>WEKW01021198.1:21239-41539 GCA_013389905.1 Sula dactylatra | reverse complement strand
GACTTCTGTATTCACGATGCAGCAGTTTCATTAAACATGTAGGTGTTCATCCTGAATTTTATGGCTACTTTATGTCTGCTGGTGTCACTAGTCTTTGGACATATATTTTCAGCTGATTAAACTATTTTTTTCCAATTAAAAGTCCTGAAACTAACTTCCAGATAGTGTTAATCACTTTTGAACAACAGTATTGAAAATAACATGTAATGAGGCTAGAAAATGCTCTTCCTATTTCATGAATAAGCAAAATAAAGTATGACTGCAAGTGTTGTTCAGAGGTTTTTACTTTCTGAAACTTATTAAGATCTATACATACATGCTAGAACTTGCGTCAGACCTTGTTCTTACAGTTTAAGCCCAATTTTGTTATGCTGTTAGAGGTGGTTTTCTGTTGGCAGTTATCTGAGCTCACTCTGCATAACAAACCTTACCCTGCCTGAACCTTTCAAAATATAAGAGAACCATTCACAAGAAAATCATTGCACTGGGATTCTCCAGAGTTCCAAATTTTCTGCTACTAAGAACTGTAAATTTTCAAACTGAGCAGGAACAGCCCATTTTGGCTGTGAGATGCCTTCAATTGGCAAGTATTACTAAGTGCTTTTTCTTAAGCTATGGCAGATGAGAACTGTGGAAAACAATCCAGTTTTTTCAACCCAAACACGCAAAGCATACAGTAATTCTGAAAGAGTGAGTGAAAACTTTTGTGCAGCCTAAGAAAAACCTGGCAACATATGAACAAATGGAGCATTCTGGCTCTGAGTAAGCTGAACAGGAATTATTTGTTTGATAGGAGAAAGCTGAGGTTTATTTTGGAAGCAGCAGGAAGTAAAGATGACTGGTTAAGGCAAGCTTCTGTTGACAGGATTCCTGTAAATGAGCATGCATGAACTGAATGGCATCCAAATCCCTACCGGGTCTGCTTTGTGAGCCAAACCACAGCTTGGAGTCCCCAGCGCTTTCTCAGAAATTTTTTGTCAGTTCTCACACAGCTTCCTATTTTCCTTAATCTCATCCTGTCATCAAGAAATATCCAACTATGATTTTCCACACGGAATTTTGCATTGTGCAGTTTTACCTCACAATTCTTCATGTCCTTAGAGAGCTTGAACCCTTTCTTGCCATCACAATAGCAGCTATAACTTCCTGGAGAGTTTACACAGAGTTGGGCACAAACATTTTCTGCACATTCATCAATATCTAGGAGAAATGGAAGCATACAGAAAAGATTTATTCAGATTATTCATGGCACAATCTGAAAACAAACACAATAAATTAATGGAATAATGGACAAGATGGGTTCTCTGGCATAACATGAATCCACTAGGTGACTGCTGCTAAGCTAAACTAATGCTAATGGATGTCTCCTATGTAAAATTTACAATCTAGAATTACCTGCTGGGTGTGTTAAACCTAGTAATCTGATGGAGGCCTTGTGTGTAGAGCTGGAGAAAATTTGGTCTGATTTGTGAGGCAGTAAGAAGCTGAGCTGTAAGGTGGCTGAACTGGGGAGAGAGACCTCAATAAATCACTACCATTTATGGCAGAAATGCCATTCTGAGTCAGATCTCTTCCTCTCCCTATAGATGTCATGAGAACTTGGAGTATTAAGAGTATATATGGCAAGTATGTGGAGGAAAGGATGTGCTTTATTCACATAAAACCAAAATAATCTCAGGGCAAAATGCCTTTTAAAATAACATGCAATTATCTCATAAATAACTAAGTTTCAGACACCATCTATTTGTGGAGAGCAATCTGATTTGAGCTGTGAATAAGCTAAACCAAGTAAAGGAACTCCATTTTCTATTTAGTAGCCTGTACACAATAAGTAATTTAGAAATAAAAGGCTGTGTAAAACACCAATGTAATTTTTGCATTTCTAATATAGAAACAAACAATCTCTCCTGGTAAGAGATTCTAATGAGGGTGATTTGGGGCCTCAGATTAAAGAAACTGCAGTACTTGTTTTGAAACAAATGTCCCTTCTAGTAGGAATAAACAATTTTGTACTAATGCGTGCATTTAAAAAATCTGAATAGATTAGAATAGACTTATTTCAGTTGGAAGGGACCTACAACAATCATCTACTCCAACTACCTGGCCAATTCAGGGCTGACCAAGTTAAAGCATGTTGTTAAGGGCATTGTCCAAATGCCTCTTAAACACTGACAGGCTTGGGGCATCGACCCTCTCTAGGAAGGCTGTTCCAGGGTCTGACCACCATTTCAGTAAAGAAATGCTTCCTAATGTCCAGTCTAAACCTTCCCTTACACAGCTCTCAACCATTCCCATGTGTCCTATCACTGGATCCCAGGGAGAAGAGCTCAGCACCTCCCTCTCCCCCAGATCCTTTTCTGCAGTGCTGCTCTCCAGTCACTCTTCTCCCAGTTTATACTTGTGCTCGATGTTACTCCATCCCAGGTGAAGGATCTGGCATTTGGACTTGTTAAATTTTATCCCATTAATCACAGCTCAATGCTCCAATCTATCTAAATCCCTCTGCAAGGCCTCTTGTCCCTCAGGAGAGTCAACAGCACCTCCCAGTTTGGTATCATCACCAAACTTGCTAATGGTGCATTCAACTCCTTTATCTAGATCTTTGATAAATATATTGAACAGAACTGGCCCTAGAATTGAGCCCTGAGGAACACCACTGGTCAGCAGCCAGATGTAGCCCCATTCACTACAACCCTTTGAGCCTTGTCCTTCAACCAGATATTCACCCAGTGCACCATGTACCTGCTCATCTCACAGTTGGACTGCTTATCCAGAAGTATGCTGTGAAGGACAGTATCAAAAGCCTCACTAAAATCCAGAAAAACTGCACCCGCTGCCTTCCCTTCATCCGCTAGGTGGGTGACCTTATCATAGCAGGATAGCAACTTAGTTAAAGAGGACTTTCCCTTCGTGAACCCATGTTGAGTATGCCTGATGACTGCATTATTCTTTAAATGCCTTTCGATAGTACCCAGTATGGTCTTCTCCATAATTTTTCCAGGAACTGAGGTTAGACTAACAGGTCTGTAGTTCTCTGGGTCTTCCCTCACACCCTTTTTGTAGATTGGAATAACATTGGGTAGCTTCCAGTCAGCAGCGACCTCCCCAGACTCCCAAGACCCCTTTGAGAGGGGTCCTGCCATAACATCCACTAGCTCCTTCAGAACTCTGGGATGAATCTCATCAGAGCCCGTGGACTTGTGAACATTCAGCTAATGCAACTGGTCCCTTACAATTTCAGTGTCCACAAATGGAAAGTCACTGTTCCCATACTCTTGGTCCTCCAACTCAGGGGACTGGGTAGCCCAAGGTCTATCAGTATTATTAAAGACTGAGGCAAAAAACACATTGAATGCCTCTGCTTTTTCTTCACCCCTATTGGATCACTAACAGTGAGCTCAAACCAACTGCTCTGTATGTGGTTCCACTGCCTGACCCAGGAGGGTCCTCTGAGGACACACTGGGTCATAAAGACACATAGAAGACCTCAAGCCTTTCAGCAAGTGTTGCCAGAATGTTTTCCTGTTCTGGGGAAAAGTTTGATACATACTGGAAGACAATTCCTAACATATAACTGGAGAGCTGATGGCTGGCTTTTTGGATTGTTCAAGTTCTAACTGGTCTTAGGTACATAGCTGCAGAAAAGGTTATATAGGAGATTCTCCTGCTTCTCTCTACTCCTTTAAGTGCCTCATCCATCCAAAATGTCAGCTAAGTGACTGAAAGGAATTGTTAATACAGAAATATAGTACTGGATGTTTCTTCAAGTTGATCTGACATTTTGCAAGTGTATTCTGTGTTGCAGCCTCATAACTTGAATTAGTTTTAAATAATGAGCATATATTAAATTGTGACGGCATCTGAAATTACAGTCACTTCAGAGGTGAATGTCTGCTAGTGTTGAGTTTTATCTTTGCTCAGATTTGAGAAAGCTGTCCTACTAAAAATTGTTACTCTGTAGGTGTATATGTATGCACATGTGCGCAGACTCCTGCAACTGTAAATTACCAACCCTCTACTTATGGTTTAATTCCTATTTCATTCATTTTGGCTTCTGTCACCTGTAGTACTACTTAGGGGAGTATGATGCAAGGGTGGGTTGCAACATCTATGAGTATATTTTGGAGTCTTATTCAAACTTCTTTCCATATGCTTGCACATTAGTCACGTGGCAGGATTTGGTCAGTCATAACAAAATATTTTGCTGATGCGTACGTGCAACTGATTGACCCTTTCATTTCCTCTAGCTACAGCTAGATTACCTCTTACTCTTTTGTTTGGCATGTGTACTCCTTTCCATTTAGAAAACATTAAACTAGTCATGGTCTTGATGGGGGTTGCCTAACCCGGATGATTGCAGGTTCAGCTTGGTGAAAGGCATTCTGCTGTGAAAGTCACTTTCTAATAATTTCTGGTGACTGGCAATTTGATGCCTATTTAAAACTAAGACTACAAGATGATCTGTTACAAAGTGAAGCTGCTTTTGTCACTGTTGTTTTTGCATCCCAGCAAGCACGCAAATGAGACAGTGACAAAATCCAAGATGTAGCCTAGCCATACTATGCAATGGATGAGGAGAACACTTTCTGTGTCCTTTCCTATCCTGCCTATTTTGGGAAAAAATACAAATAAAAAATTCATTCCATTTACAATCATTTTGGGATCTGAAAAGGCCAAGAAATCCACCTAGGCCTAAGCAGACAGAGAAGGGGAAAAAAAAAAAAAGCCCAAACCCAACCCTACAGCTCGCTTCATTGTGGAGATGTAAAAGGAAATAAAAAATTTAACACCTCCCAAAGGAACTGGAGCAGAGAGACTCTGAGAAGCACCTCTCTTCCCACACCCTTCCCAGAGGAGCATGACTCTGTAGATACTTTAGGAGGCATTGTTCTCAGAGAAAGATCCTGTACCCCTTCCAGTACTTGAATACCTAACGTACAAAAGTAAAACTACCAGTAGCACTAGAGCAAATCTGAGAGCTGAATTCTCTGAAAGCAACAGTTAATTTTGAGTGTGTTCCTCAGGCCCAGGGTCTGCAGACAAACAGAGACTTAGGAAGTTATTATGAAAGCTTATCACACAGTTTGACAGATTAATTTCTATAATTAAATCAATTACTCAGACACTTGCACCAGTCTTGCGGGTGTGTAAATTTCCATTACCAAAATGAATCTACTGCTCAAGGCTATGGTCTTGTTCCAGAGTGTACTACAGCAGCAGAGGGACAGGCAAGCTTCTTGGATAGGTATGAAGCCTCCTGCCTCAGCAGACATTCTGTAATCCCTGATCAGTCCAAATGGCAAGATCTCCCCAGGCGGAGCTAATTGTCCTGCTACAGAAATGCTGACATGCACAGGCTGGAGGGGACCAAGTTCTTTGGAGGTTTGTTTTAATCATTTATGCTACAATTCTACTGCTTTTTTTTTTCTTCTAAGTTGTAGTCAGCATCTTTGCATGTTTGTTTGAGCTGTTTCAAAGGCTTCCCACAGATGTGTCCAAATGTCAGTCCCCCATCATAAAATAGTCAGCAGAAGCTATTTGCGCAAACCCAGGAATCTGAGCAGCAACCTGGGTTCATACAGCTGCTTTCAGTGGAAGGCTAAAATAGCTTGCTTTGAATAAGTTGGTAAGATATGATAAAATCAGCCACAAAGGAGCTGCATGCCATGTCCTAGAAGGGAGCTACGCTATATAATGCTAGGGAAAGACAGTGATTTCCTCAGAGCATGGATGTGGGTAGGCAGGGTTTTGTGTGTGGATATGGGAAACCCTGATTCCTTAGCTCAAATTTTCAGACTGGGTGCTAGGGAAGGACTAGTACCCGAAATACAGACATATTCTGTGCTGTTTGAGTAACTGATTCAGTCACTTCTTCAAGAGAAGTTCCCCTTTCAGAGAAGGAAAAAGAATATGGGGAAAGACATGCCAAAACTTAGGTCATTCTTTAAAGTATGGGTTCAGCTTGGTTTGTCTCCTTCATACCGACTGCAAGACAGACCCCTCTAGCACAATAAGCATACTTACTCATTCCCACTTCCCCCCTTTTTTTTTTTTTTTGGCAAAGTGTTTGAAATTGCAAGGTCAGTGAGAAGATGATAATAAAATTTTTTATCTAAAATTGTATGGCTTCTATCTATAAAACAGACTGGACTGTACAGGTGTCTTCCAGTGATAGTGTCTCCCAAAAGGTAGAGATGAAAAACTGTAGCAACATTCTCCTAGGAACAGGTGAGGAAAAATAACTAATAAAAACCAAAAAAACCTTCTTCTATTCTACTCTAATTGTTTCTGTCATCATAGAGAGAGTTTTGCATCAATGTATGTAAACCTGATTTTTCTAATAAGCATAATTGAATTTGGCCACCTACATGCAATATGACAATGAAAAGCTAATGTCATTTAGTATTTCTGCAAGGCTTCATTCCTGTCAGTCTGCACAATCCTGTCCTTAGACAGGATTTGGTGACTCATTTAATGTGGTTACAACAAGGTCTGAAAGCTTAGCAGCATAATCCTCCTTCTAGGAGGTAAGACTTTGCTTGTTTAATGTCCTCATCTTGCAACCTTCTGGAATCCATGTTTCAGAAGAACAACAATACTTAAATTCAATTTGATGGAACCCATGTATCTGCAGAAAGTACTAAGAGGAGAGAGAATCAGATTAATTACTATGAAGTTTTTCCTCATTTCAGTGTGTGCAGGGACGTGAAATTGTCAGTAATGTTTTAATCCCATAGTAAATGGACAAAGAGCAGACATCTGAATATGTAATCATTACGACTGTGCAAAGCTTTGTCACAAGAAAGCTGCATGAAAAGCCACGGAGCAAAAGATTCATAGCCAGCAAGAAGCTACTTTTGTGTCCTTTGGAGCAATAACATAAAGGCAGCATTTAAAATAAAGATCAGTCACTGATGTATTTTTTTTAAACTGGCAATGCAAAAAATTCCTCTTCATAGTAAAAGTCTAAAAGCTTATATATATTTTACAACTGAAATTTAATTTCTGATGTGTGTACTAAACAGAAACTTTAAAAAGTAGAGAGAAATAAAATACTTTCTAGGACAATTATGCAAATACTTTCAATACTTGAAAAAGTTATTTTATGATGGTCAGTATAAATGGCTTCTTGCTGCTTTACTGCTAGCTATCAGTTCTTTTCAATTTTGCTATAGTTGTTACAGAACTTTGTTTTGAAATTCTTTCTTCCAGGTTTTCATTTCAGAAAAGAATAATCCTGAGGAAAGATTCTTTTACTGCAGCTCCTTTTTTCATAGCTCCTTTTCTGGCTATTTAAGAACATTTTTATTTTACATGTGGGGTCTTTATATATAAACTTTTATACAACTGTCATGCTATCATTTCCAGCCTAGAATGGAGATCAGTTCACTCTAACGCTGTTATTTTCTAGCATGACTAGATATCCTGAGGAAGGATTAGACGAATGTCATTTTAAATGGACTTCAATGACCCCAGTGAAAAGCTCTTTCCAATATCTGAGATCTAAGGACATAAAAAGGACAGAAACTGAGCCCTGGGCCACGAGGGCTAAATAAGCACCTAAACAGCCTATCAGATGGAGAAAGACAAGCTTTTTAGGTCTTTGAGACAACTTGATTAAGCATAGTTTTCATTTCTGGCTATTATCACTTTATAAATCTTCCTAACTGTCTTGCCCAGTTTGGAATTGCCAAATAAGTACTTATAGCCAAAGCAATTATAACTTTTCTTGAGTTAGGGGTATATATTAAACTGACTGACATCAAATATTCCATCCTTATAACTGTAATGATGCTTAAAAACAAGGTATAAGACACTCTAGTGATGTCCAGATCCTCAACACATTGCTCCACATTATCTGAAAGAAACCTGTCAGCTGGTTTGAGAGCTTGGACAAAAAGTCCTCTCCCACAAACTGAGAAAGTTATCTGCCATACAGCAGGACACAGGAGTATACCGTAAAACCCTCCAATGTCTGTGAGTAAGTCATTGCAACTGTATACACTACATGTAATATGGACTGACTGAATCTCTAAAAGAACAAACAATTGATTCATATTGTAATAAGCAATACTAAAATTAATAAATACACCAGTAGATGAGATGCTGGAGTTTGGTATAGCAGTGGATTAAAAAAAAAAAGGAGGGGGGGGGGGTGGAGGAAGACCTACCTTCGCAGTTCTTGGAAGTTGAATTATATGTGTAGCCTTCTGCACATTCACATTCATATTTCCCCAGGGTGTTTTTACAGATGGCTGTCCCACAGATGTTTGGATGTAAAACACACTCATTTATATCTAGAAATACAAACAAGTTATTAAAAACAAGTCACTCTCTCGCCTACCATTTTTTCCTAACCCTATCCAAAACTGTGCAAACTGAGCGAGGCTGTCAAACTGGCTCTTTCTTGCTAGGTCTACCATGATTTCACAGCAGACTATAGTTATAGCCATAAAGGTTTCCAGAGGTCTCTAAAAGGCACTTCTGCCTGCCCTCAGTGGAAAATGAATTCTCTGTCTGCTGACCTTTCTCATTCTTTCATGTGCTCTGCAGGTAACAGGGATGCATGTCCAGGAAGGCAGAGAGAAACAGTCTGCAGATTTCCTGTAAGCTAAACCAGACTGCATAATAATTGTCTTTTAATTGGCTCTTCTGACAGGTGTTCAAGTCCCTCACTGTCTCTCCATCCCTCAAACCATTTTTGTGTCTATCTTCTGCGTTGTTTCCAATTTTTCAATGCCATTTTCAAAATGCAGACGTGACAACTAGATGCAGCATATAGTATCAATCTTACTAAATATCTTGTAGACAGAAAAATATCAGATCCCTGGTACTACTTCAATTCCCACTCGTATATGCAGGGATCATTCAACTCCTCTCTGGGTTTTGTAGTAGTTGTGGAAATGGTGCTGCACAGGGAGAACAGATTCTGCCGCTGGCTTGCTAGGACTCCCAAAACATTTTTTAAGTCAAGGCTATCCTGAATTTGGCCTACTTTTCTACAGTTACCATGTGTACTCCAAATTCCTAGATGTATAATTTTGTGGTTGGATGTAATGAAACACTTAAATCCAGTTTACCAAATGACCAAACCAGTACTCTAGGTACTAAGTTATATTAGTGTATTTTTATCTTTGATTATTTTTTTAACCGACTTTTCCAGTATCTTTCCAAGAATTACAGAGATTTTAACCAACTTAACTTCTTACTCTTTTTGACAAGACAGTAATCTTCTGTTATTCTGGAATTTCTTTGGAAATTATTCATTCACAAAAAAAAAATAGACTAAAGGAACAGACAGCAGGAGATGGCCCTCAAGTCTGGCCTCTTATAGTATTTGACCTTATACAAAACTGTTGGCATAGTTCAGCAATAAAATATATGACATTAAAATCGAATGAGGTTGTATTTTTTTCTAACTATGCAGTAGGAATCGCTAATTATGTTAATACATAGTCTTTATCTGGAATGGAATGAAGCATGTAGGTCATCGCCAATAACAACAGACACAAGCATGTACAGAAAAAAATTATGTTGGGTGAGTAAAAGACAAATCTTCCTCTCCATTAAGAGCATTTTCATATTCATTAATAGTTTCTTCACTAATGAACTTCAAACTCCCAAAAGAGCAGCATCACTAATTAGGAGTGATTCAGCCTAAACCAGTGTTTACCAGACAGGATTTCCATGGTAACAATGTTAGCTAGTCACACCACTCTAGATTCTTGTTTGAGCATGCTTAAAGGGTATGTGAAACTGGTTAGTGACCAAAACAAGCTTTACAGAGCTCTAGTAAGGAAGCAGAATCTAATATATAGTCTGCCTTCTTTCCCCACCCCCCCACCACCCCAAATTGGTTTCAACCCACCTCAGTTCCTTGATCTGGTTCACTACATGGTTGTCCAAACGCTTGCAGTGGTGTAAGGCTGCAGGTGGAATGAGTAGCCAGGTTGAAGCAGGAATGCATCTTTCAGAGGCAATGCAAGCTTCTGCTGACTTAGGGCATTTATGAAACTACTGGACTAAATTCCTTCCTCTCTAGTCAACAGGCAATGTGCTGTCTTGTAATGATATTCTTAAGTTTCACTTCCTACCTCCACAATCCCGTTTATTTGAATGCATAAAGTAGCCATCTTCACATAAACAACGGTAGCTTCCAGGTAAATTGGAGCAGCGTTGGCTACAACCTCCATTTAAGTCTCCACATTCATTTATATCTAGAAGGAAAACAAAATAAAAATCTCTGCTCGGGGAAGGCATTCATTGATCAACTGCGTGGGGGTAGGTATACTTAAAGGTCTGATACTATTCAATAATAATAGAACTATAATCGTGTTCCTGAGAACTAACATTGTAACGAGATTAGAGACTATACCTTCTTCACAGTTCTCTCCTTGCCATCCTGGTTTACAGACACATGTATATTTGGCTAGTCCATCTATGCATTCTTTATATCCATCTTTATGGCACGGTAGAGGACTACACTGGTTTGAAATTTCTATGGGATAGAAAACATTGGAAATACTTGTTATTGGGATTATTTGTCCTCAAGGATGAGTTCAATCTTTCTTCTTCTCTTCCCACAGGTACCTTTCACCATTTGTGAAATAGGAAAGGGCTTGATGCATAACATCAAGCACCCATACAACAATCTTGCTGCTAATTCTGTGAGCAAGAATTTGCAAGTGACTGAGAATAAACAAAGCCACCAGTACTTTTTCTTTGTCAGACAGAAAATAGCTAGAAACCAACTGACTCACTAAGCCATGTTAATCCCTGCAAGATGTGACCAGATGCAGACTTGATATTATTTTCACTACATTTTAAGGATATATTTCACTTCTTAAAGAACAGTGCTGTGCCCCATCGTATTACCACAAATTTCACTAGCAATACCAAGAATTCAAGATTACAGAGATCAGTTTCTCTGCTCAAGAGGGGTCACATTTACAGAGAAACCAGCACCTCAGGTTGCCTTGGCTGTCTAGGTCCTGTGGGTAGACTGGATACATCAGTGCCTAGTACTGTCACCTTTCACAAGTATTAATTTCAATGACAAATAAATTTGCATTGTAAAGAGCGACTGAAAACTTTTTACACACGCTGGCAAGACCTCAGAAAGCAAGGCTCAAAATACATAGATTAGGGCAGAGAACATAGAATTCACTGCCTTTTTTGCTTTATCCAAAATACATAAAAGTCTTTTAACTTTTCCCACCATTTTCATAATTTTACATCAGTATACCACATAAGGCATCATTCTATTTGTGTCTTCTGCATATGCTGGTAGCTTTATGGGCTGTTTTTCTGCAGGCCTCTAAACATTAAAAATATAATGTTTCTACTTTAAAGTTATGTTGTTATAAAGCTCTGGAATGTCATTCTGAGGCATGCTTTTAAAAAAAGCAGTGTCCTAAAAGAAAAGATAGCAGAATGAAAAGAAAGGATTTAGTGTTCAGATTCAAAGAAGTGGAATGAAAGGCAGGTGTTTCTGCAGACCAAAACTTGCTACAATTCTGTACATAAGGCCTCACTGGATTTCTTAAATGTTACTTTCTTCACTCAAAAGAACTGAAGAACTGAGTCGCATAGAATTATAAGTTCAGCCTTCTGTGACTAAGAAAGCTTAACAAAATCTGTATTAGTATATTTGTCAATTAAACCTACTTCTAATTAAATTCTGCTGCAAGTAAACCCAAAAACCCAGGGGCCAGCCAAGCTCTAAACTATATAGCCCCTCTAAAATAGGTGCTGCATGTCATGCAATATTCATATTGCAGACCAAAGGACTCCAGTTGCAGATGAAGACTGACAGAAGAAACTGCACAGAATAAATGAAAGGAATGGGGTTTACGTAGGGATCCTTCACAGCAATTTCCAAATGTAAGTTCTAGAACTCCCTACATTTTTTTTCCCTCTTTTTTCATTATTTACTGCTTTTGTAGGTCCAGGAAGAAGTGTGTGAACTAAGCTTGGTATGAGCAAAGCATTTCACAAGTGATAGATGTGGAAGTTACCCTTACGATGTGCAAGTGGGGAACAAACTTGACTGCAAATGTTTTGGAGCAAAAGGCAGTGATGGCTTGCGAGAGTCTGAACTGAGAGATGATGGATTGGTTTGGCAGTGTGAAACAGGAGTAGATGGAATGAGGTGAATTAAAGATATAAAGGGCAAAATGAGGAAACCAGTGAATGAAAAAGGGAGAACTGCTGAAATACACAAGACAGGATGGCCAGGAGTGGACAGACAAAGAGGTTGTGTCTACAGATGAATGATTAAGATGCCACTGCAGGAACAGTAATGTAGCAGCCACTTGTTCCAAAAGCGGGCCTGGCTGGTGTCCATCTTTTCCCAGTTCAGGGTGCCTTCTGACCTACTACCCAGCAATGCTTTCTGATAAACATTTGTAACACCAACTAAACATCAGAAAATATACTCAGCCTGCAGTGGAAAGGGTAGATGGCCACTCAGAGCCTCTGGTATCCATGAGATGTGGCATGGTGAGCTGGATAGATGTAAATGCAGAAATCTTTAAGTCCTTATTTTCAAAAGCAATTAAGTATGCAGATTTACGGGATACAGATGTTTAAAGACTTAAAGATGCAGCTTAGATCCCTGCTTGGATTAGAAAAGTATGAAAAAGGGTCTTCTATTCCTGCGAAAGTTCTCCTCCTCCTTCCTTGATGGGGATGGAAAAAGTCAATATATTCACTAATTTTTGTAGCTGTTTATCCAGAAATGTGTATTCTGAAATGTGTGTGTTCATTTGCGTTCTGAAATAAGTCATTTGGTCAATCTGAAAACAATGAAATTCTTTTTTAATTCTGTTTGCATTGTTATTTTTATTCCTTGAGATTCAAACTAGTTACTGTATTATTATAAACTAGGCTCCTGTATTATTTAATTATTTCTTATTAGGAAAATGGGATTTTTCATTCTGACAATATCAAAACAACTTGGAATGATACGTTCAGAAAGACAAAACTTTTAAAATAATGAACAATATCTGTTAATATCAGTATCACAAAATCTTTGTCTCAGTGCAAACATTTTAAAAAATCGTTATATAGTTTTAACAGGAATTTTAAATTCCCCTTTCTGAGCAGTAGCTCCTTTCCAGAAATGTGCATAAATTTCATTGAACATTTAAGCCTTAGAAGCAGTTGAAAATTTTATGTATACTCTCTTTAATTCCCCTTTATCCTGGTGACTAATCCATAGTAACAGGTTTTTTTTAATTTGATTTTATAATGTGAACCCGAATGGAGAAATACAATTACTATCAAGTAAACTAGTTGTTTTCACTGGGAAATACAGAAACACTGCACATTCACACAACTCTGCTAAATCCTTTCCTCCCAGGACAGCTAATGAGAGTGAGAAAGAGTGATATGAATGTGAGTGCATTTTAGT
Source organism: Sula dactylatra (assembly GCA_013389905.1). Taxonomy (NCBI): domain Eukaryota; kingdom Metazoa; phylum Chordata; class Aves; order Suliformes; family Sulidae; genus Sula; species Sula dactylatra. The sequence continues at coordinate 28,125 of WEKW01021198.1, read as the reverse complement.
TTGTGACAGCAGTCACGTTGGCCAAGTGATCTGGAAAATATGTTCATCCATGACCATGTGCACTGTAATTGCTAAGGATTTTTTTGCCTTCCATTGCTTTCAATGACAAAACCAGCGTCAGATGGTTAAGGATAAGCATCCCTATTCAAACTAACTGAAAGCTTCTTTGATGTAACCAGGCTGTAAATGTTTAAGAGGTTTAGAGAGATGTTTCAACTGTGACAAGTAGGGAATATGGTACAGATTGCTTTCTGTGAACTTATTAGAAAAAACACAACCCACACTGGACTTAAGAATGCATAGGTGTGAAAAAGAAATATTTGAGCAACACCACAAGTTCCATGCTTTGTGATCTTCTTGTGTCTGGAGTCAGTGACTTTGCTTTCCAGCTAATATTTGTACTTTTCAGCCAGTAATGTTACCCACTTCGTAAAGGGCTACAGTGTAACTATGGGCCAAAGAGTGATAGACAGGAGAATTAACCAGATGGTCCCTTCCCTTAACTGACAGAACAGGACTTGCTAGATGCAAAGAGTCAGGCATAACTATTAGAGACATGGTAGAGTACAGAGGACGTACCAGGGAACATCAGTGGGTTGGTGTAGGACACTCTTCTATGTTTCTGGAAGAATTCTGCCTTCCATTTTGCAGTAAATTATGTTTCTTTTCCAGCATGCTTTACAAAGTTAAAAACACTAACACCACTTAACACCACTTGCTCTGAAAATGGTGCCTCACCTAATATTTTCTTGTCCATTTCTGTCCCAGATAATTGAGTTTGCCTGAGTTAAATAGAGATTCGTTTATTTTTCTGCCTGTGTGAACTGCTTTCTAGGCATCTACATGCGTGTTCTTAGATGAGAGTGCATTAGATAAAGTATCTAACAGCAGCACTTACCATTGACACAAGCCCTCAGGTCAGCTGGAGAATCTGGAGTCGCTGCAGTTACCCTGAAAACCCCTGCTCGATGGGAGGCAAGGCAGTCTGCAAATGCAAACCCACAAATCTGCTTATGATACAAACGCTCATTTAGACTGAAATTACAGCAGCTTATGCACAGCATCTTCTAAGAGTCTCTTCTCACAGCTTGAATTAGAAAACTTGTCTGGGCATGTTAAGCTGATCACAGACCAACCTTCTGAGTGCCTCTGCTAGGATCTAAGCACTCAGAACTGCCTAGAAGCTACTAGGCATTATAATCAGCACAAAAATCATTGAAGTGCTATGGGCAGAATAATTAAACTAGTATTACCCAAGTAAGACCAGTTAATGATATACAAGAGTTGTTCAGGCTTTTTGTACTTACTTAAATATTTGGGATAAAAATAGTCCTGCAGAAAGAAAAGAAAAATAAAGAGTAAGAAAAATATATCACTGAATACTTTCTAAAATACATTTGTATTATAACTGTAAAAGAAGCAAAAAAGAAAAAGTCATTTTGGCTCAGAATACAGAACAAGTTTTCTGGATCACTGCTGTTTAGACTAAGACAGCAGATTATTTAATAAACACAAGGCTCGCTTGAGAGATTAAGATACTGCACTGAATTGGACACTTTCAAAGTGAAGGAAATGAAAATGAATTGGGTGTCAAAATGACTTTGAAAACTGTCTCTTTCAATGGGAGGATCTTTGCCCAATGTTGTTATTGGAGGCAGAGCAGCCTCCTTTACTTCCCTTTTTCAACCTAAAATAAGCAAAAACCCCTGAAGTAGGTTGAACACCTCACATGCAATTAATTTCAAATAAAGTGAAGAGTGTTAATTGTTAAAATTTTTTAAAAACAAATGAAATTATTTAATCTTAACAATCAGAATATCCAAATACATGTAATTTTATCAAAGACAGAACATGGAACTGACGCATAGTTTGCAAAATAAGAATTTTTTTAACCACATATATGTTGTAATAACCCTTTTATAGCACAAAACTGAATAAAATATACCTAATACTAAATAACGTGCAGTGGGAATGAATGGAGGAACAGAGTTCTCCCCACTAGGAAAAAAGCTTGCAGTAATACGTCCAATCCCTTCATTAAAAGGGCTGCACTGCCACGCATCCTCTGTGTAAAATTTTAATTGAAGCCATGAGTTTCCCCACATGTAATGCTTGCAGACAACTGTGGTCTAAAACTGGTGATCCGTACTTGAAATTAAAATAATATCTACTCAACTATTCTCTTTGCTTCTACAGTCTTCATTATTAATTGTGCAGGTACTATACACAAAAGAATTTCAAACCAGTTTTTGGTCTGCATGGTGGGGTATTTTTAGCTTTGCAGTGAATTCTATATACTTCAAGCTCTCCCATCTACCTCGTAGATACTCATCAGATACTTACCGTTTCAGGATTATTTTCAAAGATTTCCCTGGCTTCTTCCTTGTTGCATAATTCTTCAATGCACTCTCTTTCTAAATTTCCCTTCTTACTTTCTTCCACAAAAGAATTTGCTCGACGTTTCCTCACCAGGAACTGAGAGGCATACTGCTGGGATAAAACTTTTTAGAAACAAAGGAGCTCTGTTGTTATTTATTTATTTTTAACAGCTGAAAAACACCGTAAGCACTGAACAAATATGAGAATCTAAAACAAAAATCTGAATTAAATGTTTAGTCAGGAGTTGGTCTTTGCTATCATTTTGGAAAATGGGCAAGAAATCCTAGGATTCTGTTTTCTGTATGTGGGGTAGCTGTTTCTGACCAAAAAATCCTGAGTCACCAAAACAAAGTTTGTGCAATGCTATGCCTGAAGCATAATTTAAATGTCATATTTAGGACATGATTTTTTTTTTTAGCAATGGATATTACAAAGTGAGAAATGTGACCAGTAAGTGGAAAAAAGCTGTGAAGCCTTTTATATTACCTGTTTCAGTGATCTAGAAGTAAATATTCTGATCCTATTTAACTTACGTGAGTCCAAAAACGTGTCAAACGTGTCTTACAAAACTAGGCCACCTGTTACATATAATTAACATAAATGTTATTTTATTTTTCAGAACTGTAAAGAACAAGACAAAGTAAAAGAGGAGAATATCCTGGTGAGATGTCCTGAGAAATATCAAGGCAAACAACCTACAGATTCACTTTTTGCCAGGATAAAATACGATCCTAGCTAACTTTTATATTTCAGATCCATCACGTTAGGTGTCATGACTTAATGTTCATGTATCTTGTTATTGTCATTTTATTGACTTTTACACAAATGGCAAAGAAAGAAGTGAGTTGAGAAATGATATTAGAAATGCAGATGTCTGTTTGCTTCGATGTTCTTTGTAGAGCACACAGCTCCACAGGAACAACAACTACATCAGTCTGCCTCGTTAGCTTAACTTTTGGGCATAAAGAGAAAAATGGATGAGCATAATTGGAAAAAGTCCAGTTCATAGGGTTAAAGAGCACAGCTGACATATGCTAACTAGAGAGCACCACAATTCTATGCCTGCCCTTCTTTTATCAGCGTTTGCACAACTTAACCTCACAGACTGGCACAACTGTGTGAGGGTCATGACAACTGCAGTGCAAACCAGATATGGTATACATACATATTCATCACTAGTCTACGAAGAACAATTCAAGCAGACGTAGTCAATTCAGTACTGTTTATGAGCACGTTATACCTCAAACCCAGAGCACCTTTATGACACATGCCAGCAGCCAAGTGTCAGAGAACAGCCTCCCAATGCTTGTACAACTAACAGGAAAGAAAAAACTTAAAAGGCTTATTAGAAAGAGCAGCTAACGAGGCCCAGAGCTTGGACCGAGAATAGCTTTCAGGTAACAGATGTAACTAAAACCATACCATCCTAAACACATTATTAAAGTCTCTATCGAGTGACAGGGAATGCAACTGAAGCGCTCTGAAGTGCTGCAACTTGGATAATGACCCAAAGAAACCCTTCTGTTACAGCATCCTAAATGTATTTGACATGGGATAAGCTTGTTGCTTCAAACTGATCTACTTGCTTTCATTTTGGTAACACTAATCTTTCTGGTAAGGCAATAGGTAAGATTTCCAGAGCATAAGGTAGATGTACTACAGCACACCTCCAAAGTTTTGAAGCACACCTTTACCTCAGAGAGCAACCAGCAAGTTGCTTAGAAATGCAAGGAGGAGAAGTCAGCTTGTGCCCTTCCCCGCCACTAAGTATAGGAGCAGGCAACAGTCTGGTATTTGAGGTTGCATTTCTTCTTATTTACATGCTGATCTACACGGAGGTGTTACTGGCGAATGGAAAGAACTCTGTAAGGTGAAGACTGATCCTCAAGGAAACTGCTTGGAGAAAGAAAAGTCTTATCTTACTTTCTGGGCCCCCGTTTCCAGAAATTCTTGGCACAAAAGAAACAATTCAAGCTGCTTTTTTCTTCTACTGTTTACCACTTTCACAAATCTTAAGGAATGCCATAAGCACACCTCAAGCAAGGGCTGCTAACAACATGTTTCGAGAGCTGAATTTGGATTCTGTGGTTGTTACATATCCTTCATACAGCAGTCAAGAGAAGCAATGATGTGGATCTCGTAGATCTTTCCTCTCAATCCGTGAGCCCACCACTACCATATTGTCTGCTGGGAGACTAGCAAAAAGCACGGTCTGACAACAGGACAAGAAGGGCCCTGTGAGAGCTCTTCTGAGCCCTAACCGCGCCGGAAAGTAGAAAAACATTTTGATGATTTATTTACCGCCAACTGTTGCTAGCAGTATCATTTTAAATAATTTGGGTAAACGGCTGTATTTGTCACTACATAGAAGCAGACTAATAAGAAGAATGCAGAAAGTCCATCTGTTCTGAGGCAACAGGAGTGACAACTAAACAGTAAAACTGCATTGCACCTGCTGATTTTGTTTACGTTGGAGGTTAGGACCAGCGCAAGCATGCTGACATAGCTGTGGGGCAGAGGCTCTGTGGTGGTGATGAGGCCTAATTCACAGCTGACTTTAAACAATCTTGTTTTGACCTTTAGCTACATAATTCTCATTTTGACACACTTTTTCAGTAAACAAAGTGCCAGAAAATTCCAAGTGAGTGCAACGTTCTTCAGGGCATTACACCCAATCTAACGCTACCTACTTCATGTTTTGAATATAGCGGGGTAATGGAAACAGGTCTATTCCCCTACATCACAGAAGTTTACCCTTCTCTTAAGCTGATCTCCTATGACTTTTGAGTTTAAATAAGACAGGTAACTCAATGCAAATTCCATATTTTTATTGCAAATATTTCAATTCACATGCATAGAATTAGTAGTGTATTTATTCAACTGGTTTTTCCTTACAAAGATTTTGATACGACTTTTACGGAAAAAAAAAAATCCTCCCTGCTGCTGCTGCCAGTTTGATTACAGGAAACTCCAGCACGCTTGACCCTGCCAAACCAATAGTTAACCCTTCATGAACTTGGTGTGCTTCATTTGATTGTCACTGAAGCCTCATGGAAATCCCTGCTATGATTTCAACAGGTGTTGTACAGACACTGTGCCGTGATTACTTATCAAGCACTTGTCTAGAAGTAATGCTATGAGGAGAAAAAAAAAAAAAAAATGGGGGGGGAGAGGATGAGATTCAGTGGTTCCTTACAGCTGTTTTGTAGAGCAGATGCAACTATAAACCCGTCTTAAGTGGGCTAGTTAAACACAGCTTAGAGCTGCTTACCTAATGTCCCAGTCATAGAAAGCATCTGTAGCTTACCAGTGCTCGCTCTCAGAAACTGGGAAGACCCAATAAACTGAACAAAAAGGAAATGCGATGCCACTGTAGAGAGTGGCTTTATCGTATCTGTACAGCTGTTATACTGCAATCAGCTCCATAATTCCAGTGACTAGTCTCCCAAAATGCTCAGCTGTGGCATAAGCTTTACGCAGCCAACAAAATAAAGCCAACCAACTGCTAATGTTTGCCTGTTCCTTCTACATCTTATCCAAAACTTGTCCCTCGCTGGATGTTGGACCAAACATAGTTGCAGTAAGACTAGCAGAGAGGCAACTTTATAATTATTGAATAGTACAAACTACATTATTAAGATATTTCTGGGTTTTATTTTCTACCTGTCCCAGAAATCCCTGGCATTGTTCAGAGCCAGGAATAGGAAAACTGGACTACATGGGCCACAGAAATCTTGCAGGAGTAGGACACCTTCTGATTTCCCACTTTTGATTTCATTAAAAAGAAAACTGAGAAGGTGTGCAGTAAGGGGGATAAATGGAATGGAAAATGTGACAAAAACAGAGAAATGAACATGAAAAAATATTCAGTACAAGGTTTATTTTTAGGACCTGTTTAAAAACAAGTTATAAAACCAACTTTCATCTTTCTGTGCCATTCCCTTCATAGTCAGAATCCCTAGCATTCAGAAGTCTGACTAGTAAACATTAGGTTTTTCTTCTGCCTGTTTAATCATTACTAAAACACGTCAGAAACTGGCTTACTTTCAGCTGCAATTCTGCTTGTTCTACATACACAGTCGTCTTTTAGTACTAAGCTCAAAGACTTTTGTGTCAAAGACATAAGCTTTGATTTTTTTTTTATTTATTTTTTTTAATCTATATGTGAGAGCAAGTAGTTCTTACCCGGGCTGATAAGTCTGAACTTAGCAAGAGTCAGGGCTGCCTCCCTGGACTCCACAATAACGCCACTCTCCCGAGACTATGATCTATCGACTGTTTTCCTTCTCAGCGAACGGAGCGCTGTTGGAAGGCACACCTTCCCGAGCCGCAGAGCTGCGCCCCGGCCCCGAACAGCTTGGGAGCCGCGACGAGCCCCAGGTTATAGCTCGGCTGCCCCAACAGTAACGGTGGGCGCGCTTCGAGGGTCCAGCCCAAACCGGCGGGACCAACCGGCGCCCCCCGCCCCCGCGGTGGCTCAGCGGCACCCACTCGCGGCGGGAGGACG
>WEKW01021198.1:8774-20272 GCA_013389905.1 Sula dactylatra | reverse complement strand
GGGCCCGGAGTAAGTGTTGCTGTCGGCGGGGCGGGGAGGGGGGGTCGCCGCGGCGGTGAGACCGCGGGTCGGGCTTGTGCCGGCTCCGCTCGGGTCTCGCCGGATGGAACACGGGTGCGTGTCCGCAGCGGCGGCCCGCGTGGAAGGCTTTAAGCGACACGGAGTAGGTTTTTCCCTGAAACGTTGGTTAAAATCAAAACAACAACAAGAACAACAAAGCACTCCCACAGTGGAACAGACAAGCAGAGAAACGCCTCAACCAAAGTCACTGGATTTTAGGGCTGCTTCTTTTTTGGGAACGCAAGAAGGGTGGGAACGTGGCTGGAAAGCGCGGAAACTCACGTGAACTGCTCGTCTTGTAGTAACTTTTCCTTAGAGAAGAACTGAGAGTCCTAGAGCTGTTTTTCACAAACACTTGATGCTTCAGTCTTTCAGGACGTTACAGTTCTTGCCCGCGCTTCGTGCGCTTATTAACTACGTTGTAACTTTGGCAGAGAGGATGGTGTTCAGATTTTTGCTGGATACGCCTTCTTTGCCGCTCAGTCACTCGGTTTGCTGTTCAAAATATAATATAATACAACTAAATTACCATGTTCTTATAATTAATATTCAAACAAGGGACATCACGGTAGGAAGCTAAATAGTTAAACTTTATGATGTGAAAATTTTTTTGGATATTAGGAAAAATTTCTTCACTGAAAGAGTGGTCAGGGTTTGGAACAGGCTGCCCAGGGGAGTGGTGGAGTCACTGTCCCTGGAGGTGTTCAAAAAACACCTAGACATGGCACTTTGGGACATGGTTTAGGGGACATGGTGGTGTTGGGTTGATGGTTGGACCTGCTGATCTTAGAGGTCTTTTCCAACCTTAGCAATTCTATGATTCTATGAGGAGAGTCAGCTTTAAATGGTTTGTTTTAAGGAAAAGTATATGTTAAGGAAAGTGAGAGATTGATACGACAGTGAAAAAATTCTCTACCAAGAAGAGTTCTACCAAAGGCAGAACACTTGATGTAAACACTGATAGTGAAATGTGTAAAACGGTGCTTGTTTTGTATTTTTATATGGAAGTAGATAAACTTATTCATCAGATGACTTTGGATGTCGGACTTGCTGGTACCCAGTACTTTGGATCACATAACATACGGGCTGCTGAGTAGCTCTTGATCTAAATCTAGAGTTGAAGAAGTAAATGCAGTTATCTCTGTTGTGTTTTTCGTAGTCTCTGCAGTACACTTTTTCTGTTTTCTTGCCTGAAAATGGGATCTTTGACATTCTTAGTCCTTTAAACTTGTGCTGACTTGCTAGCTGAATGGTATAGTAGCTTACCTACACAGTTTAACATATTTCTGAGCTTGTGGGCATGTTGGTTATGCTTCACCTCAACAAGCACAAAGAGTTCAAGCTGACGGATAGGATATCCGGAACAACTTCTGAATGTTGTTAATGCAACATATGAAATATGTGTAGTATGTTCCATGCTTCTTTCAGAGACCAATTTTTTTGTCTACTGCTAGTTCAAGAAATGCAGTCTCTCCAGAATAGCATAACACAATGTGATTTGCTTCCCTACCGTAATTTTCTCAGCAGTGTTGAATGCCCCTTCTTTCTATAGTGGCTTGTTTTGGAAATTTTTTATCTTATTTGTCACCTCCCGCCCACCCCACTTTGGCCTTTTGTAATTAAACAAGATTCCTCTGCTATGACATAGTTGTCGTCTGCTCTTCACTCTTTAACAAGAAGTGAATCCCATTTGAATCCTATGGGGCATATCTGTGCTTTACAGCGATTTTGTGACAATTTGCAAAGCCAGACAATCCGTATAATATGGGATGGGATGGGAATTGTTCTGTGATGATGCTCAGGCACTGAAAATGTTACACTTTTGTCAATGCATTGTTCATTGAGCTGTTAAATTTTGCTTTTCAGCAGAAGTAGCTGAAAATTTGTGTAGCCATGTTCTCAAAGTTAGCTTAGTTGGTACTTGCTTGTGGGTTGAGGCACCATACTCCACTGCATGTGAGGTTTTTTGAGTGGGGTTTTTGGTTTTTTTTTTTTTAATTTTGGATTCTTCAGAGCCCGATTTTACTATTTGTAATAGTTGCAATCATCTTGCTCTCCTTTTTAGAAACTTCTCTGTTTTTCACACACTAAGCTCTCCTGTGGAGAAGCTATTCTCATGTGGTCTTGTATAATGGAATATAAATATTTAAAGAGTATCTGTTGTCTCTGCTGTGGAAGAAATCTGACCTATTTCTGGCATTGAATGATGGCAGTTCCACACAAAGGCATCCTTGAATACAGCAGCTTCATAAGATCAGGAGGTCTCAGTTCCTACTTGTATAAATTATCTAAACCATCGTAGTTTGTTAGGGACAAAATATATTCATTAGGGATAGTTCCTCCATTTTTTTTCCACTTTTATTGGTCTAAATTGGGAAGATGACAGCTTTGGAAAGTTATCATATTTAATAATTCAGTTTTCTCCATCATTTAAAATTACCTTAGGTTAGTCATAATTTAAAATATGAAAGGAATTTCTTTGTTTTAAAAAACCCAGGAATTTTGAGAAACAAACTTTAGGAAACTTGCTGTGCTAATTCAAAGTGTCACTACTCTCAGTTAGTCTGCTCATGAAGGCAAATTAGCGGTAGGGAATACCTGTCTACATCTCAGCTGCTCTGATATGAATCCAGTTGGTTTCTTTTTTTTTTAGCTTAAGCTGCTGATGAAAATGTGAGTTAAGATAATACGAGCCTATGAGCTGAGGTAATAGCGTGCATTCCTTCTGCAAGGGTTGTGATAACCTCTGGAGGAGAGATTAGAATATTGTTAACCACCATCCCCTGCCCCATGACATATGCACGGATATTCCCCTATTCCATAGCTTCCCACCGTGCCCCCACACTGCTTCTCATGAAATGAGAACATTTCAGGACTTGGGCTCCATCTCTGGAGGTGGTCACTCAGGACAGGGAAAGTGGCGTGTTGGGCTGTTGAGTGTCAAGGCCCACTGGGGTTGAGTCATAGTCACCCCGTTCCTCATGAGGCTCATCCTCCTTTGGTTCAAGTGGTTCCTGTAACATACAGCTCAAATCATGGGTTATTTTCCCCCAAGTTTAAATCTCCTTGAGATACATGCTGGATCTCCCCATCCTTCCACATTACCCCCCATCTGCACTTGAGCAAACATAATCTCACAAATGGCTTTGCCTTGTCCCAAGGGAGAAGCGACCTACACATCCTTTTGCAGCCACTAACAAGGGCTGGACTTTAATATACAGTGCAGTAAGCAAGCCCAGTGACCAGCAGAGGAGCCTGCCAATTAACAACTATAACGTGCTCAGATCAAAGCTGTCATTATCTTTAGCCCCACGTTGGGCACCGAGAAGGACTGTGGTGGGTTGACCCTGCCCACCGGCTAAACACGCACCCAGTGACTTGCTCACTCCCCTCTCCCACGGGATGGGGAAAAGATAGAAGGAAGATGAGAAGATTTGTGGATAGAGATAATGGCAATTTAATGGAAAGAGCAAAAGCTGCATGCTCAAGCAGAGCAAAAAGAGGAATTAATCACTATTTCTCACCAGTGAGCAGGCGTTCAGCCACTTTCTAGAAAGCAGGGCCTCAGCATGTTTAATGGCTGCTTGGGAAGAGAAACGCAATAACCATGAACATTCTGCCTTCCTTCTCTTTTCCCTGAGCTATTTTTTGCTAAGCACGACATCATATTGTATGGAATATCCCTTTGGTCAGTTGGGGCCGGCTGTCCTGGCTGTGTCCCCTCCCAACCTCTTGCCCACTCTAGCCTACTGACTGAGGGGAGAGGGGGACAGGGCAGAGTGGGAAACAGAGAAAGCCTCAATGCTGTGCAAGCACTGTCCAGTAATAATAAAAATATTTGTGTGTTATCAGCAGTGTTTTAGCCAAAATTAGAAAGCACAGCACCATACAGGCTGCTGTGAAGAAAATAGCAGCCAGACTTGGTACATCATCCTACCAGGGAGGTTCTGGATTTGAACTCGTGAAGTAAAATTGCCCAGAGCTTGCTGGTGAAAGGCCTTTACCTGGACAACTACTGTTATTCACAGTAGCATTATTGTAGCTGAATAAGGGAGTTTTAAAGCTTTTGCATCTTTGTGCACTTGACTGCATGATTTGTGTAGGCTTTACTGTTTCATAGCTAAGTGTGTGTACAAAGAAATAAACGTGCACATGATCACACAGTTATTCTCCATTGTTTGTTCCACAGAGCAACATCAGAAAGAGAAATATTCTCTGTTTCTTTCTCCTGCTTGAAGAGTAGAAAGTGGGTTTGTAAAATGATGGAAGGACTTGATACTTCTACTTAATTTAGTGACAATTACTAGATATTAAGTCACCGGTTCCTCAGACTGCTCACTAGAGAACCCCATTTCCTTGCTGTGGGATCTTTTTGTGTAAAAGAAATTGACAGTTAAATGAATATTCTTAACAGGTAGGACATTCTTTGTTTGCCTTTAATATCTTATCCTGTTATGTTCTTACAAGACTTACTCATGCTTGAAATTGGTCCTTATTTTCTGTCAATCAGCAGAGCTGTGGGATGTGTTAGCGAGGCAAGCACTGGAATTTCATAGCTTCTTACTGTTCTAACTTGCAGGTTTCCTTATGTGCAGTGGTCTTGCATTATTATTTTGTGTGAGTACTGTGTTGCTGCTGCCCAGATATGTAAAATGGGGGCAAATGAAGTGTGAGAGGATGGAAAAGTGAAAGACATAATGAGACTGTCTGAATATGACACTCTCTGAATAGACAGGCTGCTGCTAGGGAAATGGATTGCCTTGGTTATATAGAGGGGCTACCCATATGTTTCTTTTTTTTTTCTTTTTTTTTTTTCTTGCTAGCAGTAACAAGACAACATCTGGCCCTCTGCAGCCTCTCCCCCCATCTTCTTGGGTCGTTCTGGCCTGTCCACATAATTTCTGTAGCTTTCGTGGCTCTGGATGGCTAGTGAAGAGGGATGTTCAGTCTAATGGCCAATTGCTGCAGCTGGTTAAAACGGTGGCAGGAACCTGTCAGGTAAACATGTGAAAGTATTTTACATTTCTGTGCTGCGCTTCCTGAGCTGTATTTCATGTCCTCTCACCTATGTTTTATTTTATTTGCTATATAATATTCTTTTGTATGCTTTAATTCTAAGACAAAATCCATCATTTTTTTCCCCAAGAGGGAATCGATACATCTTCTGAACTTAAAAATGAAATGTTAATTGTCTCTAATTCAGGTACTTTGTTTCTGGCTCCAGGAAAGTATAAAGTTCAAAATATTGTCCTTTGCATACTGTTCCCTCAAGTTGAGCATTATGGGGTGATGCTAGAATGTTTATGTAAAGTTTTTTTTGTTTTTGTCTTATTGATTTAGTTTCTGCATTTTGAGATTCCAAAGTGTAATATGTTAAAACACTTTGTTGTCAAGAGTAGACTGTAGCCCCAGTGTAATACTAGTTTTCTTACTATTATCTTAGTATCTTAATACTGCATTTTGTGGGTAGCCCGGTGATCCATTCTCACTTATGGAATTCTGCTGTACTCGTTTGTTTCTGTTACTTTTATGTTGACGTTCTGCATTCTTTCCACTCCAATTAGCAGAGACGTACAGGTAGTGCATGGTTTGTTTCAAACTATTTACAAACTATGGGGGAGGGAAATAAAGGATATACCACACTTCATTTATTCTTCACGCTTATGTAGGAGGATTCGCTCTTTTCTTCAATTCTACATAGTTTAGCTTTTACAGAAGGTACTACTGTTCAAAGAACTATATTGCTTTGAATAGCTTTCTGACACCACCAATGCATTACAGACAATTGTGAGTTTATAAATGTTCATGGCTGTTCTGATTTTAGCTTACTCTTAAAGTATAATTTACTATGATCCTACTGTTCATTTTCAGGTTCTTTTCTCAGAGCTGTTTGGCTCTTCTGAAAGAACTTGCATAAATTATACTTCATATATGATGCTGCTATAGTTTTAAGACTGGAAATAACAATGTTTTTAGTATTCCTTCACTTAAAGGGGCATAAAATTGAGCAAATTCATTTTGCTCCTCTGAGTCTTTGTCAATAGGAGGAACAACTGAGGTATACACATAGATATATTTTTCCTATTGCTTTGCTTAAAATCCTATCCTGGTATAAATTCTAACCTGCACTACTCAGCACTGCTGATTTGCACATTTGCAGTCTAGATTGCTCCTGCTTGAAACAAAGGCATGATGAGTACCAGCACTGCTTATTTTAGTACAGCATCTGATGTTGTCTACACTAGTGTTGTATACTGTGTAGTGTTGTTCAGATGCACTAGTTGAGACAGAAATAAATTTCTAGTATAGGCACAACTTTGAGGCAGAGACACGGTAAAAATGCAGGGGAATGGAAATGAAATTACAGGAATGGTTAAAGAGACCATGACCACACCAAAAAAAAAGGATAAAATTTACAGTACCATGAAATTAAATTTCAGCAGGCAGATACAAGTTGAAAGCAAAATCATTGTCTCACGTGAAACTTAACAGCACAGTATTAGACTTCTCATTTCATACCTTGTTCTGTTGTTCTGTCTAATCAGATGGTTTGACATATTGAACACCAGATACACAATTCTAACAATGCCTGCTACTTGGTATTTTGATACCTATTCTTTCTACTACTTTGTGGTAAATTTGCTATGCATGTCTTAAAAACTTAATAAAATAAGTGATGTCTAGCTGGAGGAAAAAAAGATTTTAAATATCTTTTTTTTTTTTTTTTTTTCTCCTTATGGAGGAAGGTGACACTAATAATGGTGGGTCTTGATAATGCTGGTAAAACTGCTACAGTCCGGGGAATTCAAGGAGGTAAGCAGTTAATTTGTTTATTATCTAAATGGAGCATTGAAAGAGAGAGTATATTTACTAATTTTCCATCATTTTAATCTCAAAATATTGCTTCATCCCTTAGTTGAAAGAAAATTTTGCTGATTTACCACCAGAAGTGGTACAAGTACGGTTGCCAAAGTGAGCATGTCAGAGGCCCCATGATGTGAAGACCTGCAGATGAGAGAAAAATTAAGGGTTCTTACCTTTGAAAGATAAAGATCCTGATCTTTGATATCTGGCAAGACATGCGAGGGTGACTTAAAAAGTAGGTGCCCCCAGTCATGTGCTTCACGCTCAGGAGAAGTAGCAGAGCAAGGTTTGTGTTTGCTCCTTGGCCACTGCACTTAACACCATGGTGAGCTAACATAGACCAAATCAGTGGTAGTTCAACAAAGTTGCTACCATTCTGCTCTGTATTTTTTAAAGGTAGTAGTATGGTGTAGAGGCAGGATAGACAGTATGGAGAGAGCCACCTCTTAATGCATTGCACCATGCAGCATTAGAGCCCTTAGTCCACTGAGACAGAAAAAATTAGTCCATAGAGCTGTTTAATTATCTTGGAAACACTAAGACCAGATGCTCAGCGTATCTTGGTGCTTAATGTGCCTTGAGTTGACCACTCTGTTGTTAACTGTGCAAAATGCTAAATTACAACAAAATATGTGCTGGGTTCTTGTTTAAATTTCATGAGCATCATAGTGTGTTTTTGGACTTAGAGGAAGGTTTTTTCAGTAGTTCAATAAAGAGCTGATGTAACAGTGTAACTACAAGCAAGCTGTCTGTCTCCGTCAGTTGCTTTAAGTGAAAGATAGTGTCAGGCAAAAACTCTGAAGGCTATAGACCACATTCTAATTAATAATTACTTTGAATTAAAGCAACAATACAAAATATTCTGGTTAATGATGTTTCACATCTTAGAATACATTTGAGAAATTGATGGACCTGATTTTTTTTTTTTGTATGCATGTTGTAAGTATGTATAATGAGGAAAGCGTTCAAAAGGAGCAAATTGCATATGTATGTATATAACATAAAGGATTACATATTTTATATCATTATTTATCACCAGAAAAGCACTAGCAATTTTTTAGGCACTTACTTCAGTGAGAAACTGCTTGATTTTGGAGGGTACTTTGCACCATCCAATGACACATGCAAGCAGGATATAATTTGAGATAAAACTTGTGTTTAGAAAAAACAGAAATTCTCTGTGGTTTGGGTTTCTTTTTTTCCTTGTGGGATTGTATTTCTAAATAACTTTCATCTTGTGTAATAACAAGAGAGTACTTAGTGTTTTGGCAGACTTTGGAGACTCCACCTTGACTTTCTGTTTACGTGTGTTATGTAAGCTCATGAATCTTTGCCCTGAAAACATGAGTGCTTTGTTATTTAGCCTTCCATTCTGTTTCAAAATCAACTTCAATGCCTTTATCAGCCAAATGTGACAGTTATTTCTAAAAGCCCTTTTTTACTGGGTAAAAAATGGGATAAAGATGGGTATTTCTAAAGGGAAGCTCCAGGAAAATATAGTTCTGACTTCTGTGACTGTTGCCCAGGGCTTGAATAGAGCTTGCCTTAGAAAGGAATTGTTTGGTTTTTTCCTTAACAGAGCTTGCAGAGGTTAGAACCTTCAGTTAGCCTTCAGGGTTGATAAAACCAGTAGTCTTGGCTGTGCACCAGTCATACAGCTGTATGTACAGCAGGAGACTGCAGTTGTGATTGCTGGGTTTTAGCAGAAACCAAATACATTTCAGTTCTTAGGACTCTTAAACCTAGGCAAATCAGCAGAGTCACCAAAGTCATATTTGCCAAAATGGATCTTCAGCTTATATGGCAGACCCTGTTTTTTATATTGAAGACTGTTTATTATTGGAGACCTCACCATACAATAGGAGCAGATGTTCCAGCAATATCCCCTTACATTCTGCTCCATCAGTAACTTTCACCCTTAACCAACCCTCATGTTAACAATGTTCTCTTTTAAGACCACGTACTCACGGCTCACAGTACAAAACGTTCTTCAAAATAAAGTCTGCTGAGTTTTGAAGCTGTAGTTTTTCACAGATGGGGGTCCCGGACCCTTCTGTTGCTGGAGTCTTGGCTTACGCTGTTCTGGCCAAGGGGTCTGTTCTAAATCCCCACCTCAGCTGTGAGTGAAGTATTCTCTCAAAAAAGAAACGTGGTAGCAGAAGGCCAGCGGTGATTTAGCTTCTGCACTGCTCTTCAGAGCTCACTGCTTTTGACCATGCCTTCATTTCTTCCTCTCAAAAAGATTAATTTTACACCTGTTTCTCCTGCCTTGTGGAACCAAACTACATAAAACAGTTGCAGAGATCCAATTAACTCGCCCCTGCAGAGACAGTTTAGTGGTGTGAGGCAAGTACAGGCTTTCTTTGCCCTCCAGAAGGGGAGACAGCAAGCAAAAGTATTAAATAGAAAGCTATAGTTTTTTAGCATATTGCATGGCCAACTAAAAAAAACAGAAAATAAAAACGAACAAAGACCAAAACCTGATCTTGAATAAAGGGAATCAAGTAATTTTCATCTCAGAAGAACATGGTTTCAGTCACTTCATCTCAGCCCTTGGCTTGAACTTTTGAAGCTGTTTTGGCAACCATGAGGCACAAAGAACAAATCTGGCAGAGCACAAGACTTCCCAGGTCATAATGCATTAACTGTTTTATTTGTTTTCCTTCTCAAACTTGGATTAATACCATGCAAATGCTGTATAACTGTTCAGGTGGGGCGTTGGTGGTGAGGTGGAAAGTAAAAACCGCAGTACACTGAACACCACTGCAATTTAACTGTGGTGTTAAATATTAAAAACTGCATTTTTGGCGTTTTTTTTTCCTCCCCCCCCGGTGCTCCTATCTAAGTTAAAGTAACTGGTTGAGAGTGCATTAATTTGAAATTACCTGAGGAGAGGGAAAATCTTACTGTAAAAGAAATACATGGTTAGCAATATGATGTCACTTAACAGAGAGGGTTTGCTCCGTGTTTTTAAAATATGAATTTTGTTACACAAATCACAATGTAAAATCCTCTTTAAATACCTAAGGACACTTTTTACTGAAGGATTTCTTCTTTGAACTCTGACAGAGTCTCCTGAAGACGTGGCTCCAACAGTTGGCTTTTCCAAGATTGACCTTAAACAGGGACGCTTTGAAGTCACCATCTTTGATTTAGGAGGTGGAAAACGAATTCGAAATATCTGGAGGAATTACTATGCCGAGTCCTACGGTGTAATATTTGTTGTGGATTCCAGTGACATTGCAAGAATGGAAGAAACAAAGCAAGCCATGATAGAAGTTTTAAACAGCCCTAAGATATCAGGAAAGCCTGTGCTAGTGTAAGTAATGTTAATAAATGTTCTCCTAACAATCTGAAATTTTGTAAATTTTGACCTTTAATACACCTTCTAAAGAAGTATTTATATAGAGTATAAACATAAGTATAAAGTACACTAATACTACTGTAACTTTAGCACTAAGCAATATTACAATTAGTTTTACAGCATTTCTGAAGTACTTATTTATGCCAATTTTAGTATCGTACTAGTGAGCAAAGCCTTTTCTTTCTGTCTGTCCTTTTTTCCCCTCTTGAGTTGTACATGGTGATATACTGAATCCAGTCACTGCATCTGACATCAGTTCTTATTTAGTCCTTCCCAGGGATATTTATTTCTCTTCTCTTTCATTAGAAGTGGAAAAACAATTAGGGTGTTTTTTTTTTTACTCTTTAAAATTCATTACTCCAGATGGTATGATAGGTTAAAGGCTTTGATATAGCAAAGGTTTGATATAGCAACATGGTTTAAAAATACTGTTACTATTTAGGCCTGCATCAGTTACTTATATTCTACAACACAAGTAATCTCAGCAGTAAATGTCTTGTTCACTTAACACATGGTGGTGCTGCTGATACATGGTCAGCAAAACCTCATTAAAGAAGGCTTACTTTAATGGTATTTAGCATGTGCTTTTGTTTCAGTGCATGTGTTCTAATTAAAAAAAGAAAGCTGAAGTTTCAAAAGGTCTAGAGACGTTCCTTCACAGAACAGATAGATTCGTGAACTTCTCTGATTAAAAACTAAGTTTTGTAAAATATTGGAAATAACATATTTTATTAGATTCAGCCACACAAAAGGTCTTTGAAGACAAATACTCTTTTGAAGTTACAAAATAAACTATGAAAGTTTAAAATGGTTTATCAGGACAACATCTTTGTGTGTGGTGGGCATAAGACCTCCATAATGCAGTAATTACACAACACTTCTGTGATATCATAAAGAATCTGGAAAGCTAAGAGAAGAGGCCTCTTACTTTTAAGAAGTGGTGACGCTCTGGAGATTTAAGGGTGAAACTGGCTAATCTGTTTTGACCAAGTGGAGTGTAGTTCAGAAAGCTAATGGTGTATATGTTGAAAAATAGATTACATTTTAACTGCCATTGCTATCTGAATGTCATTAGTCCAGGGAAGGCAATAAAACCAACTTAATGCAGCTAGTTAAACTCAGATCTGTTCTGAAAATGCAACCGTGGCAGATGACAGCTGTGCAGTGTCTCTAAATAAATTTAATTTCAGGGTGCTTTTTGGGGGGATTC
>WEKW01021197.1:25519-76014 GCA_013389905.1 Sula dactylatra | reverse complement strand
GTTAGGTGAGGAATTGAATCTGCTGTAGCTCAGATTTGTCTCTCAACCAATACAGAAATTTAAGTGACTGATTTGAAAAGAGTCATAGAATCATTTAGGTTGGAAAAGACCTTTAAGATCATCAAGTCCAACCTAACACTGCTAAATCCACCACTAAACCATGTCTCTAAGTGCCACATCTACACCTTTTTAAAATACCTCCAGGGATGGTAACTCAACCACTTCCCTGGGCAGCCTGTTTCAGTGCTTGATAACCCTTTCAGTATCCAATCTAAACTTCCCCTGATGCAACTTGAGGCCATTTTCTCTCATCCTATCACTTGTTACCTGGGAAAAGAGAATGACACCCACCTCGCTACAATGTCCTGTAAGCAGTTGTAGAGGGCAATAAAGACTCCACTCAGCCTCCTTTTTTCCCTGACTACACAACCCCAGTTCCCCCAGCTACCTTTTATAAGTCTTGTTCTCTAGACCCTTCACCAGCTTTGTTTCTCTTATTTGGACATTGGTTTGGGTTTTTTTTCTTGATACTGAGGTGCTGGAGCTCATCAAAAGATGTTGGTTACAACAGTGGAAAGGGATGGAGGCTGCACAAGGGAAGGAAGAAAGCTGACTTTGGTGGTATTTGTTAAAGATTTCAGAATGGACAGGATCAAACAACATTACTTGATAAGGTCAGTGCTATCTAAACCAGTAGTACCTGAAAATTCACTTTGACACAAGGAACCCAAAGTGCTGAGAATGCCCTGTTCCAGGAAAGAATGCACATACAGTTGAGGTGTCCAACACACTTCAAACACACAGATTGTCTGGACACCTAGCATTTACTGTGTATGAATAAATGACTGTATTTGGATGGGAGATTTTCAGTTATGGCTGTTATAGGAGCTATCAGCTGAAAGTACTACAAAAAAATTCCTTGATTCTTATTCCTAGCATGCCGTCAAGTTTTGGTTTTTCAGCAGACTTGCTACACTGCATTTTTGAGCTCAGACAACATTTTTAGAGGAGAGGGACAACACTATCAGTGGATTTTTCTTTGAGCTCTGATTAGTTAAAACTCAAGGTTGAGTTATTCTTGAGAAGCTGCTGTTAGCACAGAGCTAAAATTCCTGGAGGAAAAGATTAACCTGCATGTTATTGGACCCTTCTTCCTGAATGAGTAATATGGCTTTAAATGAAGCACGTTAGGGTGCAAATAGGAAAAGCAATTATTCTGTCTCCGCTGGGAAGCCAACATGCAAGACCCTGGGCTCTCTGCTATCCTTCTAAACACATAACCTACCCCCTTCAGGCATTGAAAGTCTTACCAACTTTTAAACATCACAGCAAGTATTTTACAAATCTCTTCAGGATTGCTGAATTCTGTACAACAGCATGGAAGGGGACTTTGCCATGGATAAAGTAAGCCTACAGTAAACTGCAAAGATGGATGAATTACAGGATTCTTGTTTTAGGTTATCTTCAGCTGGAAGTCAAAGGAAGATCTTGCCTGTGAGAGTGAACATACTTGTGCACACACCAGTAGTAGCCAGGCTCAAGTGCCCTCCTTAAATAGAATCCCTGGGCTACATGGACCTCTGACCTAAACCAGTGAAACAATTCTTATAGCAATTCTATAATCAAAAGGTATTATTTCACCCCTAAAAGGATAGCTGTAAAAGATGAAGAAAAACTTGAAAATGTTCTACTGGAAAAATTCAGGAATTTTGCAGAGTCCTTTTCCCTTAATGTCTGTAAAAATGTATTTGAAGCCCATGAAAAATAAAAAAAAAGGATATTTTTGAAGGTCTTTGTTAGAAACAATTTATCAGTTTGCAGCCACTGGAATTAAAAATTTAGCAAATGCTTATTAACACATAAGGAAAATTAGGTGGAACATCCATTAAATGCAAAGAAAATATTAATAAAATATTCATAAATATCACAAAAGGGTAGAGCATCACCACTGTCTCTTATGAGCCACACATACAGTATAGATAAAGATGTCTCCCTTTGCAGCAGGATTTTGGGGAACTGCTCAGATTCCCACTCCATAAGCATTTTAACAAACACCACCGTGCTATTCCAAGGAACAGATCATTTTCAAAAACACACAAACCCAGACCCTTCCATAAAACATTCATATATACTTGTTTTCATTTTTGTTTTGGAGGTTTTGGATCACTGGTCTTTGGGTTTGTCTATTTTGTGTACTACTTTCTACTAGAAAGACCAGAACTTATTTTTTGAGAAAATATCCTTCTCTTCAGTTGGACCATCCTATTTAATTTGATACAACCACTTTTTATTTGTGATGTTTGCCTTTCAAGTTATGTGTGAACAGATAAAAACAAAGTTAAAAATCCTCTTTAAGTCTGTAAGGTCAGGCAATGCCCAAGAAAGTTTGAATTTTTACATACATTATATGCTGGATTTCCAGTAATAATACTTATGAATGCATTCTCCAGGTACTTCATGAACATGAATATCTGTTTGGCATGTAAGACTTCCAGATTTATACAAAGGAACAGAACAGTTAAGTTTGCTCAAGGCGACTGAGCAAAAGGAGAAACCAGTAAGTACCTAGGAATGTAGGAGACCCACATTGAGATCCCTGTAATGAATCAGGCAGAGGAAAAAGTTGACACTGTCCTTCACCCCAGGTGAATAACCCAGGCACAGAATCAATGTTTCTCTTGCTGCCTAAATGATTATTAATTACTTATGAAATAGGGCACAGCTGTAACAGGGAGAGAAAGAAAAAATCATCCCAAAGCAGTCAGCAGCCCAGCAGTTCAACATCCCTAGGGAGGTTTGTGCCCTGACAGTTTTCAGGTGGGTCTGCCATTCGCTCCCTCACTTTACTTACAGCCCATCACATCCTCCTGAGGAACATGGTGTAGGAATTTTTTGATTTGGTATCACCTGATGAGGTCTCTCATGTTAATATCAAAAAAGATTAACTTTTTTTTATCTTAACAATACTATGTCATAATGAAATAGGATATCTGTCTTAGAACAAAAAATGAATGATAATCTGCCTTGCTAACGGTCCATGAAGGACTATTTAGTGGAGCCAAATTTAAGCGAAACTAGGGGAAAAGTAATTCCAGCAGAGGGAGATCATGACCACCAACTGAAAGATCACCCATTCAGGAAAGCTGCTGACTCAAAAGGTTAAAGAAGTAATAGCCTCAAAAATCATGGTGGGCATGCATAGTCATTTACATGGTAGGCAAAGAATTTTAACCAATCATTTAACAGAATGGCAATGAATATGTATTAGATTATTAATGTCTTGTGCATAAATAACTGAGAGTCTGTACCAATGTTGTGCAGGTTTGTACCTGGCACCTGCATCTGCGTATTTACATAATAAAGGCAAATACCTCAGCTCTGTGTATAAATTGGGTGGCACATACCAGGTAACAGGTAATGAACCCCAAGCTTTTGAGGCAACAAGGTCTTTCAGATCTCTCTCTCCCATCATCCGAACGCTCAGGATACGGAGAGACAAAAGTCCAAGTTATACCCCAGTCCACCTGCCCAAACTGCTATCCACTTTTGCTTACAAGACATTGTTCATTTCCAGCCACTGAGCCTTAACTCCACTAGTGTTTGTCTTCAACACTGTGAAGGATGGAGCTAGTCTCTCTCCTCTCCTCACTGGCATGACAAAGAGGAAGGTTGTACCTATAGCATGGTGAAGCATAAAATTCAATTCCTGAGCAATGCAGAGGTTTTGGGAGGATGGTCAGGTACTATTACTCGGTTCCTGGCATTTCTACCATGAAGTCAAACTGACAACACCTTCTATAAATCATTTCCTGTGGTTCTATGACCACCAGCAGTTCAGAAACATTGCTCAAAGACCACATTTCCAAACTGCCCTCTCAGCCTTCCCTTGTAAATGTAAGTAATCTGTAAAACAGGCCCAAGATATAATTTTCCTTAGTCTTACAACTTGCATTTACGTTATGTGCTTGTGCAAAACAGTGATGAAGTACTACTAAGAAACAATGATGTGTATTTAGACATAAATGCCAGTTGCAGGGAACCAGACACAACCTCACAGTCACAGCCCCATGTGGACAGGCCTGCCATTGTCACCAGACAGCACTGTGTGGCAGTCCTACGAAATGATAAGCCATAGACAAGATGTCTTCTGTGCCATGGCATGAGATGCAAATGTTGTAAAATCACCAGATTTTATTATAGTGGAAATAGAGTGTTAGAATATTGTGTGTTGAAACTTGTAACCATAGAACCCTCATCAGGCAGTTACTGTTTTGTATTAAGAAACTAATGGGAACTAGATGAGAACAATGGAGAATTGAATAGAAGAGTTTTGTTTGAATCTTGTAACTTTAGGAAACATATTAGTTAGTTACTGTATTTGTTAAGTTTTGTGAAGCTGAGAAAACTTGTCATAGAAACCTGTTATGCATCAGTGATGTCACCTGGAAACTCCATTATCTTTTATTTTGATTTGAATATTTAGAATTGGTGACCAATGATTATTTTAGGATAAGAATGTTGATGAAGTTATATAATCGAAGAAATCAATCAATGTAAAGGTAATATGCATATGACAGAAAATGTGTATAAAAGCTGGTGAATTTTAATGCAAAGGGGAACACTCTTGAGGAGGAATTATGCCCTGTGTTCCTGGTGCCGTGAATAAAGAATGCCTGCCTTTTAAAACTACATTGGTGTTACGAGGTTTATTCCGAATTTCAGTGACACAAAGACAGTCACATCAGGCCTTAAAAAGATGGACACATGCCTGTTCTTGAAAAGATTGTCTCTACCTGGCCTAGTCACTGCACTCTAAAGCATACCAATTCCTGGTGAAGACATAATGTGGGTCTAAACTGTGTGGAGGCAAAATCCCAAAAGTCTGCTAAGCAGGTAAGTGGATCCTTCTGCTGCTGAGGTTTTCCCCAGATTTATCTAAATTATGTTACCATTTTCCAGGTTTACTGAAAAATATTGACCATAAATTGGAGATTTCTAGCAGGAGGAAATTTCAGATTATCATTGTAGATGCCTTCCTGTACTGGGAATTAATTTACTGAATGCATGAGCTATGGCTGTCTGGATTTGGGGAAGCAAATACTGCAGAGAAGTGAAACTCCTATTTTACTTGCTGTCTTCCTTTTTTTTCCCCATCGATAGTAAAGTTGTTGAACCCTTTGAAGGAGGCTGCTGTCCACCTGACAAGACAGCTGGAAGCATGCTTTCTCTTTTCAACAAAACTGTTGTGTGTATGTGTTTTTAAACTTCCTGAGTTTAGTGGAAAATGGTAAAAATAATGGGGCAGGGGAAATAGTTTGCCAAAAACAATTGTGTTCTGGTTTTATTTGGCTGATTTCTCCTTAGCCAAAAATTCTTCATAAATGTTGGGCGGGGCTGAAAATTAGGGTGGTTTCATTGAATGGATTTGGTGAAACGATGAAAGAGAAAATGGTTTCAGTCTTGAAAGATTACTTTCTTTTTGATCCACAAGCCAGAACATTGCTGGAAGCAATGGTTTTGGTTTGTCCTTTTAAAATTTTCAGTGAAAAAAATTGTAATAATTCTGGCCAGTTCTGCAACGTATCCAGTTACCACTTCTGCAGATGGAGTACAGTAGAGGCATGCACTTGTTGCAAAAATATCTGTACCATCTCCTACAGGACTCAGGATCTGCCAGGTAAAAGAGGGCATGAAGCTGGGAAAATTGCAAGTTTCCTAGGCATCAATCAAGAAAGACCAAAACTCCTAAGAAGGCATCTGTGCTGTCTTGGAAGAATAGTGATTTTAACATAACTCTTCCCTTTGGGAGACATCCTTTCATTCTCTGAAGGATCCTCATACCCTCCTTATGCACAACACGCTATTAAAAATCATTTGTGCTTATCTGGAGTCATTAACATGAATGTCTTCTATGAACAATCCCCCTTTTATCCTATCTGCTATGTACACTTGATTATTAACTTTCAGTTTTATGCTCGATGAATTCCCCCTCCCTTTTTGCTTTCTTCCCCCCTCCAGTTATCGAGTAGATTCTTTTAAAACTGACATAAGCATTTACTGAGCAGAAAACTCCTGTTGCAGTGGAACAGAATAATGAACCACCAAGAAGTTGTTTGTTTGAACACATAGAGAAGTGTCTCCATCTCTTGTGCATGTGGGTGATTCCCATTAGTAGTAATGGGCATATTGTGAGTGCACTGAAGAGTGACAAGACCCCTATCATCACTCAAATGTTAAGTCTGCCCTCCACAAAACAAGCAAAATGCAAAAACCTCTTCAATCCTGTGTTCCAAGCAAATGGATTTCTAAAATGGCAAGTCAGCCCACAACAAGTGCTGCTTAACTGCATGTGGCAGATTGTAAAGCACTGATCACATCTTCTGGGTGTTTTAGGATCTATTCTCTGACATTCTTTAAAAACAGTAAAAGGAAAGAAAAAAGAAGAAAAAAAAACATGAAAAAATGAAGGCCCTCCACACATGCTTCTCTGTAGACAAAATGGTCGCTCGTTTTCTGAACTGTCTTTTCAGAAGCCATTTCCTGAAAAGCATCCCTATCAAGGAATTCAAGGAATTATCAAGGAATGCTTTCTATTCACTCTGGAAATTGGGAGTTAAGTACTGCTTTATGCATGACTTCCAGTTACTACTGTTATCTAGGAAACTAGACAAATTGATTTTTATGTTCCTTGAATGGATTTCTTAGAAATAGTGATTTCTCAGGTATTTTTTACTACTTTTTGCAACTCAGACTTTTTTTCACTCTTGCTTTGCTAAAATCCTCAGAGTATCAGCAGAAAGGAACTGAACGTTGAACCATTACTCCTTGATCAACAGAAACTCCTGTGAAAATAACAGGATGGACTGTCTAAGATGCAAAATCCCAATCCATTAAAGGTGTGGTGCTCTACAGAGGACGCTGCCAACAAATTGGAGCAGTAAAGCATAGATGATGCTGTGGGATCCTGGGTCTTGAGGTACTTAGCCCACTAACATCCCACATACTGGGAACTTGTTTGGCTTACTCCTATTGACAGAACAGCTGTTCTCTACATTTATCTTCAAGTCAGCCTGTGCTAAAGATGTGAAAGCACATTTACCTTAAGGAATAGACAGTTTGCTAATTACCTAGTCAAACAGAACAGAGGTGAACACCTGGTCAGCTAAAAGGATATTAGCACTGCCAAAAAGGTAAGGATGGTAAATATTCCATGGAGAGGAGGTTGACTTTGTTATTTTGGAGCACCCCAGTTAAAAATATTTGTTCCAGTAGATTCTAACTGTTTCCTGGTACCACACTGTCAAAGATTACCACTTAAGTATGGGGGAGGTCTTAAGGATTGTCCTGGTTTTGGCTGGGATAGAGTTAATTTTCTTCATAGTAGCTAGTATGGGGTTATGTTTGGGATTTGTGCTGGAAACAGTGTTGATAACGTAGAGAAGTTTTAGTTGTTGCTAAGTAGTGCTTACACTAGCCAAGGACTTTTTCAGCTTCCCACGCTCTGCCGGGTGCACAAGAAGCTGGGAGGGGACACAGCTGAGACAGCTGACCTCAACTGACCAAAGGGATATTCCATACCATATGACATCATGCTCAGTATATAAAGCTGAGGGAAAAAGAAGGAAAAGGAGGATGTTTGGAGTTACAGCGTTTGTCTTCCCAAATAAACATTAAGCTTGATGGAGCCCTGCTTTCCTGGAGATGGCTGAACACCTGCCTGCCGATGGGAAGTAGTGAATGAATTCCTTGTTTTGTTTTGCTTGCGTGCACGGCTTTTGCTTTACCTATTGAACTGTCTTTATCTCAACCCCTGAGTTTTTTCACTTTTACTCTTCTGATTCTCTCCCCCGTCCCACCAGGGGGGAGTGATCAAGCATCTGTGTGGTGCTTAGTTCCTGACTGGGTTTAAACCATGACAAGGATAAACATTCACCTTGACATAATACTTACCTCAAGTCACAATAGCATAAAAGAAATAAAAATATTAATTGACAAAATTCCAAATAGAAAATACACTTACAAGAGTTTATGAAGTCACAGGAAAAGAAACCATAGTTACTGATCAGCTTAGCAGGCTTGTTCTAATAGTCTCCCTTACTGTGTATGGGCCCATTGATGAACTGTTACATACTCACAGCTTTCTGATTGACTGTCTAATTCTCAGCTAGTTCTGATTCTTTTAGTTGTGCTTAGAAAATAAGACTATTAAGAGTAAACTAGCTCTTAGACTCCATTTAGATCTTCACTGAGGGGGAAGAGGCATTAAATCAAAGTGTTGTCTTCTGCCCTCAGCCACCCACAGGCTTAACCAAGATTAAATACATTGAACTGACCCAGTAGGTAGCTTCAGCATCTTAATCCTTGGCTATTAACAGCTGTCGTTTCCTTGGCAATGATGATATCCCTCCATCAGTTGAATTGTCAGCAAATTTTTACTTCACTGAAAGTAAGTGTTCACTCACGATACAATGCACACATTCACTGTAAGGGCTTTCCACATCCAAGACAGTATGTGTGGCTCATTACTCGATCTTTATAGGAACAAGACAGGATCAATTATGGGACCATAGAGTGCTCAGGGTGATTGATTCCAACTATGTTTCTGAAGGATTCCTTTACAGCATGCAATTGCAAGTCTAGTAATCCAAAAAGTGACTAGCCCAGACAGAGTCACATACCCAGAAGAGAAAGGATGATATCTAAAGGAGTGAACTGAAGAGTCCCAGATGATTTTAGTGCTTTAAGGTTTGCAGTTGCTGTGT
Source organism: Sula dactylatra (assembly GCA_013389905.1). NCBI lineage: Eukaryota > Metazoa > Chordata > Aves > Suliformes > Sulidae > Sula > Sula dactylatra. Next base: position 67,252 of record WEKW01021197.1, on the reverse strand, counting down.
CTCCATTCAACTCAATGTCTGTGAGAAAAGGCAGTATACTGACATCTGAGTTAAAATTTGAATCAGATAGGCTTAGTCTATAGGTTATTGGTCTTCTTTTATAAGCAAGAACCTTTCCACTGCAGGAGTTACGTCAAGACACTTACCAAAGTAAAAACTCAATAATGGAGTATGAGGGGGATTTCTGCTCCTATATGCACAATGCTGACAAAGTTCTGTGATGTTCATAATAACTGCAAGTCTATGGAGAGTTAGAAGCACAAGCATGCCATCCCTGGCATTAAGCAGCAGAAGAAAAGCCAACAAACACTCTGCCAAATAGGCAACTTCGAAAAATATAATTCATATAACTTCAAAATAGCCTAAGGCCAATCTACTGTCAGTCTGGGACATTAATGTGTAGAATATGCTTCTGAGTGCATCCCAAATTTGCAATCAAATTGCAGTTCTGAAGGACACTGTCATTATAACCCATTCACAACGTCATATATGAAGAATTTTCTTAGAGCATCTTGGACATAATTTCCACCTTGAGTCTTCAAGCTCCTTTGGAAACATCTCAAACAAGGAACTGTCAGTAGCTGTCCAACTTAAGTACTGAAGCACTTGTCTGAGAAAAGAGAGATATAATGCAGCCATACATCTTGAAGTTATGCAGATACCTAATGTTTGCAAGGACTGAGGACACGCTGCAGCTTTATTGGAAATGCTGTAGAATAGATGGGCAGCTGGATCTACTAGTTATTACTAGATACACTTCAGAGCATAGAGAATAGGGGAGCAAGTATACGATGTTTACACATATGGTTCTGATGGTTAGACTTTATCAGAAATCTCATGTCCAGATGACTAAATAGAATTACCTTCTCTGTTTTTTTTTTCTCCAGACACCTACAGAAGGAAAGACATTATAAACACATCAGAAATGAAGTAATTTTCATAGCAGATGAGAAGGTATTTGGAAAAACATTAACTATTGCTTGAAGCAGAAATTTGGAGACCAGAAAACAACATATCTCACAGCCACATTCATAGTGCATGGAAACATCAGATGGATTGTTATAAAAAAAAACAAACAAAGCTGTTTTAGATAAAGGGTAAGATAGAATCTGATTCTTGCTGAAACCATACCAAGCCATCTGTCTGTGTTATTGATGAAATGAGTCTAGTCCAAGGAATAAGTAGTGTTAACAAGACATTTGCAGAGCCTGAGGAATGTGCCTGGTCATTGGCACTACATGAATATGTAGAAAGTCATACAACTGATGACAAAGTCAATGTTTGGAGAGAGACATCAGTAAAGTTGCTTGGAGATACACCTAACAACAGCCCAAGAACATAATGACAGATCACAAGAGCCGGTTTTCAACTAGGCCCAACAATCCACCAACCTCCACAAATTCACATTTAAACAATAGAAAAAGAAATGAGAGAGGTTACATGACAAATTTCTAGATGCCACATGCAAGTTCCTTTATTAGTACTTAATCAAGATCAGCATGAGGAAAGCGACTTTCCTAAATGATCTCATAAAAAGGACATGTTACTGGGTTTGCCTCCCATGCCTCTGTAATGTCCACAAAAAAGTACGTCATAATCACTGCAGAAGGTACAACTACACTTGCTTCTGTTATGGCTTTACCTAGAATGTATTTGCCCAACATAATCATGGTACCTGGATAATATTCACTAAAATTCATGAATAGCACCTTTCTTTGGGATAAACATATAGAACATACATGCTGTATGACTACCATACCTTTTGGGGGTACAAAATGCCAACTTTGAAGAAAAGAGAAAGGTGGCACCCCTAGAATGAAAAGAAATCACACCTACCAGATCTTGTCCAAACAGGGAAAAGAATAGGAGCTTTTATAGGAACTCTTTCACACGTTGCAGGAATTCACTTGCAATCTGTAATCCCATACAAGAACACCAACTGGTGTCACTGAATGACATTATCAGTTCTGCAGCAAGGACAAGGAAGTTGGCTTTGAACAGCTTCCACCTTGCAAAGGCTGCATATTCTAGCACATACCCCACATGCTGCACGCAAGCAAGGATGCTCTGCCATGCTCTGTCTAACAAGCTGTGGTTGGGTGATTGTTGCCAAAAAGAATAATCAGCAGACAGGGACCACAAGCACCTACAGCCATCCCAAAAAGTTAACAGGTGCAATTCCTCCTAAAGCAATGAATATACATGCTTCAGGGAAAGGCTGGTGCACTGACTGTGAAAGTTACAAAAGAGTGCCCACCAAATAGCTGAGGTTAACTATTTATCATCATGTGTAAGGTCATTTCAATGAATGTTTTGAGGAAGAAATAAAAGAGAATTATTATGTAATTTAAAATAATCCAGACAGGCTGGGATTTACCTCCCTGAACTTCAACTTCAGACTTTCTTTACAGACAGAATGAGACATCAACCTTCCAGATGGTGATTCATCCTGTCTCTATTGGGAGGGAATGAATCAGCCTCCAGTTTTAGTGCTCTCTCCACTGATTACAAAGAGGGCCTAGATGACTAGTTTATACTTACCACTCTTTTAATCACAGGTAAAATTAGGTGAGGTGAATAATACCCATTCTGTGTTCCAGATGCCATACAATTCATCCAACATTTTTTCATAATGGAAAACTGAAGGATTCAGGGGATGGGGTCCAAAGCAGCAATGCTAATGCCATCACATCCAACAGGGGAATAAGCCAGGCCAACCACAGCAGCGACCAAAGGTGCCTTAACTGTTTCATAAGATGACAATCAGCAGACCAACCTCCTCAAGAGCGTGCATGGCTATAGTGGGTCCTCGTGCACCCCTCCAGGGAAACCTGCATGCTCAGTTACCTCTCTGAAATGCCTGTATACCAACACATGCAACGTGGGGAATAAACAAGAGGAACTAGAGATCTGTGTGAGGTCACAGGGCCACAATCTCATTGCAATTACAGAGACATGGTGGGATAGCTCGCATGACTGGAATGCTGTCATGGATGGCTACATACATTTTTAGGAAAGACAGGCTAACAAGTGGAGGTGGGGGAGTTGCTCTTCATGTGAAGGAGCAACTTCACATCAAGCTCTGCCTAGGGGTGGAGGAAGAAGGAGTTGAGAGCTTATAAGTCAAAATTAAGGGGCAGGCAAATATAGATGACACTGTTGTGGACATTTGCTACAGGCCACCTGATCAGGAAGAGGAAGTCGACAAGGCCTTCTACAGACAGCTGGAAGTAGCCTCATAACCTCAGGCCCTGGTTCTCATGGGGGACTTTAACCACCCTGATATTTGCTGGAAAAGCAACACAGTGAGGTGTGCACAATCCAGGAAGTTCCTGCAGAGCATCAAGGATAACTTTTTGACACAGATGGTGGAGGAGCCAACAAGGTGAGATGTGCTGCTAGACCTTATACTAACAAACAAAGAAGGTCTAGTTGAGGATGTGAGGGTTGGGGGTAGCCTTGGCTGCAGTGACCATGAGATGGTGCAGTTCAGGATCCTGTGTGGCAGAAGCAGGGCGACAAGCTGGATTACAACCTTGGACTTCAAGACAGCCAACTTGGCCTCTTCAAAGACCTGCTTGGAGGAATCCCATGGGTTTGGGCTCTAGAAGGTGGGGGGGGGGTCTAAGAGAACTGGCCAATATTCAGGTACCACTTCCTCCAATCCTCCAACATCAAGACCGGTGCATCCCTGTGGGGAAGAAGACAAGCAAAGGAGCCAGGAGACCTGCATGGATGAGCAAAGACCTTCTAGGAAAACCCATATGGAAGAAGGAGGTTTACAGTAACTCTGCTACTTCCCATCCAAAAATGTTACACATATCAAAAAGGGACTGGCCACTTGGGAGGAATATAGGAACATTGTCAGGGTATGAAGAGATGCAATGAGGAAGGCCAAGGCCCACTTGGAACTAAATCTGGCAAGGGATGTCAAGGATAACAGGAATAGTTTCTTCAAATACATCAATAGCCAAAGAAAGACTGGGGAAAATGTGGGCCCACTGCTGAATGAGGTGGGCGCCCTGCTGCAGGATGCAGAGAAGGCAGAGCTACTGAATGCCTTCTTTGCTTTAGTCTTTACTGCTCAGACTGGCCCTCAGGCATCTCAGCCACCAGAGGTGAGAGAGAAAATCTGGAGAAAGGAAGAGTTCCCCTTGGTTGAGGAGGATTGGTTTAGAGATCATTTAGGCAAACTGGATCCTCACAAATCCATGGGCCCCAATGGGATACACCCATGAGTGCTGAGGGAGCTGGCGGGTGCTGTTGCTAAGCCATTCTCCATCATCTTTGAAAGGTCATGGAGGATGGGAGAGGTGCCTGAGGACTGGAGGGTAGCCGATGTCACTCCAGCCTTCAAAACGGGCAAGAAGGAGGATCTGGGAAACTATAGGCCGATCAGCCTCACCTGCATCCCTAGAAAGGTGATGGAACAGTTCATCCTGGAGGTCATCTCCAGGCATGTAGAGGAAAAAGAGTTTATCAGAAGTAGCTGACATGGATTTACCAAGGGGATATCATGCTTGACCAACCTGATAGCCTTCTACGATGGTATGACTGACTGGGTAGATGAAGGGAGAGCAGTGGACGCTATTTACCTCCACTCCAGCAAGGCTTTTCACACTGTCTACCATAACATCCTCATAAGTAAGCTTAGGAAATGTGGGTTAGATGAGTGGACAGTGAGGTGGATAGAGAACTGGCTGAACGGCAGAGCTCAGAGGACCGTGATCAATGGTGCAGATTCTGGCTGGAGGCCTGTAACTAGCAGTGTGGTGTTCCCCAGGGGTCCATGCTGGGCCCAGTCCTGTTCAACATATTCATCAATGACCTGGACAAAGGGACAGAGTGTACCCCCATCAAGTCTGCTGATGGCACAAAACTGGGAAGAGTGGCTGATACACCAGAAGGCTGTACTGCCATTCAATGAGACCTGGACAGGCTGGAGAGCTGGGCCAAGGGGAATCTAATGAAATCCAGAAAAAGCAAATGTAAGGTCCTGCACCTGGGGAGGAACAACCCCATGCACTAGTACAGGTTGGGGGCTGACCTGCTGGAAAGCAGCTCCACTGAGAAGGACCTGGGAGTGCTGGTGGACAGCAAGTTGACCATGAGCCAGCAATGCGCCTTTGTGGCCAAGAAGGCCAATGGTGTCCTGGGGTGCATTAAAAGGAGTGTAGCCAGCAGGTCAAGAGAAGTCATCCTCCCCCTCTACTCCACCCTAGTGAGGCCACATCTGGAGTACTGCATCCAGTTCTCGGCTCCCCAGTTCAAGAAAGACAGGGAACTACTGGAGAGAGTCCAGCGGAGAGCTATGAAGATGATCAGGGGACAGGAGCATCTCTCTTATGAGGAAAGGCAAAGACACCTGGATTTGTTTAGCCTGGAGAAGAGAAGACTGATGGGGGATTTTATCAATGCATATAAATATCTAAAGGGTGGGTGTCAAGAGGATGGGGCCAGACTCTTATCTGTGGTGCCCAATGGCAGGACAAGGGGCAATGGGCACAAGTTAGAACACAGGAAGTTCCACCTGAATACGAGGAAAAACTTTTTTATTTTGAGGGTGACAGAGCAGTGGAACAGCCTGCCCAGAGTGGTTGTGGAGTCTCCTTCCCTGGAAATACTCAAAACCCGCCTGGATGCAGTCCTGTGTCCCCTGCTCTAGGTGTACCTGCTCAGTCAGGGGGGTTGGATGAAAAGATCTCCAGAGGTCCCTTCCAACTTCTACCATTCCTGTGATTCTGTTATTTTGTGATTCTGTCAAAAATACTATTAATCCACATAAATGTTATCTGCTTCTGCTGTACAGAACCTCTTTGGAACAATAAATGTACACCCTAAGCAGTAGTTAAATAAACAATTAAATAAATTTATTACCAGATGAGACTATAAAAATAAGTAACTGAAGATTGTCTCTGCTAATCTGTTATTCTACAAAGCTTACTGCCTAGTAGAAGTTAAGATATACAAAGCCTTTGAAGGCATCGTGATGACTTCATCTCAGGTGGTACCAACAGTTAAAATTTCTGGTGTGGGATCACTGACTGCTGAAGTACATCAATTTAATAGTGTTTCATCCCCACAGTGCATTTGGGAATCATGAAAGGTGCTTCATTAGTAGCCATGGTTGCTGCCTTTCTGGAATCTGTCCACCTTTTCTGCCCCTTTCAAATTAAGAATTCAAATAGTAGTTCTGTAGAAACATTTCCTGTAGGAAGCTGGCTAGCACAACCCTAGCAAGTCATCTGTATTGCTCACTGCAATTAGAAGGAAAAGTGTGACTTTGAGAAAAGCAAACTTACCTTTTTTACCTAGGCAACAACCATTGGAAAATGCTTTTCCAATTTTTGTCGAGTTTCTTCTTCCCTAAGAGAATTGTTTCTATCTCAATATTTTCCATATTTATTCAATCAAGTGTCATTTTATCCAGATTTATGGTAGGTAAACTAGTTATACTGAGCAGAGACTGATTCTTTTTTCATGGTTTAAAGCATTGCTGATTTTTATCATATGCTCCATATAAAAGAATCATCTTTCTATTGTGAACATACTCAAGTACTAACTTCTAGTTATTTCCATTTTTCTCCTGTGGTTTAGGATGCAGCTCCTCAAAATGGATGACATTTATTGTCTCTTCTTCTCTTCTAACTTATTTTTCTGCTTCAGTTGCACTTACTGCAATGGAAATTTGAAACAGCACAGTGAGAAAATGAAGCACAATATCTTAACTTTCCCTGCTACCTCACCTTTTGGGTCCCTCTCTAATTTCTTTAGAAAAGGCAGAACTTCTGCTCCGTTATTATTATTTAGTGGTTTGTACAAAATAGATTCACCATCTCTGAAATTTGTTCCACAAACAAGGCATTCCTGTTTTAAAAAAGTCCTCCATTAAAAGCTGTGAGACATCCTGATATGCAACTATTAGGTAAAAACTTTGCCACATGTTCCAAAGCTATAGTAATATATTGCAAAAGCTGCATCCTCCTAAATCTACATGGCCTGAAAGAGGGTGGGATCGGGTGGTCACATATATAGCCAGCTGTTGTTAAACAATAGTGTGAGTTTGCAGATTTACAAGGCAACTAGAAGACAAGCAGTTTCCTCTCTTTCCATCTGCCCTTACCTCTGCTTGGATTCCTCTGCTCAGACAATTTTGAACTTACAATAAGATATGTTGCCCTCTATATGTGATGTGTGGCTGCAAGAATGTGGGAAGAACACTTACAAAAGCAGATTTCTCTTTAGTCTTTGGGGCTTGGGTTTTTTGACTGTTTGGGGATTTTTGGAGTGAGTTTTTTCTGTTTTGTTTTGGGTTTTGTTTTTTTTTTTAAATCTCCCTAGTTGTTGAGGATGGCGACTACAGTTTCTGTGCATGTGCGGTTCAGAATTAAAAGCTCCCTCCTAACAAGGCTAAATGTTTTCACTGGAAAAATGTAGTTGTGTTGGACAAAGTTGTCTTTCAGAGAAAAAAGGGAAACTGGCTGGTTGTTACTTGCAAGCCTGATTGTTTCTATTTTCTTGTCTGTAGACAGACTCCTGGAAAGTATGTGCACGTATTCTCTGTTTTCCTCACTTGTAGTTTCTGGAAGAAGATGGAAAAAGGCACATGAAGGAGCATGAAAATCAGGATTCAGTCTCCTGGAATTCACTAATGAATTTTTATTGCTTGTTAATGAGTGAAAAGGCAGTAAATTGAAAACTGAAATCTTCATTCTTTTGAAAACATTCTCCAATTAAAATGTGTGTCTGTGTGTGTTTCTCATGCAAATTTGGGATGAATTTTTTGATGCAATTTTCCCCTGGAAGCAATTTTCAATTTCTGGACACCTCAGATATTTAAAGGAGAAAGCAAATCTAATGTCCTTCTCCCCATTAGTTGACAAAAGCTCTACCTGCCTTCATACGTAACTGTTTCAGTTATATGCGTTTAGTTGAATGGGGAGAAATGCACCCTGGTGTAATGCCATTTCCTCCCTGGAGTTCCTGCAGTATTGAATTTGGTCCCTAGGAATTCATTATTCAGGCTGGCTAAGAAATGCCATTAAGCTGTTCTTCAATGCGCATAGTTTAGCCAGTAGTACCTTGGGGATAAGCACAAGTTATGGAATAATGTTCGGATAGATTGCTGCAATTTATGAATGACACTATTAACGTGGTCTAGTGAGTATGATCTATATAGTTTGCTAGGCTATCTCCCATTAAGTCCAAAAGAATAAAAATTAGTCAAGTCCCTACAAGCAGTGAGTATTTACGGTATCAGAAGTTACATAAGGATATGTTATTCACTACTTTCAACCTAAACTGTGCATATGTATTCTGTAGTTACTTCAGAGGCAAAGCAATGCTAATGAGATTGCCTGATGATTTCAGAATAGTTGCTCAAAACTGTACTAACACATGAGGACATAAAATGGAAAAGCATTCCCTTTTCCTTACTGTCTCTGACTACACCCCAACTTCCTCACCTTTAGAAGTTCTTGAAAGATTTTCCATTTGCTTCTTCACTTTGGACTGTTTTTTGCAAAACTTGAAGCTGTGGCAGCCTGACCTTAGAGTTGATTCAGATATGCTGCTGGCATTTCTAGCTTAAATGCATAGGAATCTATCTAGTTTCATCTAGTCCACTTGAGTTAAGTAAGTGAATTTTTGATTGGATGGGTTCCTATGAATCCGAAACTGTGCTAATTTTCTCTTTTGAAGTATCTCTATTTTTTTTTTCACTTGAATGAGAGGTGGAGGAGTTTGTCCTTCAATTATAAACCACTTTTAAAATGTTTAATTTATTTGTGTGGAGAAATATTTCAGTGGCATTTTTCTAGTCCTCATATTCATGCATACTCTGAAGCATTTTTTTCATGCAGCTGCTACACAGAAAGGCCTGAAATAAATTTCATACAAGAAAAGTTCTGACCCTCAAACCAATCCCCTCCTGTTATGAAAATAATTCCTATAAACTGAATAGCTTCCACAGCAGAATATATGTATCTCAAAGAAAGAAATCTGAAAGCAGAATCTATATATTGTAGTCTATTATTATTTTCTGTGGAAGTAATTATGCTGAGACAGCTAGGTGCTTCCACCTTTCTCTCTTAATATTTCCTGCCAAGAACAGCTTCTCTCTGTTACACTGCCTATCTAGTGAATAGAGCTAGAACAAGCTGTTTAATAAAAATGTTTTTCCAGCAGAAAATGTTTTCTTAAAAATCTTCATTTCATTAACTCTCCTACTTCCCATCCAAAAATGTATACATATCAAAAATACTAGTACTGTTGATCAAATCCTGAAGAACATCAAAGAAAATGGAAACCGAGAACACAGTTGGCCTAGTAATTGCCAGGTTCTCACGAGTACAACCTGCACCTCCAATAACTCCCATCCTAGTGCTTCTGAAACAACAACTTTGGTTCTGTCTCTGCTTCCCTTTTGGCCCTGCTCTCTCAGAGCCATAAAGATTTTGCACGATTGCCTTGTCTTATGCTTCAGCAGGTGACCTTCAAATCCCTCACTCTCTGGCCTGGGGGTATAGGAAGGGAGTGAGGGCTTTTCTGGGTGTGATCATTGCAGCCAACGCAATTATGGAGGACAGAGATCCAAAACTGGCCATATGAAACAGTTGTGTCAACTTGGGAGGCAATGACCCAATCAAAATCTGTCAGTGAGACTCATAGATGTGATCCATGAGGAGCCTAGACATACATGGACATAGCTGGTGACTGCAGTAGGATTCTGACCACCATCTAATGTCCACGTTGGCACAGCTGTACCTATTGTGGACACAGAGCTAACAGGCATAAGAGCGAGCTACAAAAAGAAAAGAACTCTCCTGACCAGTGTGGGAGGCAGGCAGCCCATACCACAAGCTGCTGACCGTTGCCTTTGGAAAGGTCTCATTTGCAAGGATTAGTGTTCTTAAATGTTTCTGACTACTGTTATTGAAACTATTATTAAAATCCTAGGGCTAACAAAACAGGATGAAGAAGTAAAATTAGTGTTCTTTATTACTAGGATCAAAGACTTTCTTTCACAAAGCTAGCCTAACAGCTTGTTATCCCTTCTTTATTCAAAACATGCTGTCTTTAGCAGAAGAGTATGTGCAGATTTTAAAGTTATCACTTTTGAAAATGCTTATATCCCCTTGGATACACTCTCTGGTACCTTTTCAGATTCATACTAATTTAAAGCATTGAATTGTCATATGTATACCACTATGCATTAAGAGTATTTATTGCACTGGTGAAATATTAGTTCATATTTGTTTATCTTGCTTCCACACTAATACTATTAGTAACCTCACAAAAACCTTATAAAAATCTCAAAAATCTTCAGCATCAGAACAACTCAAATTCATTAGTGTTGCAAGAAAATGAAACTTCTAATGCACTTCTAATCCAATAAATTTACACACCCCAAAGGCCTTATCATCTCATTAACCAAAAGGAAGTGTTGTCTTCCAGATCAGTGACAAATCATTACATGCCAACTTACTCAACTTTCTTTATGCAGTCTAGGACACCTCCCAAACAGCTAGGCCTCCTGAGGGTCCAGTTCCTCTTTACATGCACTGTTGCAGGTGACAAATTTGGTAATCATAAAATGGTTTGCATTGGAAGGGACCAGACAGTTTAGTTGGTGGGTGCAATACTATTGGTGCTACAATAAGGGTTTGTCTATATTCCCATAACATCCTTACAATTCATTGCTAGATTTAAAAAAACCCCAAAACCCCAACAAAACCAACAAAACCCAACCTCACAGGGAATTGATTGTGTCTGCTATTTTACTTTTTGCTGGAAGAGGCATAAATCTCGGAATTTTGATTCATTTTTGTGAATAACGCGGTGCTATAGAAGTTCATCACTGGTATCAGCTTCCTGCCATTATCTAAGAAAGATAAGCCCTACAAGACATTTTCCATTACCTCTGTGGATGTTTTCATGTAGGCCTGGGATTCACTCTACATTATCCAAGAAGGCTAGTCATCACAGTGCTTGAAAGAAAAGGCCAATTAGTGCTAAATTTGGGCAAGGAAACAACACTTACAAAGGGACATTCGCTTTTTAAAAAATTTTCCTGCCATAAAATCTTAGCACCTCTGGAGAATGGGAAGGCATGGAAAGGGAGAGCTTAAGGAAAGCTATATGATTTAATAATTTTAGAGACACCATATATATATATATATATATGTAATTCTGAGCTTCAGTAGGGTAGAGCAGTGAAGGACCATATGTTTCCCTCATAATCATCATGAAGGTGTTGAGGGGAGGTAATACCCAGAGATCCTGAGCAATGGAACTGGAGTTAATGGAGAGGGAACAGCAAAATCATGTTAAATTGTAATAATTCAAATCAAATGAGAGATTTGAATTGTTGCCCAGCACAACACAGTCCAGTGTGCTAGGAGCAGGATATCCACCCAGTTGCACTTTGCAGCCAAGAATGAAGGTCCCAGGGCCTTATCTCCTATAACGTGGTCCTTCTTGTAGTTGTAACCCAGCATCCTCTTTCCTAGATACACCCTGGAAATCTCCCAACAGCCGGGTGCAGAGTTAACCTTGTTTAAAGATGCATAGACCCATATTCCTCTTCAGAGCTACTGTTCCCATTGGCCTGGCAACATCAGCCACCTCTTTTAATCATTTGCACTTAGGTGAGAATAGAAACATACCTTAGTAAGCAGAAAAGGAATGTTAAGCCTCTGTTGCAATCTTACCTACAGTGGTGGCAAACACATGCCTTGGCTGTACTTTCATCTGGCCCTACTTCAGCATCGTGTTGAGGCTGTGGTTCCTTCTCAAGAAGGAGACGACCAGCATGGGCTTGTTATTGTCCGGAGGTACATTAAACAAAGTGCGAGCTCAAGCAACTTTATTTCGTGAAACAGCCAAAGCCACAACAAAACCCAATGAGAAACAGGGGCAAACCGACCTCAGTCAACCCTCCAACACCACGTAACACGTAACAGGTTCGAGCTGTCAGTCGGGGTATCACCGCTGCACATTTGCACCCCAGAAGGACGGTGCGAAGCGCGCCCGCACACTCTCACAGCAGGAGCTCTCTGCCTTTCCGGGGTACACAGAAGGTGGAATCGCTCGCCCGGGGAGGGGGCCGAGGGCTCACTCACGGGTCTGTCCAGAAGAAATCACTCACCCAGAAGCGGGCGAGGGTGCTCAGTCCCGGGAAGATCCCTCAGGCTGTTCCAGCCCAAGGGCAGAGGCTTCGAACGCAGCCCAGCTGCTCCAAGAGACCGCTCCAGGGGGGCTCCGGCGGCACCGCCCTCTCCCGCCCTTCGCCCAGGGGTGGGGGGCAGGTGTACCTGCCACAGCTGTATGGGAAAGATCACTGACAATTCACACGTAGCAAGCCATAGCCAGGTGGACTTCAATAGTTTCTCGTGAAAACTTGAATTTATTTTCCTAGAATAATTCAAGACCTAAGGGATTGTTACGCATTTTCTTCCTGGGGTGGCAAAGTTATCCAGGAAGCAACACAACAAAAGAAGGAGGTCCAATTTTAGTTGCTTGCTGTAGTGTGGATAAATCTGACCATATGAGACAATAAAGGTGTGAAGCTTGTTCAATATGCCATACAAGAAAGATTTTTTATATATTGAATAGCAGTTTAAGTATTCTTCGAGAAATCTGTCGAACTGTTCAATAATAAAATTACACAGATAAACAATGAATAAATAGCCAGAAGGAAAAAGATTTAGAAATATGTGAAAAAGAACAAAAAATGTATTTTCAGATTAGATCTAATGGAAACAGATAGACAGCAAGAAACAGACGACTGTTAGAGGTAGCCAGTGAAACAAAGGGGAATGCTCCAGCCATAAGTATCCATAATTTTTTTCCTTTCGCCACAGACCCCAGAATGTTTTTTTCAAAGGCAAAAGCATCATCACTGCCATTTTGCAGGTGGCCAAACTTTGGCAGAACAATGTGAGGTGACTTACAAAGAACTGAGAAGCAGCTGAGTCAGAAGTGAGATATAGGTTTCCCTGCCTGATCCTTCTACTGCCATGGAGGAAGAGTACAGGGAGAGCTACAGGTTCTTCTTAGGACTAGCAGTGGGAGGAATATGTGTAACACATGACTTCACCTTATCATCTAATCTTATACCTCAATATTCTTTCCCTGAACATTTCTCACTGCTCCCAGAAAATACAAGATACAGGGCTGAACAGATACTTGATCTCATCCAACATCTCTTGGGCGGTACTAAGGTAAAGGGGCATTTGTCTGATGCTTTGAGAAAGAGGAAAGATTCCTCCTAGACATACCTTCTTTAATGTTTTGAGAAGACAATGTTTGATTGCTTCATATTTTAATGACTGCAAATCTCACAATATTGAGACCCACCTATACTGATTTCTGGGAAAATGATAGTGATCAGCATGAGGAGAAATTCAAAACAATCTCCTCATTGCAATGAAAGCAAATATAACACAAATTTATAAAAATCAATTCCAATAATGTGACATTTCTGCCTGTGGTTTTTTATATCATGTACAAAAGAAAAGGCAAATAACATTTTTTTTTTTTAATCACACCAAAATAATAAAAAGAAAGGTTGATTGTGAAAACAAAAGTACTCAAGGGAGCAAAGTGTCAAGGCACAATATTCTCATATCAGCACTGCCAGCCTGCACTTCCACATTTTGGTGCAGCAGATGTTGCTTGTTATCAGGATCTTGAACAACAGGGTAATCTCTCTGGCCTCATTCAAAGCTCCCCAAAGGCTATGGAATGCCCTCCTTAGTGTCAGTGGTACTATCAATCATCTTTTTCAAAGTCAGTTTGACAGATGTAGGACACTGAGGCAGGGGGAAGGGGGCACAGAAGCACTCATGGTGCTGTTCTAATCTAAGAATCTGACTTTTCCATGCAAACCACATACCACTGAATACCACTGAGTTCTTCTGAAGGGATCATATTTTACTGAAGTCTTGAAATAGTTCTGAAGACCTAGTTCAAGTCTTTAACTTTTGTGGGCGGGTGCACAGCAATGTCTTCTTTCAAGGAAATGCATCGATCTTTCAGAATTGAAGCCCTATAGGTAATGTGCTATAGGTTATATATGACATGCAACATATAGGTTCATAAAAGAACATCCCCTTCCCAGAAAACATGTTTCTAGATACCCATATTCTGTAAGATAATATATATAACAGAAGTCTTTTCTCAGGTTAGTCATTTCTTGTACCCTTCCACATTTACTGGGAGTACTCCAGAAAAACCATTATATTTCCATTTTACATTATGAACTTAAATAAGCGTGTGACCCCTTACTGTGGGATGGGTGAAGCAGTAACATTGGTTGATTCTGAAGAGTAAGTGGCACGCTGATCAATCTGGTCTTTGTTGAAGACAGGACCCTGGAAATACATCCCATGGTTTTACTAGCTCACAGTTTTTGGTTGACAAGCTAAGGAGTCACTGATGGACTCAAACTCCATTCAGACAGTGGCTGGACTTGCAGTAAGCTTTACTGACATGTTAGGACGAACCATGAACTCAGAGGACTGACAGTGATGCAGGCCATTCCTGGCAGATAATTTACAAAGATGGAGCACTCAACTTCTGTTCAGTGATTGGATATGATTTTAATATGGATATTACATCTAACTTAGTTATACAATGATTCCTAACAAGTCACAGCAAAGTGCTTTCTTTATCAGGAATCTAAGCTGATAATCTGCTCTCATGCCACTTGCTGGTTCCAGATAGGAGCAAATGCAGTGTTCTTACTAAATTTTCCACTTATAGTAGGTACCGAAGTTTTCACTCACATACCCATTGCTATTTGACTTGCAATGATACCCTTTTGCCCTGATTCTGGACAAGAACAAGGGGCTCTCGCCTCTTTTATTTTGGTTACATAAATCTGAATGCTCTTCAGTTACAAGAAATTGCTTCAGTCCCTATTCTGCTTTTTTTACGGGCCCCTCCAGCATTGCTTCTGAGCTGCTGCAGTACGCCTCCCACCCTAATGGTGGCAGAAAAACTCTACACTTCACTTCATTGACTGCAACTAAAGCAGACTACATCAAGGGAAAAGTAACAGGGCACATCCTGCCACAGGGTTTCAAAAAACCAACCAGAAAATCATCGACAAAGTGAGAGATGCTCAACATATTGTAAGGGAAAAGGCTGCAACTGTTTAATTTAGAGATGAACTCAGAAGTTACATAAAAGACTGAGCTAAATCCATAAATGATAAAATCAAGAGGCCTTACTGCTCATATCCCCCAAACTAGAAGAAATGCCATAAAACTGTCAGGCAATAAGTTTTTCACAGATAAAAGGAGGGAAGTCTGGTTGCTCGTCTTTTGTTTATTTTAGACACAATTCTTTCCTAACCTTTGGAATTCATTGTCAGAAAACTTGGTATTTTTAGCAAGATCTAACAACAAAACAGAGTTGGTATTTTTGTGGATGCCTCCTGAACAATTATAGTAGATGGGGAATGAAATGTATGTGTTCACATAACTGACTTACAGACAAAAGACCGACTATGTAAATACAACTGTTTGCTTAAGACCTGAGTAAAATTTTGGGCAATATTTTTGAAAATTTACTTTCTTCTAGTAGCAAGTTATAAAATTCCCTTGGCATGGTCAGCTTCTGAGTCAGCCAAAGCTAGTCATGCATCTCCTCCACTCATCCTATGGTTACATTATACAATCTGACAAGTAAAACTAAACTGGAATCAAATCACCTGATCCTAACACAGAACATTGTTAAAAAAAAAAAAGAAAACCAAACACAACACTGTTCCTGATTACAAGTAGCAGTCACAAACTTAAGGCCTTGCTACAATAAATCAAATGCATCATCCTGTATTTCATGGGGCCAGAAAATAACTTTTTTTTCTTTTTATTTAAGGGGGAAAAGTAGGCAGTTCAGCATAAGCAGCTCAGGAATCTGGTCTTTTTTATATCCACCTATGGTGAAACACAGTCATCACTAACTAATATTAGTAGCATTTTCATTCCCCCTATTTCATAAGTTTATACATCTGTCAGATCAGTTGGTCTACTGCAGCAGTGACAGGATCAGCACTGAATTTTCTCATTATGATCAAAATATGCTGAGTGCTTATAATTTACCAAATTTGATAGTAAACTGGAACTCTTAAAAATGTATTGATATAATTTATTCTTCAGAAAGGCTGAAAATATGCAGGAATGCTGAAATGGAGCTCATTCATATCAGTAACAGTACTATGATACTGCTGCTGTAATCCCTGGGAAGACTCATAGAATTCACAAGTAAGGTTAATTTGAAGAGAAGTTTGAAATATGTTAAACTGGGTGAAATGCAAAGACAGCGTGCAAAAGAAATCCTTGTCCTCTTGGCCGGATAGTAACCATACTGTCCTAATGCCCATGCAATAGCTACATGACACAATGAAACACAGACTCATCTGAAAAGTTAGTTTGGAGGGGACTTCTGGAGATTACCTAACCTGCCATGCTAGAAATCCTGGGTCGGAATATTATACAGATTGAGAGTCATGTCTTTTATTCCTTACAGTCCCTTTTCATCCAGATAATGCTTTTAAAAATGTTATCTTCTCTCCTGTTTTTTCCTCCATCCTAGTTTTGACTGAGTTTCTACTTCCTTTTCCATATCTCACTCTTTCAGGGCAATAAAAAAGCAAGCAATAAAAAAGCAAACAATCCCTTGAAAATGTTATGATTAAAAAGGACATTTGTGAAGTTGATGGGAAGCAGAAGACAAAATGGTTGCCACAGATAGGAACAGTGGCAAGACAACAGTCAAAAAGGATCAAAACCCCTGGAAAATAAGCTAACTAAAACATACCTGCCACTATACATTGTCTTAGGATCACTGAATACGAAATAGACATTTGTCTCCAATCATGGCAGTAAGAGCCCCTGTGCAATTCCAAGAGCAGGAGCCTGTGAAGCTGACATCAAAGAATGCCTCACCCATGTCTGAAAGGTGCAGACAGCGGTCAGTTCTGTTGCTGCTGGTGATGATTTAATACACAAGTGTAATTGAAAACACAAATGGGAGCTTGTGGTGCTTGGCTTTAACAGGGCCCCTTTTGAGAATGGTACCATGTGACTGGACAAAAAGAAATGACACCAATCAACCCTGCGAAGATGGAATTACAGAATGGGACAGGGGAGCAAATACAATTTAAAAGTAAGATTGGAGTGTGGCTGTGGGGAAGGTCTAAGGAACAAGGAGGAGAAGCAGACCATCAAAATAAGGAAAGTCATGAGAACAAACACCGCTTCATTTCCCTGGCTGAAAAACAGTCCAGGCAGCCAGGACTTCCTTTCCATCCTTACTGAATAGACAAAGCCTCTTGAGGAATTTCATAAACTATATTAGAAATTAATAAATGTACAAGTGCAGCGTCCT
Source organism: Sula dactylatra (assembly GCA_013389905.1). Taxonomy (NCBI): domain Eukaryota; kingdom Metazoa; phylum Chordata; class Aves; order Suliformes; family Sulidae; genus Sula; species Sula dactylatra. The sequence goes on along the minus strand of WEKW01021197.1, from coordinate 49,855 downwards.
CAGCTGAATGGCAATGGTTTCAGGAGAAACAGACTCCAGGAGAGTTTTCTTCTGCCAGGCTGTAGAAACTCAAGAGCTGCCTGGCAGATCCAGAACACCCAGAATAAGCTCCTGCTCCTGGGAGAAGGGCTGTTATCTTACATGTAAGAATTCATAAAGCAACAGATACAGTTTGAACCTTAATAACATTTATCCTCATCTGTCACATAGAAGTTGTGAAATGCCTCAAGGTCTGAGCGTTTGGAAGAGTCCCAAAACCTTTACAATTCTGATGCTTCTTTAGAAGTGCCACTGTAAGTCAGGATCTCTGCCTTCTTAATAAAGTGGTCATTTGTCTTCTAGCCCCTGCCAAGGCTGCTAGCCTTCAAGCTTCTGATGGTCATGGGAAGCATAATTTAATTGTGCATGTTGTGCAGAAATATTCATTTCATCAAAGGGTTTAAGCTTACTTACTACTGTCTGGAGTTCCTAGTTCCCCCTCTGCAGAGCACTTGCATGTTCCTTTTCATAATATTTTTTTTATTATTTTCTGTGTTTTTATTGTGTCACTTTTGATTGGTTCGGTCACTGACGTTGTTCAATTAAGATCAATGGCAGTTTCAGTATTACTTTGAACTGCAGCAGTCACACACCTAATCTGTAAGCCTCAACTAATTCAATCTCCCTTTTTACAGGCATTTTTCCATAGCTTTATTCTTTCTTGTTGAATGTCAATTAATCCTGCATTATCCTTTTTGAGATCAAGTACCCAGAACTGAACATAGCTTTTGAAGTAAGGTTGAGCTACTAATATAAAGAATGACATTTATAATTGTTTCTATATTATTCTTCATCCTCTGGCATCGTTCTATTTTGTTGCCTTCTTTTACCAGAGCTGCAGATCAAGCAAAAGACTGTATTGATCTGCCAAAAAACCTTTCGTTAAATTGTTTTAAGATCTCATTCTTCTAACTTCACCTCACAGCCTAAGGGAAAAATCTTCATGATTCTGAATTCTTAAAAGCCCCCTAGACAACAGCCATACGTAGTGTTGCAGCAACATTCATTCATTCAGAAGAAGGTAAATAGAATTGTACAAGCTAACTACAATATTTTGAAATACCATTCCTTGCTCCATATGACTAGCGTAGAGGCTACCGAAGGAGAACAGAGTATAGGAGGAGGATCTTCAAAAGCTCTTAGATTTGGATTGAAATCCGTAAAATCTTGTTGGAAGCTTTTACAACCAGGATGTTCTCCATGACTAATGCAGACTTCCAAAAGACTTGCCAAACTAACATGCTGCTGGAAAGGGATGATTTTGCTCCCTGGATTCCTTCTTCTTTCAGGAGTGGGTTGTGTTAAGGTCAGGTCATTTTCAAAATGTAAGCCTAACTTGTGCCTTCTCAAGGGACCATACACAAAAATGCTGTCTTCTGAAAAGATAAGAAAGTATTCTTTGTGAAGAACTTGAAAGATGTTACTGTGGCTGCTTTTCAACACCAAAGGCCTTCTCCCATCTCCCAGATTTCCATGAGTGTGAATGCTTGTCTCATATCACTAGAGTACTCTGCAGGAGAAAAAGGGACAGGCTGAGTATTTATTAGCCTTCTCCAGGGAAGGAAATTCTTCAAATATAACTTGCAATGTTGGTTCATGTCTGAGCTGAATAAATCAAAGTGATGTACACATTCTGTACCCATGACTAGCTTTAGAGAAGCCCAGTCCTTTGCCCAGCCCTGCTGGGATTTAGTTTTGTATGTGCACTTGATCTTCCTGGAAGTCTGAATTTCCTTTTGTCTGATGTGAACTGTGTGGTTATGGCAAACCCACCCAGTCCAGCATGAGATTGGAAACTGTTGCTATCATAGCGCCAATAGATAGTTAACTCAGCAATGCCAGCTCACATTCTTGGCATTCAGTTGTCAGATAGGGGGGGAGCAGAATACGACAAGATTTCCACCACAGCCATCTACTGACCCTGACTGCTCTGTCCCAGCTGCCCATGCATCTGCTCTTCCTTTGCAGCCATGGCACCATTTTGTTCCGATATCACTGAGGAAAGATGCAAAACTTAGATGCCAGGAAGCACTATGAGAAACCCATGCAACTGTGCTTCTTTCTCTTCCAGGGCCCCTTTCCTTCCCCTGGCTATCCACTGTTTAGCTCCCCTCTTCTCTCCGTGTTGACCAACAGAACCCTGCAGACTGGTTTCCTGCTTCTGAGGAAGAAAAAATGAAACTCAGAAATATGCACACACTGTGAAAAACTCTATTCTTAACATGAAAGCTCACTGAAAAGACCAGCAGAAGTGATATTTAAATGCCTGTTGTTCAAAAGCTCTCTGTTGGAAAACCACTGTTTTGCATGCTTGGTGCATTTGGCCAAGGAAGATTGAAGTGAGTTCACTAAATCAGAATACAACTTTGCCCACAGGGGGCTTGCAAATATTTGATTATTGACAATGTGAAATGCTGTGTGCCTTAGAAGTGGCTGAAATCTACCTGCTTGGAAACAATGGGTTTGTTTAGCCTGGAGAAGAGAAGACTGATGGGGGATTTTATCAATGCATATAAATATCTAAAGGGTGAGCGTCAAGAGGATGGGGCCAGACTCTTATCTGTGGTGCCCAGTGGCAGGACAAGGGGCAATGGGCACAAGTTAGAACGCAGGAAGTTCCACCTGAATACGAGGAAAAACTTTTTTTACTTTGAGGGTGACAGAGCAGTGGAACAGGCTGCCCAGAGAGGTTGTGGAGTCTCCTTCCCTGGAGACATTCAAAACCCACCTGGACGCAGTCCTGTGCCCCCTGCTCTAGGTGTACCTGCTCAAGCAGGAGGGTTGGACAAGACGATCTCCAGAGGTCCCTTCCAACCCCTACCATTCTCTGATTCTGTGATTCCGTAACGCCTGTGGGGTTTAGGGTCTCCAGCCACAAATCTTTCCATCAAAGCAGCTTCTTTTAGCCCTTGATCATGATGTTAAAAATCCCAAGAGAGGCCTGACACTGTAATTGTTATTAATTATTACTCATTCATCTCTTTGCCATCTCTTGCCCTGAGAAAAGTGTTGCCCATGACTCGGTGAAAAGTTCTGATGACAGTGCAATTTCCTAGACAGCCTGGTTGATATAACAGTTACCTGAATGAATAATTTATGTACAGTTCTGCCTATTTGGAGTATGTTTTATAAAGTAGAAAGGAAGAAGACAATTCCTCAGAAAAAAAACTCACAACCAAACAAAAACATCCACGCCATTAAAAAAAATAAGAGAAGAACAACATATGTTCTCAACTTAAAGATATTTTGTATTATTGCTATTGAGACAGTAGTAGGTTTGGTTATTTCTTGCGAGTACTCTAAACAGCCATTATTGTTATATGCTAGATTTTCTAGTACTTCCCAATTAAACAGTCTTCCAAAAGAATAAAGGGGACTCTTTCTTCCTTGAAGGAAGCTAGAACCAATAAACCAGATTGGAAGTCATATTATGAATCTCGAAGCAACAATATTGTTTAAAAAGAGCTCACAATATACTTTCCCTGGCTTGAGAGCAAAATCAAGTATGTTACTATCTATGGAAGAAAAAAATTAACATCATGCTTCTGAAAAAACTATGTGAAAAGCAGATTTTTAAAAAATACTTAGCAGTCCCAGCAATTCCAATGGCAACAATGTATGAATCTGAAATGGCATTGAAATTCTTTGAAAATCCACTTCTAAATGCTGTGTCAGAGACATTGGTCAGTGAGTCCATTTGGAAAGCCTGTGGCAAGTCCTAATTTTTGGAGCTGGTGTATACCTACAGTTCTTACCTGCTTTGACTTGGATAAAGAAATTATGCTTGCAGTTTAACTCTTCCACACCTAAAGTCCAACATCCCAAACTCAATCACCTAAACCAGGGCTTCTTTATTTTTAAAAATGATGCTACAGAGGGATGCATTGAGTGGCTGAGCTATGGGCAGGCAATCTGGACTCAGAAAGGGAGAAAGACAGCTGCATTTCAGGATACAAGTGATGTTGATGTCATTGGACAAATGTGTCATATTGCATGAACCAAACCCAACATCAATTTCACAGGAGAAGGGTCAGAATTTGGACAAAGTCAAGAGAGAGGATGATACTGTGGGCTGGGATCTGAGATTATTACACAACAGATATAGAAGTGAGTTCTAATGTCTAATTGTTTGCTAGAATGAAATTATACATTTAAGGCTAATATTTAATCTTGGAAGGCTAATATTTAATCTTGGAATACATCCTTGGCTACAGACGCAATGATTGCTAGTAAACTCGGAGCCTAATTTTAATCAGTATTTTTTGAACAAAATGTACAGAGCTGTAAGAAATTCATAATATCTCAAAGAAACTGACCCATTTCTATGCGTGTGTTTGACTGTTGTAATCCTATAGAACTAATATTTTGTTCCGATAGAAGGAAGAGAGGGAATTTCAAAGTGAAAAGGGAAGAACTAAAATGCAGAAATAGAAATCACTCTGACTTGCATGATGAAAATTTGTTCCTTGCGTGTCAAGGAGGTCAGTCTAGTTAGCAGCATCAGCGTTTGCAAGGTTTGGAACAACTGCAAATCTAGTACAGTGCTGCTACCTGGAGGGCTAAGGCAAATCATAAGTGAAAAAAGACTCTAACAGTAAATCCACTACCACCTTCTTGCAGTGCACTTTATATTCCAAGCAGATACAAACTCCATTACTTCTTTGTGCAGTAGTATTTGTTTTGGGGTGGGATCAGGAGTATTCCCTAATCCCCATTTTTATTAGTAGTGGGCAGAAAAATATCAAAGTATCAATTATAAAGTACTGAATCCTACTACATGAGCAGAAAGCACATCAACATGCCAAGGAACAATTCTTCCTCTAAAGCAACACTGCTTTGTGTAGGAGATGTTTCCTATTCAGGCAGCCCCTTAGAGAAGTGGACAGTATTTGGGATAATTCCCAAATGTCAAAGACTCCAAAATAGGGAGAAGTTAAAAAAGACAGTCAGCCAAAACATTTCTCTCTCCTTAACACTGAGAAAGAATCCTTTGAATCTGCCAGGGCAGATTCTGTTCATCCTGATTATTCTGAATACTTTGTTCCACCAAGTCTACCCATTGAAATGAAACTGGAAATACTAAGAATCTCCATCAACAGTGTTGGGCTGAGGGGAATAAATATGAGAAGAAAGAATGAAAGTCATGTTATAAACTTCAAAAAAAACAAACACAAAAAATTAGCAGACCCAAGATAAATATATTATAGGGTAAAATAAAACGAAAATCTTCTCATTTTACTTTTCTCCACTTCCTGTATTAACAGCAGAGGTTTGTTTTCCACTCAGAAATGCCTCTTTACAATAAGGCATGTATTAATGTCCAGACCCAATTAAACAAGTGTTTCTCCCAACATCATTTGGCTTTAGTTGGATTGCTATGGTTTGCTACACTTCCTGTGAATCAGCACTCCTTTTCCTTCATCTATCACCTTCCACATTCTTCTGGCTACCCTGGGCCTAAAAGGAATAATTTGAGTACACTGGCCATACATCTGCCTTCACTGAGGACCTCACTACCTGCAAATATGTGAATATCTGACAAAACAGTAGTATTTTTCTTACTTTGGAGAAATTAGGACATGTTGAATATTAAAATATTTACTCTGAGATATGCAAAATATTTTAATATTTAAGTATTTACATATAATAGCAGAAGTCACAGGTTCTAAACAGGTATTAGAAATCCTTAGTTTGGGGCCCTACACAATGCAACAGAAACACAAACCGAAACACCCTAGGGTGATAACAAGCAACAGATGGTTGGAATAGGAAAAGAAAATAAAAACACATGGAAGAATCAGAAGGCTAGTGTGCAACGTACCTTATTGTTATCATTTTGCATTACTCTGTCCCTGCCAAAGTATCACAGAGATAGAAAGGTAAATATGGAGTGGCTTTTTTGCATTTGTGAGTCTGCCCCCTAAACTATAGTTAAATGAGAGAAACAATTCACAGGACACAACAAACAGAAGCAGAGGTTTCAGATAAAATGGCAGGAAAGATTAAACCTTTTAATGGAAAGGAGAGGAAGCAGAAATAACAGAACAGGTGATTTTTTTCCTTGTAAAATTCACCTCTGGTACTTCCAGGGTGAAACTGTTTCACCCTGCACAGGCTTCAGCCAGCCTTCAGGAGAACATGGGCTCAGTCCGTGAAGAGACTAGTGGCAGAAATGTATATCATGGCCTGATTCTCTAAAAGGCTGAAATAAAATCTAGAGGAAGCTTGAGTCTTGTTTTAGCTGAGTGATGACTGCTGCTTTCTGAGAAGCTCAGACAGGAGTCCCAGGTTACATCCTACAAACTCCAGTGGGCAAGAAAATCGGGACTGTAGCGAGAAACACAGCCAAGCATGGGACAGGTTAGAACCAAATGAGAAAAACAGGGGAGCAATACTAAAGGAGAAGGTGTTGAAAGAAAGTAGCAACCAATATGCTGCCTGGCATCTGTAATGCTGAGGGCAGAAAGAGAGAAAAAAGCTGTGGGAGATCAGCTTCTACAGAAGTAATAAAAGGCAGTAGCTAGAAAAGAAGAGATATAAAGAGAGAAAGAAACTCTTTAAAATAACGAATTCAGACTTGGCATGTAGATGTCATTTCTGAAGGCCATGTTACCAATGAAGGCCACACATAGGCAACTTTTAAAATTTATTTAGTTTTGTCAGATTGAAATTGGCATTAAAAAGCTAAAACACTGTGTTTTCCTTCCTCAGTACTATATGGTCCTTACCCTCTAATCAGCACTGGTAAGGCCACACCTGGAGTATTGCATCCAGTTCTGGGCTCCCCAGCACGAGAGAGACATGGAGCTACTGGAGACAGTCCAGCAAAGGGCCACAAAAATTATTAAAGGACGAGCATGTCTCATGAGGAAAGCCTGAGAAAGCAAGGACTGTTCAGCCTGGAGAAGGGAATGTTCAGGGAGACCTCATCCGTATGTACAAATATCTGTCAGGAGAGTGCAAAGAAGACGGACCCAGGCTCTTTTCAGTGGTACCCAGTGACAGGACAAGAGGCCAGGAGCACGAACTGAAATACAGGTTTGTTTTTTTCACCCTCTGAACCTAAGAAAACACTTTTTCACTGTGGGGGTGTCAGCACTGGCACAGGTAGCCTAGAGATGTTGTGGAGTCTCTCTCTTTGGAGATATTCATGTCTGGACATGGTCCTGGGCAGCCTGCTCCATGTTGCCATGCTTGAGCAGGGTGGGTGGAACAGATGACCTCCAGAGGTCCCTTCCAACCTCAACAATTCTGTGATTCTATGATTCTGTTTTAATGTAATGAGTAAACCAATGGATCAGTTAATAAATTTTTATTTTAAAGAAAAAACAGTAATATTCTTAGAAAATGTCTTTTGACTATTTAAGCATGATATTACTTACCATAGGTTGCCTTTAAACTCATTAGTACTGAAAAAAGAGACAAAAGATTATGTTCAAAACAGATAAAAGAGCTTACACCAATATCTATCCCCATGGCTCACTGCAATTTTTAGTTCATATACATTTTCACGTGACAACTATGCTCTCTTTGGTTTCCCTCTGTGAAGTCATAAAGGCTTTTGAAGGGTTAATAGTTGATTAGTAGATATTTTAGGGTATGTTACCAACATGAGCAGCATGCGTAATAGATGTTTATGAAAATCTCAGTGGGAAATGTTATACACAATTCTAAGCAACCTATTGACTTCTTAGAACTTAAAACAATTTATTAAGCATCTATGAGAAATTATTAATTTTAAACAAAGTATTTTTATACAAATCTTAATACCATGCATGACTACCTTCTCATACAAATAGCTGAAAGGATAACAATATATTCAGTAAAGAGGGAAAGCTTTGGCAATTTTGAGAATGTCATGCTAGATCTGTTACAGTGTGATTCAGAAACCCAAACGTATTATGGCATCAAAAGGTACAGAGGCTGATCAGGCTGTTTCCAGAACAGTCTAGAGAGTACAGTCAGTTCCATTACAGCCTCTGAACTTAGAAGTTGTAACTACATCTCTCTATTGACTGCATAGGGAGCTAGGGCTTGAATACCCATGGACAGTAAGTGCTTGAATCAATCATCACATTGGAGTAGAATCCTAGGTACCTAACTCCCTTAACTTTCCTTAGGCTCCCATATGTACGGTCTTTTCTGAAAATGTAGGTAAATTTTTCAGACATACACATAATGTACATAGTTCCCAAGTTGGGAGTGAATGCAGCTTTCCCAGGTGTTGTCAGGAAAGGCATGTCACAGTTGGTTTCTGTACTTTTCCCGACTCCTGCAACAGCAATAAGACTACCTCTTAATGTTGTGTTTTTGAACTATTCCAGCTTGCAGATGTATCTAGAAATTTTATCCAACATCATCAATAATATCACTCATCTCAGGAGTTATATACTGTAGGGATTTTCTTAGTTTTCCACTAGGCTGGGCATAGCAATAATTCAAACATTATTTTGTTATACTCTTCTTACTTAATGCAAAAGATTTGAAAGAAGTGTTTCTAACTGGAAATGTGAATGCCTAAGCTGAACCTCTTTTCACTTATTTTCTTTTCCAGACCTGGTAACATTACACTTCCAGTGCATCCACAAACCAAACACAATATCCCTGAAAAGTGAAACATGGTCAGGAAGGAGCAACTGTCTGTTACACTTAAGGACAACAGAAGAACATCATTGTAGGTCTTACTCAAATATCTTCTGCTTGTTCTTAAAAATATATGTTAATTTAAAATGACAGCTTTGAGGACTACTAAGTTTTTAATGATATTTCATTATATTTGAAAATATTAGTAAAATGGAAAAGTGTTTAACCTTTCCCTTTGGTGAAGGTGTATCTTACTATCAGCTTTGGAAGCAATACAGCTGTAATTTATTCAGTGAGCATGATTGGTAGTGACAAAATACAGGAATCCTTGGGATTGGACTCATTGATATAGTGTGAGGTTTAAGAGGAAATTACTTCTAATGTATGCAGTTAAAACCTACAATAGCTCTTTTAGTGTTCTCTCAAATCTTGATGAGGAGAACCTAATAATGCTGTTGCCTGACCTGTGGCTTGGGTATAGGAAAAGGGTGGCAGGTCAGTACCAGCCCACACTGACCTGAATGCTTGAGCTTGATGCTAGGGTATCCTTGTATTTCCATACTCCCGTTTCAAAACCCCAAAAGATAGTACAAGAGTAACTAACCAGAATCTGCTGGTAAAACAGAACAAAATACAGTTTGCACTGAAGAGGTGAAAAAGGTGTTTGGAAGAGGACAAGGTGAAAGACTGAATGGATGATAAAGTGGAAGGGTGGAAAAGTAAATGCAAAGTGTCTGCAGCACATCCTCATGGTCAAACTGCACACAGAGCACAGGATTTTACATTAAATAAAATGTTAATCACATAGTTTTATGTAGTCATATTACTGTCACAAAGTTACTGCCTTTCTTTACCAGGTATTCCCAGCTACTAGTCTGGAGCACAGGAAAGGAGAAAAATAGTGACCTTGTCATTGCAGCATATTTCTTAGGGTAGCTCTGTCAGTGCATATAGCTATAAGGCATCACCCTTGCTAAGCATTCACCACAGCGGTTTCATCCCAGAACACATTTAAAAAAAATAAAAATCAAAGCACTGTTTTCAACAACTGATATCTCTCCACCAACAGTCAAAAGCCTGCAACCAAATTCCAGGAGTACAGAATTTCTCTCTGGTTTTCTACCATGAGGCAGGCTGTCCTATAGAAACTAGACCTCTCAACACTCTCATGAAGAGTAGATGATTCCTCCACCCCTTCCTCCATAACCACTGAAAGAAAATAAGGCAGAAATCTTGTCAAGCAAATGAAAAAGCTTTTTACTGCTTCACATTCACTTCATTTTGTTTAAATATCTATGGTTTTACTGCTCTGCTAATTAATGCTTAAGAGGCACCTGAGCACCTGAGCCACCTGAACATTTTTGTAGTTATTTATTAAGATACCTAAGAAAGAAATGAAACTAGCCAAGGTGCCAAACGATTAGCTAGTTATCAGCTAACTGATACCCAGGTAGCTAGGGGAGGGGTAGATGTGGACAGATTTTATGCACAGAATCTAAATAGAATAAAACTGATCTAGGTATCATTTTGTGTATTATCATTTTATTCTTTCCTGATGAGCAGGATAGCTGGGAGAACTCCCTCAAAACTTTGGAAAATAGGAACTCTTCTTTTCTTCAGACATTCAGTGCAGATGGAGGTACATGGGGAGCGATAGAGATGCATAAATACATACGTATATATAAACTTACAGAGAAAATATGTGAAGTGGTGTGATAGAAAGACTTGAATTCGTATGCTACTCCCAAGAGGCAGACACCAGCAAAGTGGCCATAAAATTCCAAACACATGTGCACAAATTCCTTAGTCCACACAGCCTCATTTTGAATTCTGAATATACCATCTATTTACGCTTCATCGATTTTAAAGACTTTCAATAAATTATAGATATTATGTGTCCTTCTACCTATTCAGCAGGTAACTTTGATACTGTCAGCTCAGGTCCATTAACTACAACCAGAGAAATATGTATCCAATGTTTTAGACATCTCTAACTTTTTGACATTTTGCTAATACAAAATGCTATGAGCATACAAAAAGCGATACCTTTGATGCTGACAGGACTTAAATCATATGCAGTGCACTGGTGTGTGGTATACACTTCCACCACCAGTTAGAAATTCCTAAATTTAGGATCTTTGACTTTTCCTCTGTTACTAGGCAAGGAGGCGGTTTTGCCTATCCTGTGCCCCGGTGAGCTTGGTGGGAAAGAAAGGAGAGAAACTGTGTCAATTAGAAAGAAACTGCAGTTAAAGTTGCTGGGAGGGAAATAGTCTGGGCAGAGTTTAATGAGAAATGTTAAGTGCAGTACTTAGACTAGCCTTGCAGCTCATCACTGCACCACATTCTCAGAGACACACATGCTCTAAAGCATACACGTAAAAATGTGTCACACACCATTGTAAAAATTCAGCATAATTAGCATTACTCTTACTTTCAATATTGTGTTAGAAATATTAATGTAGTAAAAATTGCAAAGCAGAGCATTAGGCAGTTCAGAAATATCACACTCGCTAGGATCCATTTCACACATAAGCAGTGTGGTCCAGTGCTTAATACATGGCAACAACCTGTTTGCTAAAACAGATTGCTGGCTCCTAAACTCAGTTTAACAATCTGATGCTCTGAAGTTTTTTAGACAACTTTGCCATCCTCTTTGCACTCAGCCATTAAAAGAGAGGGATACAACTTATTTCTTTATTTCTGCATCTCCCAGTTGTCTCTCCCCACAATCAAATCAGAAAAGTGGGAATGAAAGTCTTCCTGGTTTCCATGTCCATTGCCACAGCATCCCCTGGCAGCTCTGTGGAAGAGCAGCCATAAGACCTTTGTTCAACCCTGCCATGTCAAGGCACCTGTTTTGGGCTACTTGAAGGGGGCTTTCACCCCTCCTTTACCTGGCCCTATGAGTGCCCAGCACACACTCAGAGAAGCGAGAGTCCTCAGAGCATTTCAGTGCAGCACACAAGAAAACCTCTATTGAGCTCACACAGAGGATGATTTGTCAGACTTCAACCTTGGACACAACTTAAAATCTGCCTAGGGATGCCAGAACACATCTCTCTGAGACAAGACAACCATGCTGCAAATTCTCTTCGGAGGCAAAAAAGCAGTTTTTCCAGAAAGAGCAATGACTTTCCAGCAAAAAAGCCAAAGAATGAATGCTCCCTAATTTAATTAATAATTTTAGCTGAGACTTTAAAAAAAGGAAAATGTAATAAAAACATCAGGCTGAGACAAACTGCCATAGGAAGTGTTGGCTGGAAGTATTAAAATATGGCAAAGTTGCTTGTAGCTGCTATAGGGGAAACTAAGGTAAACGAAAGGATTGCTGTACTTGCTGTGACTGTTTACAGCACCACTGCCATACAATGTGCATCACAGGCATTTTAAATAACTGTTTGCTCCACGCTGTCACCCACAGCAGTCTTGGTTTCTGTAGACCTCGCAGGGAGGCTCTGTTTTTATAAGAGCTGTGCGATGACAGTGTGGGCACCTGCAGCCTCTCCAGCTTTGAAATCTCTTAACAACAGTTCCCATTGAGCAAACATATTATTCAAAGTGAAAGGCTGCTTAAAAATATCCAGAGAGTGACAATCCTGCTTATACCAGCAGTGTAGCAATCTGAAAACATAGGAATTCCCATTGAAGTAGAGATCTGACCCTTCAAAATGCATTTTTAACAGCTAACAATGCTAAATATCCCCGACTAAACAGCTAAAAATCCCAAACTGCCACCCCTGCTCCAACAGCTGCCCAGCAGCCACCTCAGCTGTGCCAGCCCTGCCTACAGCCATCCCAGGTGCCACCAAGGTGTTCCGTCCGGCAGCCCAGCCCAGGATGAAGGCCAGCCGCAGCTCAGAACCAACCACACAGAAGTCAGCAGGAGAGGGCTTTGCAGTGAAGCAGGCCTCAGTGTTTTTCCCTGTCAAAGCAGAGTTGCATGTTAGGGCAATCGTGCCAGGTTCCTGCTACGCCCATGGTCATCCTGTCTTTGTGCTTGTGGGCTGGATGACACAGGCGCACAGAGCAGGCCACGAGACATGAAGTGAAGGGCAGGAATAAATGGTTTCCTTGTGGCACAGAGCTAACGGAGGGGAATGCTGAGGTGCTGTGCCAGGGTCAGCCTAACTTAGTGCATTTGTTAATTTTCTAACAAAACTGTGCTAAAGTGACAGAAAGGTTAAAAGCACGCTGAAGCAATTTAAGGAAGAGACCAAACAAACATAAAAGAGTCACTGTAATTATCTCCAGCTCAGACATTTTAGATCCAGAAAATTCGGAAGTAAGATTTAATGTAAAATAACTAAGCTGAGATGTGGAAAAGCCCTACACCAACAACATAGAAACTGACTGCTTTTATAGAAACTATGCAACAATAATGCAGTGATGATTAATGCATAATAGATACTGTGACCTGAGATCAGAATACAATTACTTTAAATGATAATTAGATTTAAAAAAAATTATAATTTTGCCCCATTTTGACTCTAGAGATTTCAATGGAGTTGAATACATAGAACATTTGGAGAAACTGCATAACAATATTTTTTCCTGGCTAAAAAAGTACTGATACTTAATACTACGGCTATAGGTGAATCCAATTTTAAATTAGTTTTATCTTATAAATATTTTAATGTATTTGCTTAGAATTTCACATAAAATTCATTCTTTGCCCAGTCAGTGCTATAATTCCAGAGAAGCACAATATAGTCTTCCTCTGTAGTGAAGAGACCAAATCACTGCTTAACATGCAAACTCATCTCACCATAATGAAGAACCATGACTTTTGTAAAATTTTTAGTCACATGAAAAAAAGAGTTCACCTTCCCCTGTCTAAATCAGACCTTATCAGCTGTTTCAAAGAGACATAAGCAAACTAGGAGAATGGGAAATGCAATGGCAAGTGAAATTTAGTGTTGACAAAGTAATACATGCAGTAGGAATAATTATATCCCTACTAAATTTTATATTTGCTATTTAAACCTAAAAAAAAGCTGGACTATTCCTCCTACACAAAAGTATAAAACTTTTAAGAAACTAAGGAAACCTGTTCTGAAAACACTACACCAGCAGTGGTTCTTCATCAAAGGGGTCACAAAGCACTATATGCCAAAGATAGAAACTGACCCTGGGGATTAACTAAGTGTAAAGAAATATCTCTTTAAGGAGAGCCAAACGTTTCAGCTGTTAATTTTAGAAAACAAAAATGCAAGATATGCCATGATAAAAGTACCCACAGTATTCAAATTATGCTGTAAAGGGAAGCGACTCTTCTTCACAAGCCGGAATTGAAATCTAAATTGGAAAACTGGAAGTTGATTATAGGAAAAACTTTCCCACCCTACACATTCCCTTGTGAAACTCATTGCTACAAAGTGTTGTTAGAATTAGGAACTCAGAAGCATTCAGGGTAAGATGCGGACATGGAAACTGCTCAGGGTTTTATACTGTATCAACACCAAAGTAGCCTGACTATCTGGCCATTAACCTTATCTCCCTCTGAAATGTCAACTAAAGGCTGCTGTTGAGGGGAAATACAAGCCTGGATGGACCAGTCATCAGATTCAGCACCACAAGGTGGTGCTCACCCTGCTACTGGTTCTCTGTGTTTCTGTGGCATAGTCACCAGTAGCTTTTTTAAAAAACCTTTCCTTTGAAACATACTAACTTTCTAACAATCCACATATCCAACTATACCTTACATACAAGACTAATTTCTCATATCGATTTCTTGGGTTTTGGACATGAAGGCAACAAATCTACTGTAATCATCTTCCATCTAAAGCATGGCTGTAATGGGATGGTGCTTTTTCTTAAAGTGCATCCTGATCACAGATCTGTTTATTTCTTAAAGCAAGAAGAGAACATTAGATGATGTAGTGTTACTTAACTTACAACACAAGTATATAGCATCAGAAGGAGCCTATTTTACAGTCCAATTGTCTTCTTACTTTTTGCTGATTCAGAAAACTGTTTCACATGTTCATACAAGAGATTAGCATCTTTGGATGTTGGTTTGTATTAGTTACAAGCATGTTTTTACAGTTCCTTTTTCTTTAATATCTGTTGACACCAAAGGCTATTCTGAAAGTAATAACTTTGCTAAACAAAATATGTCCATGTGTGGAGATTGCTGGTGATGAGGAATTTAATAGAATTTTCAATGTTATATGTGAAAGAAATATAAATGACCATGAGAATAGGCACTTATCTGTAAAATGGGAAACTTGGGTTTGGTTCCCTGATTTAAATGAAATAAGACTTCTTAGCCTGAACTCAGATCTATGCTAATGTTCATGTAATCCTCAAGAAATCTGCCTCCAAGCATGGATCCTCTGAAATTTTTAGACTAACTCCAAGGCAAATATCCAACCTCTCAGTGATGGCTTTCTGTCTATCTCTTAACTGGGTGCCAATACCTGCACGAAATTTCTAAGCTGCCATTAAAGTGGGACTTCTGAGAGAAGACAAGACAGAGAGCACAACACTGCAGTGTCTGGAAGGAAAAGAGACATTGCAGGTTGCTTGTTACAGTCTGGTTGATAGAGTACCTCCCTCCGAACTTTTTTTGGTGCACCCAGGGTTAGAATGAATCAGCACCGCAGCATCAACACCATATGATTCTCCCCATTAGTGAACACCTGTTGATAATTTAATAGCCTGAAGAACAGCTGAAAAATGAGACTAGGTGCTGGCTGCCAGCACATCTATTCAGCAGTAAATCTTTCCTCTTCGGTGGTTATTCAAGGCACTTACTACTACACTCTTGTTTACAATGGCTTAGCTCTGTTGATATTTGTGTGTGAAAAGAACACAAGAAAAGGAGGCAATATGTTATCAATCTACTTAAGAGAAGGATGCCTACCTCCATGGCATGTCAAAACTAGGATTAATCACACATATGAAAGAAAAAAAAACCAACCAACCAACCAAAAATAAAAACCCAAAACCAAACCAACCAAAGAAAACCTTTGAAACATTTGCCAAAGTAGAACTATCTGGGATTGCTAATTTGNATAGAGAGCTGATCTAATTTCCTTCTAATCCCTGAGGAGAGAGAAGTGGACATGGCTCTAACTGGGGCCTTGGATGGAAAGCATTGAAAGGTCTCACTTCAATTCTAATGTGGAGTAAGAACATATATGAAACAATCTGCAGTTCCTTAGCAATATGGACATCCTGTTACCAGTTTTCTAACCCTCCACTGATGGGTGAGCAGGGGGCTGAAAGGCACCTGCACAACTCAACTGAGTTGCAAAACTTCACCAAGATGCCTGCAGATTAAATTAAATCTAACCAGATTCAATCTCTGAAAATTCTGGACAAATGTCCAGTTGTGAAATTTCACCAGAGCATATTCTGGAGATTTAAAGGAGGGAAATTCATTATAAAGATAGCACGGGCATGGAGGGAGAGGACACTGGTGCAGATAGCAATAATGGCTGTACATCATGATAATATTTGCTTGTGGCTTCCTAAGTCAGTAAGGAATCACTGGTCCTCTTTTGGAAGCCATCCTACAATGGACATAGCCACAAACTTCATCATGGCAATTACAGTCATCATTAACAAAGTCTGAACAGCCTCTGACAAGTACCTTAGTTTAGAAACACAGCACTAAAATAATATCATGCCCATATGACTTTTTGACAATATTAGACAACATTGTCTATTTTATTCATGCAGTGAAATTAAAAATAAACAGAAATGTTCATAAAAGAATATTTGAACCATTTTTCAAAGCTTTACAAAAGTCACAGTTCCAGTTCCCACATATAAATCTCAGTCATTTGGGGAAAAATACTAAAAAATGCTAAGAACATGATACTTCATGGAAAGCTTTGCACAAACTATTGTGACACCTTCAGATATATACCTTTTTGTTAATTTATCTTCTTGATAAAAAGGTTTGCATCCTATATTCAGAGTATGGGCATTTACTTACACTTTGAGCGTAGACTGAAGTTTTCCTGAAGTTGCTCATTCCCAAACACCTTCAGACTCTCTCTTTGCCTGTTTGTTCTGATGAAGAACAAGGACAAATTTGGAAGCTTCCAAAACTGCCACCAAAAGTAGTTGTCATTCTTTGGCCATCTCTAAATGCAAAATAAATTCAGGTTAAATTCAGGTCCAAAAAAGAAAAGAATTTGTCTCAAAGGTACTGACAGCACACATACATTTAAATAAGTCTGGCTAAAGACACTTAAAAAGGCACTTACAAATCCATGGTTTTCAAAGTTTTGGATTAGACCTCTGAATATTTTGTCTATGCAAGAAACAGATCCACAGCTCTCACTGTAATGGGGAAATGAAAAGTTTAGGGAAAAGACAAATTTAGGCAAGAGATTCAGCTATGCAAGATTTATAGAAAAACTAGTATAAGTAAGCAGCTGTTTCTTCTTCAACACGTAGTTGTTAGTGGTTGCAAGGGGTCAGCTTGGATGACAAGCAGAGGTCATTAGGATTTCAACATCATGATCAGAGTGATGGGTTCAAAAACTCAAACACCTTACATAAAAAGATCTTTGGAGGTAAAAAAAATAAAATCAGGAGTGAGACAGTGAAATGTTTAGGTATTTAAACATGCAGACTTCCTGACTGACATTGTAATCACATTTTGAAAACCATCCCAGAGTAGTACGTCTATTCATCTGTAGCAAGATCTGAACATTCATCTTGGATATGTTTAGGGATTGTATTTTGAATGTTTTACTGTGTCACTAATTGGGTTTTATTTATTAATCCATTTCTCACATGGCTAATCTTAGAGGAGGAAGTATGATTTTTTGTCTTTTTACTTATTATATGTTGTGTCACTGAATGTTCTAATTGGAAGTGTTTCTCTGAGTAATACAGAACTGAGTTAGGAATGGATTAGTCACATTGAATATGTTGTTGTAGTCCAGGAAGAGGATGAAACAGTAAAAGTTCAATTTTAACATATTTATCGATATTTTAAATGAAAAACATTCTAAAAGTACATTATAAACTGGTGTCCATCCACAAGTTAGTCACTGCGGATAAAGATAAATCTTATCCCTGCTCATTTTATTAAGTTCTGGAATCATTGTTAGCAGAAGTATATCTTTTTAAGAATGTATGAGATGAACTGTGACCCATTTGAATTAAATGGAGATGGGTCAGTTTTAATAAGTGGATTTTGTTCCCTTCTTTTATTTCCATGAAGACCATGAAAAATTGGACCAAAATACTTGGCTGCCCCTTTTAGCTGGATTTCTACCCATGGAGTGGGTAAATAACACTCATGCCAGGTACCAGCAAATGGCCTGAAGCTACAAAATGAGCTGCTGTTATGTTTTCATTGGAGGCCAAAAAAAAATTTAAAAATCAGTGACCTCAATGGATTTTTGGATCAGGCTACTTGGAAAAAAAACATAGAATTAGGTTGGACTATCTTTTTCCAAGTTAGAGTGAGTGCATTTTTCACCACTCTCTTAAACAGCAGCAAAGAGGACAATTAGCAAGACAACCAAGAACTTTCTCAAAGACCTCACCAGTTTTAGAATAATAGATAATATGACTGAAGGCTCTGTTCATATAAATCCGGATTTTTATAAAACACTGTAAAGAAATTGCTCGGTTTACTTAACAAAAATAAATAATACCATTTAAAAATAACAGTTTAAAAAGTACTTTGGAAGATTTTTGTTCCTTTAGGGTAGGATTCATCTCATCTAGGTTTCGTCATCTGAAAACTGGTCTTTTGTCTCAGTTAGACATTTTTTGGATGCTTGTTGAAGGAATTTTGAAAATCATAGAGTCATTGTTGGATTGTTTTGTTCACACACTGTAAAGGGAACAACAGAGGGTAATAGTTTGGATAAGACAGCTAACATTTTAGACTAATCATGTTAAGCAAAAAGAACCCAGTTCATGCAGAGGAGAAAAGCCTGCTTTTAGGTGCCACACAGTTACAACTGCAGTGCTGCCTTACAGTTGTGCAGTTATAGAGGAAATAGAATAATCAAATAATAATATAGCAACTTAAAAAAGTTCTTGGAAATCATGTTTCAGTCTGTTCTTGTTACAGGAAAGTCTGTTATCTCTAGCCATTTCAAGGCTTTTAGTAATGCACAATTTATGGATTGCCTTGAGTCATAAGGATACACACCTTAAAAATAAATAATGAGAGACTGAATTGAAGCGTAAGTGAAAGTGTTTTCTTCTGGTCTCATTAGGTAATGGCCTTCCTCAATTTTGAGACTACTCTCATTTGTGGACACAAAGGCAAAAGCTTTTCTTGGGAAGAGAGATGGATTTGAACACTGGGAGAGTCCTGCTAGGAATAAACTTCTCTTTCCATCCATCCATACCAGAGGAAGGATTTAAATCCCCCAGCTGTTTAGGTCTGATCTTCCCTTAGGAAACCAGGAAGGACAGTAACCTCCAGCAATGGAATGGGTGGATGCTAGCAAGAAATACAAACCTCTTCAACCCCTGCAGTCTGCTCTAGAAGAGAACAAGGGCCCACAGGCCTCAACTAAATGCAGGGTGAAGGAATTAATGGGTAGCATGCACCAGAAAGTCAAAGATTTGTGTTGAGTGGAACAGATCACGTCATCGTGACCTTCCTAAATGTGACTTGTGTGAGCAGTTGCTGATGGGAGAGAGAAATATATCACAACACTTGGCATAGTTGATATTACTCACCTACATTTAACTTCTTATTATTTCTTCATAATATTTTGTTGTGTTTCTGAGAGAAGATTGTTAGGCAAGACAAGAGAGCATCAGTCATGGTGTCAAAGGAGAAAAAATAGTAATTACTCTCTTTAAAGTCCCAATGAATAACATCAAAGTTAATGTTTTTAAAATGTTTTCATAGCTTCATGGATGTTTTAATGATGCTTGTATTCTAGTGAATTTTACCATGTATGATGCTTCTATTTGAGTTTTGATTTAGTTTATAACATATCTACTGCTAACTTCTGTCCAGGAAATTATGATTGGTAGTGTGAATTCTGAAGTTGAATATAAACAATTTTTTGAAAAAGAGCGAATGAACTTGAGAGAAAAAAAAAAGACAAAAAGTTTATCGAAACTAGATGGTTCATAATGAGCTCCAGTCCCTGGAAAAAGCAGAGTGAAGATGTATATAGTACCTTCCTTCACATTAACAGCTCTCTAGTAAGTTACTACCATCAGACCTAGAAAAGATAATAAAGAAAATTCTGAAAAAGGAAGAGCAGATAAAACTTGGAACATCTAGGCAATAATACCTCCATCCCAGGCCTCCAACCACGAGTTCACATTCTGTAGGGTCCCTGGTTCAGTATTTACAGTCTCTCAGACTGCGCAACTTCCTGTCTTTATTGGTGATAGGACACTGTAGCCAGATTAGACTACATTAATCATCCCACTGTATTTTTAGCTAGGCAGCCACAGAAATGCTTTGAAACTAATGGGCAAGGACAGCTGTCTCAAAGGTTTCTACAAAATTGCTATCCATGTATGATATTAGGATGGCTTGTTTGCATAGAAATGTTGGCAGCTATAGCTGCTGAGAGTAAGGAAAAAACAAAACTGATTCTATTTTAGTTATGCTGGTATATTGTCCGCATCAGAGAGTACTATTCTAGAGAAAAAGTCACTCTGTTCGGCCATAACAACATTTTACCCCCCTAGAATAAAAACAGGCTGACACCTGATTTTCTCAAACTGGAGAGTGAAGGGATTTTCTTGCCACTTTCTTTTTTTTTTTTCTTTTTTTTTAAAGAAACAAAACAAAAGCTGTTCTGCAAGTTTCACCGGGGGAAATAAAAGAAGAAAGAAGGGGAAAAATCAATTTTCTCTGTGTTCTTGCTCTTGCACCAACACACTAAATAAAGGAATACTGAGGAAAGACAGGTCTAAATCACAGGGAAAAACATCAAAGCCAAAATAAAAACTTCTGACTGAATTGTAATGTTGCCATTTCCCATGCCCTTTCTGGAACATTTTGGAATGAAAATGTTTCACTCACTTGTTCTGGGTTTTGGTTTTTTGTTTTTGTAGGGATCAAAAAGGACAAGAATCAGCAGGGAATATTCTTCCCTTGGTGGCCGCAGGGCAGTGGGAGCCATGGGGGAACCACGGGTAGGTAGGAGCAAAGTTGAGCCCCAAGTTTAATATGTGCTACTACACATGTTAGTAGCAACCATAGTTATACGCAGGCAGCACTTCTTGGATGTGCAGTGGGTGAGGAGGGAGAAGAGGGGGGGAAAGCATGGAAGCCTGACTGAAGAGCAGGAAAAGCATGGAAGCCTGACTGTTCACTAGCCCATGCTGGCTAATTAACTGACAAGCCAGCAGTCTGACAGAACATAACTTATGAAGAAGCTGTGTGAAGTGAATGCATTTTTTGCGGTAATGAAGTTAGGGGCATTCATTTGGCAAGAGGGCCTGTTTAGGGACTGTAAGTCTCCCTGATGACACTGCAGTTTGGTGGGTGGCTAGAAAAGCACCAAGCTGCTGTTAAGAGTAGCTGCTGTTAAGAGGAGCTCTGCCAGGAATAGTTAAGTGTCAGTTGAAGCAATCGTTTCATGATTAACTTATGAAAGCTAATCAAAAGTCCTGTGGGCTAGCCCTGGACTCCTAGTATTCAAACCCTCTCACAGAAGGTATCTCACAGAAGTCTCTCAGTATGAAGAAGGATGGAGAATGATTTCTAAGGGACCTGAATGGGACTTTGATGGAAAGGGCTCCTGCTCAGTTCTGTGATTGGTAATTATCATTGCCTTTCCCATGACATATGCCTGTGAGATTGGCTTGTTTGCCAAGTCTGCTCCAGCAGGTTAGGTATGCTTTCAGATGCAAAACCAGGTTTGAATAACAAATCAGAGTGATTAGGACTTATCAAAAAGTCTTCCCTTGACATGCCCAAGAGCAAAGACATGCTGGGTGTCCTGCCCTTCTCCTATTTCCCTCCTCTCCTGCTGCAGTCAGATGCATGTGAAGAGAAGATATGGTCAGACAGAGAGGCTCCATGTGGGTCACAGTGGGAGATGCTCTCAGACTGGGCAATATTAAGGTGGTACAGCAGGAAACACGAACAGTAGCTTTAATGTAATCATAATCTGTACATTTTCCCTTGAAGCATGAGAATCTGATAATACTCAGTGCTTGCTGAGCTTTCCAGTTTGGCCACAGAGCACGCAAGGTTTATGTGAATCACTGTCAGAGGGCAAGTTTAAATTGTGATAAGTAGCCTATATGTAAAAGCAGTATTTCTGCATCAAGTAGTAATGCTGTGTTTCCTGGGAAATGAGTGGTTGAAATCCATCCCTTGTCACACAGTAACACGCACAATAAATGTAATTTTAAATCCATTATAATGCTGCCAAATACATTAAACAAAAATATACAGAGGATTTATCCACCAGAAGATTTACAGATTTCCTGAGTAGTACATCATTATCAGAACTGTCAATTTGAAAATAAAAATTGTCAAACCATCACTGGAACATAATAAAAGCTGTGACAGAAATACACAATAGCTACTAAGTTTTTGAAAAATAAAACCCTCAGCAGACCCGCTCTACACACAATTATCGCCTCTGTAGACTGCCAAGGAAGCAGTAAAGTGCTGAAGGATACCAAAAAGAGAAATGCAGTATCAAACATAGTTAATATCAGCACCACACCAATTATTACGTGTAAGTGCAATTGAAAAGCAGACTTTTGTGCCTTTAATGATGGAATCCAGAGGAGCTAGCATCCAAAAGAGATAAAAGCACAGTTAAAAGATGATCATTTGTTCTCACATTTTTTTGCCTTGGATTTGGATCCCTCACTGGGGTCCTGACTGGTCAGCCTCACACTTGTTAGCCAGCTTGGTTAAGTTGACAGAAAGACAAGAAGTAGTTTTGTCACAGTCTGCAAATGATTTTTCTCACACAGTTTTGGGTGGGCCTTTCCTACCTAAAAGATTACCAGGCTGAGGTGTCCAAATTCCAAGAAGCCAGACCCATGCCTTCCTCTTATCTGAGAATACTACAATGCCATCTTTCCCTTCCACATCCTTTACGATCACTCCACCCCATTATTTCCTGGTAAACACAAGATTATATTGCAATGCTGTCCCACAAGCCTAGGGCTATTGCTCCCTGATTGTCTAGTAATTTAAACATACCTTTCTCAGCTCCCAAAACTTGCAGGTTCTCCAGATTTAGAAATTGACCCTCCAAGGGCATCTGCTAGTTGAAAGCACAGGCACAAAGACCACATAAGTGATTCTATACAGGGTTGATCTGAAATCTGATAGCATAAGATGCATACAATATGGTCCTATTTCCCTAACTCAGTTTCTTCATCATGCCTGGCCATTCTTTGAAGGTGGGTGAGGATTTCTGAAGGAGCCTAGGATCATTCACTTTGACGTAGCTTCTTCATTGCACCACGTAAGCTCTCTTTCACAAGAAGCCTGCTTCGTATCTTGTTCACTAGTTGAGTCAGATCCACTTGCAACAAAAGCATGGCCCAGTCTCCTTCCCAGAAGACTGATGCCCCTTATCACTTCTTTCCTATTACATTTTTAAGATGCTACACCAACAGGTGTTTACAAGGAAATTCTTGTGCTGTAGACCTGGTCCCTTGCAGGGGAGGGCTTACCCTATGCTGTTACCATCTCACTGCTTCACTGGGCTTCTGCTTGCATGAGACTAATTTACTCCATTATTCCTCATGTTAATTACATGTCAACTCTTGGTAAAATTTAATTGACCACAGAAGTAAAAGGTAACAGAGGAAGCAGCCAGTGTTCCATTCAAAATGAGAGTTTACAGCTTCACACTTTAGAAGCATAAAGAGATCTGAATAGGTGCTTTATTAACAGATCAGGAGGAGTCATACTGAACTCCTACAGCTGAGAGCTGAAGCAAGACTATCCCAGATTAAAGAGAGCCCTTTATTCAGGGAGGAAAGTTAACTATTTAAATGACTTAGCAGTGGTTATGATTTCTGTGTCGTGTGAAATCTTCATGATAAACTTGCAAGTCCTAAAAGATCTGTGTTAAGTCCTCTTCTCAGACTTGTACCTGGAAGCAGGCTGGAATGATTATCAGAATATTTTCTGGCTTAAAAACCAGTAACTTTACTTTATGGAGGGGTATGGTGGCAGTTTCACTGCAAAACTATTTGAGAGGAACTTGGTACTAGCGCATCATGTTATAACCTTGAAGAAAATCAACAGTAAAATACAGATAACCATAGAGAGCTTTTCTATTAAATAACTGACCAGACTGAAAGAAAATAAAGGGACTTGTATTTCTTCAAGAGTCCGGAGATTTGGATGCGAGGGTCTTCACTCTGGGATTTAATGAAGGCAACATTAAATTGAGTGTCTCCACTGAATTTCCTGTTTTGGGGATCCGGAGTTTTGAAGTCAGTGATTAAATCTGCATTGGCTAAAATGAAACCTAGTGAAAAGTTTTAAGTGTTGTGACACAAAATTGAGTGGAATTACTGCAGCATAACAAGTTCACTGTGGTTTAGATTAATGCATTTTAGATAGCATTTGCTGGTGGCAAAGGATGCTTAGCTGATGCACAATGTGCCATTAAACTGCAGTAATTCATTTTTGCATCTTCATGCTAAGCTTTTCCTGGCTGTTGGTGTATCGTAGGTTATGATCAGCTTTGTATTATTAAACTGCAACTACTGACCTTCTGTTTGGTTGCAACTTTATTCAGCTTTGTAAAATGGTATTTGGTC
>WEKW01021197.1:10857-23592 GCA_013389905.1 Sula dactylatra | reverse complement strand
AAAAGATCGTAGCAGACCCTGTAATCTAAAAGTCTTTGAATTTATGAAAACTGCTGGGTCACTTGTCAATGGCAGGTTTTACAGTAAGATGGTCACCCAAGTTACCAGAGCAGATTCAGCATCAGTGTGTTAAGTAGGTATAAAATGATAAAGTGACTTCAGTGTTACCCCAGAGCTGAGGGGAACCCAATACCAGGGGCCAGGTAGTCAGCCAGGATAGGGAAACACTGGGTTTTTTCAGCCTGACTATAGCATCAGTAACACCATACCAGACCCCACTTTACATAAACCAGCAGACCACATACAGCATTTTCCCTTTGCTACCGTCTGTGTCAGTACAGAGAGGTGACAGTTCAGACCATCAGTTACTGTGGATGGGATACAGTAAAACTAGAGATGTAAGACCATGTAAAACAAAGGCATGAATGACACTGGCAAAGAAGGGACAAGGCACCCCAGACTTGGATTTTCTCAGGAAAGACACTAAAAATGAAACAGAAAAAGACTACTTGAATTCTTCCATGGCAAGGGTGTTTAAGTACAGGTAGTATAACTACTTTTTAATGTATTTAAAGTAAGTTCAATATTTAATTTTTTTGTAAAACAACACTTATTCAGTGTTAACAATATTGTAATTTAAAAGCAAAAAGTGCAGTAGAAAAAGGGTCTGAGAGCACAAAGGAGATGGGGAGTAGAGACTGGAGAACTACTGCATAAGTTACAGGAATCCCCTTTCTCTTGTGATGGGAAGGCTAGCCAGCAAGGTCATGAGCTGGAAACCACTTACTTCGTCTGACTTGTATCACCTGTTACTCTGTTGTTTTTTAATCTGGTGATCAGTTAATGTATGACTGCAGTAGTAGGGGTTCCCACCTATTATCACTGCTTAAAAAGCTGCATTCAATGTAATCACACTAAATCTCCAACATCTTAGTATGAGACTACAATTGTAAACTCTGTAACACAATTCTATCAAAGTCTTAAAATGAAGAAGCAATGTTCTGATGATGAAATACAGTCTTTGCTCCCTGTTCAGAGCACATAGGTACTATGAAAATTCCTTAGCTTAGATTACTGGAAAAGCCAAACAGCAGGTGTTTTCCACAGTAGTACCCTCTGTTACCATCATCCTGATGAACTGTATGAGAAATAATGGACAAAGTTGTAACACAGATCATCTGTTTTTGACAAATGTTATTCTAGAACATTGTTGGGAACACCCATGTGCAATTTGCCTGACTTTCCGGGAGGAGGAATGGAGAAAGGAATGTGCGCACCTAACATTTTCCACACACAGAGTTGGAGAGACAAATATATAGAAGACAGAAACTGAAGTGAAATTTAACATATACTATGGAGCAGACTTGTCCATTTATCAGGCTTCTTGACGGGTAAGATTTCCAAAGGGCTCAGTACTCAACAGTTCCCATTTAGAATAATTGGACCACTTCACTTTGGTGCCAGATAACATGATTAAGCTATTGAAGATCTCACTTGATTCACTTGATCTTAACCCTTCAAAAATTTCCTGAAGACCACAAGTAACACCTAGCATGCTTTTTTAATGGTACCACAGATTGACAGACCAGCCCATTCTGGGAGCCATGGCATTGAATATGTGTTCCTATAGCCTTGAAGGCCTTTCTAGACCTTTGCTTTGACAAAAGCAGTGGCCATCCCAGCAACAAGATGTTCCATCCTCTTGTTGATGACTAAATTTATTTTTGTTGCTTTTATTAAAAAATAAAATAGGTAGAACAAAGATACAGAGAAATGAAACAGAAAATACTTCAGGTGAAATATGGTTTTCTGTATGTCTGTGTGTCATAACTGATTTACTTGGGTGAATTAGGTACCACCTTTTACTGAGGCCTTTCTCACACCTGTAGTACCTCTCCTGCTTACATTCTCTAGGGGTTCAGCTAACACTGCAGTCATATAGGGTCTGTCTCCTTCAATGAGCACCTACTTCCAGAGAAGTCATAGGAACACCACTCTACTGGAGACTTTGGCTTCCTTGGTTACATTTTGTTGACATCAGCCAAAGTGTACAAAAGTTATCAGAGAACAATAGACAAATAGACAGGGGCTGACAGCATGATCACCCAAGTCTTTTTCCATAGGCTGACAGGCTACAGAGTTGAAGTCAGGCATGTGAAAGCTAGAAAATTATATATCCTGCTAACCGGGAAAAAGCATGTCTTGAGAACTGTAGATTCTTAGCTATCCTGAAATTTTACAATGCAGCACACAGGGGCAGTCAATTCATCATTGAAAATCAGGGGCCTCCAAACCACAAATCATCTTTCCAGGGTTCTTTTGTTAAACACCCAGCTGGTCACAGACATCATGAAAGTTCCAGGTTCTTGGGTCTTGCAGGATTAATCCAATTACTTGAAAAACACCTTGGAGCAGATGAGAATGTGCCTTCCAAAATAAAACATGCATCATGTTTGTTGGTATGCACTGTCTATCTCTTGCAAGTGAGATTTCATTTCTTCATAGTGCTAATTCCCACTAAAAATAATGACAGCCAGCAAAGACTCAGTGTCAACAAAACATTAACATACTGCAAGTGGGTTGCCAGGAAATAAAAGAAGGATTTAAGGCCAGATAGTCTGCAAGGATTAGACTACCTGGCACGGGAAGGGGAGATTTCATGTCAGAGAATGAAAAAGGAAGACACTCTAGACACACCAGTCAAAACACCTAGATCTTAGACCCAGGAGCAGCCTGTTGCAGCAGTGTGGTACACACAGATGCCACCAAGCTCCCCCTCTCCTCTCCCTTCACTCACCTTTTCTCTGAGTTGTTTTTTTGTGTAGCTAACATGAATCTTTCAGAGGCTTCCAGAGCCATGTCAGAGCTCTGAAGAGTGGGACTGTGCCCCTGATGGTGCTGTTTATTTAACACCCCTGGGGAGTAAGGGGGGCTAAGCTACATCTGGAGTACACCACAACAAAATGGAGTGAGGCCTTGGAGTGCAAGTGGATGCTTCTTATTTTAAAACTCTGTCCACAACCCTAATTGTGTGGAGCAGCCTTATTTTTTATGAAGTCCTCGTACTGGACTTCACCCAACCATCCAGCTTCTATGACTAAAAGAAAAACCTTAGGTAGAGGCTTGACAAAACCCCACAAGCTTATCTCTTTGATGTTGCCTCCGTACAAAGCTGAAATCTGTGATATCTACAGACCTTCAGTTTACTCCATTTAATTACCTTTAAGTATCTGTTCTTAAGTGCTGGAAGTTCCCTCTTTTCTCACTCCCCTGTTTCTTATTAGCTAGATGAGGCACCAAGTGCAAGGCTTATTTCAAAAAGGCAGATTCATATGATGGTCCCTGTTTTTTCATACTTTGCAGGACACAAAGTGAAACCTATTGAAACAGCCAGAGTTTAGTAACAACAGATGCAGGAATGTTTTGTTTACTGAGTAGATGACAGCTGTCACTGTGAATGGAAAGGACAACCTGATATGGATGACACATGTATGAGACAGTAAACAAGGTAGTGCCAACCGTAGATATTCCTTCTAATTTGGATAGGATTTGCTACAATAATTTACTGTCCTGCTCTTTAACTCATTGAGTTTTTTATTAAAGTTTTCTTAGCTGCAGGGCTTAATTGACCGGGATTTTATTTTGGGGGGGAGGAGGAGTATGAGGAATTGTCTTAAATGGGAATCACTCCCTTTTAAAACCTCTCTTAATCTACAGCAATTGATCACATAATTATGTATAATACATTCTAGTGTAACTCAACCTTTGGCCTGCACGACACGGGGGAAATTAACCAGCAGAGCGCTTCCGTAATAACTTCCGTTATTGCTATTTTGGTATAATTTAACTATTCTGGAATAACTCTCCAGTGCAGATATTCAGTTCCAGAATAAAAGTGATTTTATTCCAGAATAATTACTCTGCTTCCGAGGGGGAATAATCATTCAAGAATAAAGTCAATTTTATTTCAGGATCATATATGCAGGAAGTTACTTGGGCATAGCTGCCAAAAAAAGTTATTGTGGTGCCAGTTAACTTTCTCATGTACACAAAAATGTAGGTAGCCTTCAGCAATACTGCGTCTTATTATACTTATCTGTGTTTACATGTTAATCTGCATAAAATTAAGCACTAAGATTTAAATGGAATCTGTTCAGCTGTGTGAATTTTCTTTTTTACCTTGTCTCACACACAGGTAGTTCAAGATTTTGTAATAAACTCATATCTAATCTGAAGAAAAAAAGTCTGAATACTTTCTCAGCATAAATTGTATGATGTAATCTGTCAGTGCAATCTGCAGTTTATTTTCTACTGTTTACAAAAATAGTCAAACAAATGAATAAGCATAGATGCACACTCAAAACTATTTTAGATTTGAGAATTGACTTGCTAAACATGTAAAATGACTGCAAAGGCAACTTTAAAGCAATTACATGGAACAGATCCTCCTAGAAGATCCTTCTAGAAGCTATGCTAAGGCACATGGAGGACAGGGACGTGATTCAAGACAGCCAGCCAACCAAGTGCAAGTATTGCCTGACCAATCTAGTGGCCATCTATGATGGAGTGACTACATCAGTGGACAAGGGAAGAGCTACAGATGTCATCTATCTGGACTTCTGTAAAGCTTTTGACACGGTCCCACACAACATCCTTCTCTCTAAGTTGGAGATATGTAGATTTGATGGGTGGACTGTTCAGTGTATAAGGCATTGGTTGGATGGTCACATCCAGAGAGTAGTGCTCAACAGCTCAATGTCCAGGTGGAGATCAGTGATGACTGGTGTCCCTTAGGGGTCTGTATTGGGACAGTACTCTTTGATATCTTCATCAGTTACATAGACAGTGGGATCGAGTGCACCCTCAGCAAGTTTGCAGACGACACCAAGGTGAGTGTTGCGGTTGACACACCTGAGGGATAGGATGCCATTCAGAGGGACCTGGACAAGCTTGAGAAGTGGGCTTATGTGAACCTCATGAGGTTCAACAAGGCCAAGTGTAAGATCCTGTACCTGGGTCAGGGAAACCCCTGGTATCAATACAGGCTGGGGGATGAAAAGCTGGAGATGAGCCAGCAGTGTGTGCTCACAACCCAGAAAGCCAACTGTGTCCTGGGCTGCATCAAAAGGACCATGGCCAGCAGGTCGAGGGAGGTGATTCTGCCCCTCTACTCTGCTCTGGTGAGACCCCACCTGGAGTGCTGTGTCCAGCTCTGGAGCCCTCAGTACAAGAAAGATGTGGACCTGTTGGAGCAGGTCCAGGGGAGGGCCACAAAAATGATCAGAGGGATGGAATACCTCTCCTACGAAGAAAGGCTGAGAGAGTTGGGGTTCTGGGGAGACCTTATTGTGGCTGTTTAATACTTAAAGGGGGCTTAAAAGAAAGATGGGCAGAGACTTTTTAGTAGGGCCTGTAGCAATAGGACAAGGGGTAACGGTTGTAAACTAAAAAAGAGTAGATTTAGACTAGGTATAAGGAAGAAATTTTTTATTATGAGGGTGGTGAAACACTGGAACAAGTTGCCCAGATTGGTGGTAGATGTCCCATCCCTGGAAACATTCAAAGTCAGGTTGGACAGGGCTTCGAGTGACCTGATCTAGTTGAAGATATCCCTACTTATTGCAGGGGGGTTGGACTAGATGACTTTTAAAGGCCTCTTCCAACCCAAACTGTTCTGTGGTTTTATGATTTGATGATTCTATATTTCAGTCATAGTAAGGCTGCAGTTTGAATGAGCCAGAAGTACAAAAACTGAACCTTGGAGACAACATTAATTCATTGATTTTCCTAAGTGTCAAGGGTAATAATTTGGTTTTCATGTCCAAAGGAGTTTTTCAGCAGTATTCACTAACATTTTGGTAGTGCTTTAACCAATGCTATGGCAAAAGTTGACGTTTCCAGGTTTAGCATTTGATTATAGTTCAGACTCAAAGGGCTGGCAGATGTCTGGAGACACATCCCTACCTGGTTAGCCAGAGACTTCCTCTGAACTGGTTTGATGTAAAAAGAAACATTCCCATTGCATCTCAGTCAAATACTGACTCTGGTCCAAGATGAAAATTAATGAGCATTTAATAAGAATTTTTCAGTTCCCTTAGTTTTAGGGATTGGAAACTGGACATAAAAGCAAACAAATGAACAAACAAAAATGTTATTTAACCTAAAACAGATTTCTGTCTCTAAATTCAAAGTTTAAATTAAAAAAAAAAAAAGGAAAAAAAATGAAGGAAATCTCCTACATATAAACAATATTTTTTTGTTTCAATTCAGATGAGAAAGTGAAGTTGGTAAACTAGTATTTATTTGAGGTTAGAAATGTTCTTTCACACTGATTCTGACGTCTGTGAAAATCATGCATTTTAAGCAGGATCCTGACAGCTACTGAGCTTCCTCTGTCAGGCACTCAGCACCTGTCAGAAGCAAACCCTTAGGTACTTTTTAATAAACAAAATTATATATACTCTATGTTAAGGGAGTGGGCAGATAGACAGATTGGTGTGTATTTTGAAGAAATAGTAAACTGTTCTTCCACAGTGTAGTTATATACTGCTTTCACAGTCATTAAACCCTATTTTAACTTTATCCAATCATTTTCTTTCATTTCTATCAGAAAGGTAGCTTTAGACTGAAAATTGCCTCAGTCATGTTGAAAATGAATGAGGACATTTCTGCAAAGTTTGAGGAAAGATATTTAGGATTATTCTGGAATTATTATAATAAATTTTGACTGGACTTTAATCGTTTGTTCTTCAGTTCCTTCAAATTTTCAGTACTATCACCTTGGGATGGGGTGGCTGTATTTGGAACATAAAGATTATATTTAAATTAATTAAGGAGTTGAACTGGATTAGTTGGGGATATTTGGGGGAGCTGGCCAATGATTTCAGGGGCAAAATCTCAAGTCATATGCATGATGCCTACCTCGTTTTTAAGTTTGTCATGACACGGAGTACACTATTGTCATGACAGTCTAAGTTGATTTAAAGCACAACTTGGCCTACAGATGTAATGTAGATGATGTCTTCTGCACATCTCTCCATTCTATAATTAAATGTATTAATTCAAAATCCATCTCAAAACATCCCACCTGGGAACCATGAGATACTAAGTTGTTAAAAAAAAGACACTTTACAAGACAAGGAGGTTTCATCTGGATAATCAGCGTAGTTACAAGAGTATGGAAGAATTTATTTATATGGGTATTTAAAACAATTTACATTCTAATCCATTTCATTCAGAGTTGTTTTCATTTAACAGATGGAGACAGTTCTGCAAACAGTGTTTGCACCTGCAGTGTGAGGTAGCTGGTTTTGGCTATACATTTTGTTGACAGTAGACCTACAAAGTGATCTGTATGGCATTACAGTGTTCTCTCAGAAGTAACTTTCTGAATGTTGAAAATGGAAAGCTGACTGAAAAGCATAATAAAACAATATGATGTGCCAATTCCTTGCCCAATTGTATTTTCTGTTTTTCACGATACCTGAAAGTGGCACATTTGTTTTGACTTCAGCTCTATCATTCAAAAATAGCCTATTTCTTTTTACTTTTAATTGCTTTTATTTTTGCCTGAGAATTTACATGAATAATTTCAAATCAGAATGAGTTTTTCTATACCAGGTTTAAGAGTCGACTTGATAAAATACTATTATTATTTTAAGAGTTTTACTTTAAAGCTGAACTAGCATTCATTAAATTTCATAAATCTTTATTTTTATAAAGCTCGATACTAGTTTGCTATACCAGTAAGAAAAGGTAACAAAATTGCATGTATCGAGTATGTGCTATTCACAAAGAGAAAATACAAGTTTTAGGGCAAAATGAGTGAATAATCTAAGGCTTGTTAAAGGATTTAGGGCTCTTTTTAGATGTATGCTTGGTAACAGCCCACTCTGAACAGTGCTCCTGCCATCTGCAAAAGCATTCCTGCGCTCGTGCCTGGTAAGTCACAACTAATTCACAACCTCTCTCTTTCAGTAACTTGACTGGGATGTTCCTGTGCATTGCCAAATATAACAGAATTGCTGCATTTATACTGCAAACTTATGGTGGTCCTAGAGTGTGGTGCAGTGGTAGAGCAGCCACACATTTTCTTCCAGTGTTTCCTGGCTAGAAATGTGTATGTGTGCTTTATACTTCTAAGTCCAATGCTTTGTGAAGTGTCTGATTTGTTCTGTGAGAACACTACCTTCACAGGAAATCCTGAGAGGTCAGATTTATTGAGTATACTGCAGTTAATATTTGACTGGCACTTCTGCATGTCCAGAGTCAAGCCAAAGCTCTACTGATATGACAGGTGGATGGGATGCCAGCAATCCCAGACATGTGCCTACATTCCTTCTTCCAACTGGACAAAAATTTCAGCTGAAAAAAAAAGATGTCATTTAGAGAAATCTAAATGTTCCATAACCAAAATAGATGGGTTTGTACTATTCAGCAACTCTTTTTCTAGGTCACCATCATTCTTGAATGCTTTGAGTCAAGTCATGAAATGTACTATATATGGGAAACAAAGAGATTTAGTTATATACAGTAAAGTGAGGAAAAAAACAAACAGATAAAATTGGGTGAAGAAAGGGGAAAAAAATTGCAAACTTACCCAGATACCAGAAAGATAAAGCAAACTCCATTCAGACGCATTCATTTAAATCACACGCAGATCTCAAGCTTAACCAACTCAGTTGTAGTGCATAGCCATATGCACATAGTGCTTGTGAATACCCGTGCTCAAAGTGTGGGGCTAGAAGCACCTCAGCAGTAAATCCCTGGCTGAAAACCCTGACAATGGATATGGGGTATGCTGCTGGTTGATATGGCAGAGCTTACCCAAATACTCTCTCTAATAGGGGCAGCACCTCCCTTGCTCCAGTGGCTGCCTGGGGCAATACCTGCCTCTAGGAGCCCTTGGCACTATATATATATAAAGGCACTATAGGTCTCAATGAGTGGTTGACAAGGGAATACTAAAGTTTGGACAAGCCATAGCTTCTTCAGTCTCACTTCCAAAGCCCAGCTGGATACACTACAGGGTGAAAGATGGAAGAGACTGGTCAGGTTTGGACACTGCCCACTTGAGAAATTTTTTTCCCTTTATACTTTGAAAGGGATTTGCAAGAAGTAAATTGAGCAGCTGGTTGGAGCTGCATTATTGCAGCACTGGGAAATTCAGCAGGTGTCATCAGATTTTTGTGAACTAATGTCAGGCTTCCTGACCTGCTGAGTTATTGGTACCCTGTGGGAATGCAGCCAATATTGTGTCAGATTTGCTGGAGCAAATCACACAACAAAACGTGCTGAAGATTTCCTGTTTCATACTCCTTATCTGCTACCCTGCTGCCAGTGATTTCATGAAAGAGCTATCACAGTCCACCTAGATGCACTGAACACCTGATTTATACTCCGTTACAAGGCACCCCCATTGCCTGGCCTTCTTGCCTTGCCCTTGTATGCATGCAAGTTTTTTATTAAAAAAAAAAAAAAAAAAAAAAAAAAGAGGCTACATTTTCAAAGGCACTCAGCATGCGTTTAAGCCTCTAGATAAACTGTCTGCATTTTCAGGGAGAGTTTGTCTCCTAACAACTTCCACTCATCTGCATTGAGCACCCCTAAAAAATTGGGGCCTTACTGTGGAGAAAGATCATTTTAGACATTCTGGTCCTATATAGTTAAAAACTAGATGTCTCAGACTATGGAACAACCACCCTTAAATTGTCCCTTTTCCTGTCTAGTGCAAGGAGCTTACTTTGCAGACTATCATACATACATGTTTTCCATCCTGGCTACCCTGGTGAAATTAAAATGCACATTTCCTTCTCAGATTTCCTCTTGATATCTCTCCCCCCATGTCACTGTGTCATACAAGTTGAAGAAGCAGCCTGTGTAACAGTAACACAGAATAACGCATCATGTCAAACATATGAAGCATTTTAAGACATCACAGACCTGAAGGATTTAAAAAAAAAAAAGAAACAATTGTTTTAAACCAAAAAAAATTATAAAAATCCACAGGGAATTTGATGTTTTTACCTGAGCTTTAAAGGTGCCGCTGATTTCTGTTTAATGTGGAGGCATGTGCGCAGCTATGGCTGTAATTTTAAGGCTGTAATTGCCATCAGCTTTTCAGGAGTGTTGCTTTGAAAGGTCAGATGTAACACTGAGTGCTTTGGGGATTTGTCACTCTTTTCTTCCTATGGACATTGACGATGGCAGCAGGGTTGAGCCAAAAGATGTCAGTATCTTCTGGTAATTGGGTCTCTGCCAAGTGACAGTGAAGTAGGATTTTCTTTGATTTTCGTGTTGCTTTAGCTTCATGGCTTCCCTGATTTTGTCATTTATGAAGCTGTGTGGCAGTTGGACACTCAGTGCTGAGGGTTGGTCTATGGAGGGGCTCTGGAAAACTACAGTGAACCACCTAAAGGTTTTAACACAAATTCATGTACAGGGATGAAGGTCAAACCCCATGTGATGTGCTATTAAGTTACAAGGATAGGCCAGGAACCTCCCACAATATCTTCCTCTTTGTTTTTGCCAGGAAATTTATTCCCAGAATGCACTAACAACACTGATGTTAATTAGACTAACTAGGAGACAGAGCCACTTTCTTACCCTTTCACAATTTTTTTTCTGATTTTTATATTATTTGATCTGTTACTCTGATTAAGACTCATTTTTATTGCTAAAACACAAATTTCTCCACAAAAGACCACTGCCTAATTGTAAGAAAGACAACCGCTATGGAGAAGGCTCCAGCACAGCTGCAGAAATCCAGTGGCTGTTTAAGTATGAAAACTAATTGATATTTGAGAGAAAAAGATAAACAAAGAGGACTTGTTAAATTTAGCATTATCGAGGCAGTGCCACTGGATTTGTTTAACAGCTTAGCTTAGGTAAGAAAGAGCAATTCTTTTTATCAGATGTGGGTCCCAAGGTTTCCTGCATGACCAGAAAGAATATCAGCTTTGAGAGATAAGTTTTGTACAGGAAACCAAAAGGAAGCAATACTTTAAGCCTTTATAAAAGTTCTGGGACTTTTGAGTCACACAAGCAATGTTTTTACAGGGAGGGAGAGTTTGCAGCACTCATAATTTAACGTTAGTTTCTGGAAGATTTCTGAGGAGTCATAGAGAAAAGACTATTAGAAGTTCTTGACTGAAGCTAAGAAAAAAATATAAAATGGTGTCAGTCTGCAGAATAGAGACAGATCAGTAGATCAGTCTCAAATGCTGGAGAGAGAGCTCAGTGCTCAGTGGACTAGATTACCAAATCACAAATCACACAGACTCAAAGCAAAACGGAGAGAGCATAAGGAGCCTTAAAAACTCAGCCAAGACCGGACTAGAATAAGGAGCATGAGAGATTACTTGCTTCCCATTTTGAGCACAAACATAAGTAGCATCCAATCCTAAGACAGAGCTAAAAACAAATATTGGAAAAGAGCAAAGTTTGTTGTTTTTGTAGAAAATGTATGGAGGCTGAAAATATGCCTGAAACCAGGTTTCACAGAGAT
The DNA here is from genome assembly GCA_013389905.1 of Sula dactylatra. Lineage (NCBI taxonomy): Eukaryota > Metazoa > Chordata > Aves > Suliformes > Sulidae > Sula > Sula dactylatra. The sequence goes on along the minus strand of WEKW01021197.1, from coordinate 12,086 downwards.
AAACTGTAGTGTAGAGAGACAGGAATCCACATTAAAAAATTTACATAGAGGAAAGCTGAACTAAATGTAAATCTGGAAATAATAATGGAAAGGCAATTTTTCCAGTATATATGCAAAAGCCACAGGGAAAAGTCCAAAAATAAATATTTTCAGTATAATCAAAAGTTTGATTACAGGAGAAAAGGTAGAATAAAGAACACAATATGACTTCGTACATATAACTATGCCCAAAAGAACATAAGATCCATGACCCAACTTTGTCAGAGATTTGTATATGCTGCGTAAGGATCCTGCAGTGTTATCAGCAAAGAGAAATTATCTTGCATGGCTGCTCTAATCACGCATGCCCACACCATGAAACTTCACTTGTGTTTAAAGGAGTTCAGTTTAATTCATTGGAAGATGTAACTTATGGTAGACTTGAAAAATTATTCCTGTGGCCAGACAATAAGTGCTGTCATCTTGCAGAGGTTACACTGTGGTTTTATAACCCCAGCCCTTTGTTAAGAACAAAACTCAGATTTACAATGCTATGAGCATGTGCCTCCAAAGTCTAGAGCAAGATTTCTGTGGTCAGAGTCCACTGCTATGCCCCCTCTCTCTGAAAGAGTTTCTTTTCTAGAATTCTTTTACTGTCTGTGTCATATGTCTTCATTTAATAGCTGTGGCTTCTGCTAAGTTTATTTACTTGCCCCTGCAGCTTTGAATGAAGGACTGCTTAAATTTAATTACTTTCTAATGCAGCTTGAATGGTAAATGTGAGCTGCTAATTGATAGCTCCTTCACAATGAGGCTTTGTATCTCACTCTGGCCTGTTCCCTCAGGTGCTCTGGGTAACCTCATTGTAGGACTGCTGATTCAAATGGAAATAGATACAAGGAATTCAGATTTGACACTGAACAGTGTAGCCTAGCAAATGTGACCCACTTCTAACTTCCAGGGAGGTATATTCAGAGGGGAACAAATGTCTGTGCTGAGGACAGAAGCACATGGATCACATGTCTGAGAGGCTAGGTGTCATGGTTTTAGCTGGGATAGTTAATTTTCTTCACTCTAGCTAGTATAGTGCTGTGTTTTAGACTTGGTATGAAAATAATGTGATAACACACTGATGTTTTAGTTGTTGCTGGGTAGCGCTTACACTAGTCAAGGACTTTTGCAGCTTCCCATGCTCTGCCAGGTGCACAAGAAGCCGGGAGGGGAGGGGATACAACCAAGAGAGCTGATCT
>WEKW01021194.1:52763-76181 GCA_013389905.1 Sula dactylatra | reverse complement strand
CGGTGAGTATGGGTTAATAAAATTTTGGAGGACAAGATCAAAACAGTGACCGTTATTCTTAGTCAGAAAAGATTTCCCAGTAGTCATTGATAATTCTACTTTATATTATTAAAGTCAGCTCAATACCAATACTTAATACTAGGGCAACAAAAGTTGTGCTTGTTCAGATTTCTTGTTGGATGAGTGACTTTCTTAGTAGTGCAATGAGCAGTACAACAGAACTCTGACAAAAATCTCTGACATAATTTGCATAATATTCTATGAATTCAGAGAGAACATTGCTAGTTATTGTCATGTAAAATGTCGACAAGTTAGAAAGGAGGGACAAAAGTTTTCTCACAGGGGAGGGTAGTTGCATTGCAGAGAGTGAGTGGTGAGAGCAATAATACAGAAATAGATAGAGGATTGGCTTTGCTTGTTTTTTCCTGAAAGCAGAACACTCCTTTGGAGACACGGTAGATTTCCAACAGGATTTCTGACTTGAAGGCTGAGTTATTCAGTTACATAAACTCCAACTCCATGTCTTTATATCAGCAAGAAACAACTTGGCTGACATTAGAAGAATAATTAATTCAGGACAGCAGTATTTATAAGACTGTGTTGCCAGATTTTGGTAAAAGACAAAAGAAGGTGGCAAAGGAAACTATACTCCTGCCAATGACTGCTTTGTATTGTACCATCACAAACAGCCCTTGGGATTCAGTGTGCTTGAAGACTGATATCCAGTTCTGACATTGTGTGTAGAAGTAAAGAGGAAACTGTAAGGTACAGAAGGATTTTCACCAACAGGTGGGTTTTCTTCCATGGAGGAAACATGGAAGTTGATCCTGCAGTCATTACTCATATATTAGAAAGCAGAATAGCATATTTACCTTGCAGTATGCTTAGATGCCAGTGTACAGGTTAAATACTGTGAAACACAACCATATTTTTCTTTCTCTCCGAAGAACTATATAAGTCAGAAGAAGACTAAAAAGTGGTTTAATATCACCACTTGTACCTTGTGTCATCATCCATATCTCTGAGAGTCTTCCCAGATAATTTAAAGGCCATTTTAGAATAATGAAAAAGAAAAGAAGATTTAAAAAAAAATAAGTTTGAGAAAATAGAGAATTGTCATCCTGGATGAATCACTGAGCCTGTTATGAATTTGATATATTGCCCTTAGTTTCAGTGAATGGAATAAATCCCATTTGTACCTTCTCTTTCCCCTATGGCCATAGTTAATTTATCCTTTCCCCCTAAATACTGCTCTGAGAAAACATAAAATTAAACAGCTGTGCATGTTAGAGTTTCATGCAGTGTGTAAGAGTTGCTGCTGAGCTTTGCATATTCCATGACTTGTTCTAGTTTCATTATGTAGAGTGGGGGAAGAGGGTGATCCATTAGAGGAAGAGAAACTGCTAACCACAATTATTTACACATCAGTCACTTATCACACAGTGGTATTAATCTAATTTGCTCAGCAAAAGATCGTGGCATCAGCTACACAAATGTGCCTTACTTCAGACAGTACTTGAACTTAACAATGTTTTTTCTTGTATTATGGCTATATGATGAGTTCCCCCCTTTTCTGCAACTTATGCTTTAATATATCCTTTACTGTTTTCATCCAGCTAGCACTCAGTTAAAGCAGATACCATTGGGAATACTTCCCCTAATTTTCATGGGCTTTGAATTATGCCCATACAAACCTATCCTACCCCATACAAATTTACCAGTATTTTTCTAGGTTTGGGGAGGACTTTTAAACAGTTAGGTGAACTGGATTTCTGTTCCTGAGCTGTATAATTTATAATTCCAAGGACACAGAATCCCTAACATGGTGGCCCAAAGCTAAGCTTTTAAAAACATAATTTGGAGCATATAGAAATAAAAGTAATTGTAGGTATAGGTAATGTCCTGTACTCACTTGTTGGCCTTAAATATAAAGTAAAACTTGAAGATACATACTACCATTAGTAGTTAATAGACTAATTTTTACCTCTTTAAACACTGTGTGTTTTCTGAAAACACAGAAAAAAACCAGTGGATTTTCATATAGCATTATAAGTTCAGTTTATGGCTTAGCTTGTTTAAACCTGCAGAATTTATGTACACTTAGTTAAAATGACAAAATTTATTTATTAAATGCCATGATTTTTTAAAGTTAATTTGTTATAAGTTTCTTATACCTGTCCAGAAGATTTAATTAACAAGTAACACAGGCTTTTATGCGACTTACTTCCACACTCATGCTTTTCAACGGAAGTGAAATGTTGCTTTAAAATTTGATGCCCGGTATGCATTTTGCCATTTGTTTGTTCACAGTGGAACATGTACTGTAGAATAAGGTTATTCAGGAGGTTAATACAAATGGTGATGCAACTAATATAATTTTGTGTGTTATTTATGTAAGAATTATGATCCTATTTACCCTTTAGTCCTGGAGGATTTAGAAACTTTTAAAAAGTGCATACATAATCTCGTAACTGTGTTTGAAACCAGATGTTTAAATAGAGCTCGGTCCCAGGGAGGACAAACAAACAAACACACAGACAAGTTCCTTGCCCTGGGAACCCTCAAGGACGTCACCTTTCATCAGAGACAGCTGATGTCTTCTCAACCAAGTTGTCACACGAAGAAAAGGATGGTGTTTGCTACTAAAGACTTTCCTGCAAGGTACAGAGGCAACACCTATTGACCTAACTTAATGTCTTGGGACCTTTGCTGCTTGCTGCATACTCAGATTCAACTTTTTAAGGAGAAGATGGTTTATCTAGATCCTTGATTATTATCCCTTCTGTTCATCTATGTAGGCACCAATGATAGTGCTGAGGAGACCCAGGTTATTTCAAGAAGGACTAAAGAGCTCTGGAGTGAGAGGGAAGGGCATGGGCAGCCAGGTGGTGGTCTCACTTCTGTCAGTGAAGGGGAAAGGCTCAGACTGGAATGGAAGCATCCCATGGGTGAACACCTGGCTACATGACTGGTGTCACAAATTGTTTTTTAAAAGCATGGGTCCTTCCTTGAGGAACATGGATTGCTGAGCAGGTGATGGGATTGGTAAGAGTGTCCTTGCCAATACTCTTACTAACTTTGTGGCGTGGGCTTTAAACAACCTATATTGGTGCATCATTCTCTAAGGAGAACTTAAGGCACTGTAAGCAGTAAGGAAGTGTCTGGGGGACAACTCAGTGTCCAAGACTCTCACACTCTCCATTTGAAACCAGAATGACCAGGGACCCATTTCAAGTGTCTGTAAAAAGTTCATACAGCATGGAAAACAAACAGGAGGAATTAGTAGTCTGTGCACAGTTGCAGGGCAATGTGGCTGGGTACACGCAATACAGAATATTTACACTTTACATTGAAGATAACTTCTTGTTCTTCATGATCAATGAGCCAACTAGGTGAGAAGTTCTGTTGGACTTATTGTTCAACAAGAGAAAGAACTGACTGAAGATATGAAGATTGGGGCAGCCTTACCTTCAGCAACCAGAATGTTGTGAAACCTCATGTCCTGAGAGAATTGATCAAGACAAAAAGATTAATCATGAATCATCAAGATTTCAGGAGACTAGATGTCATTCAGCGATCTTGTTTACAGCATCCTATGTGAAGCTTCCTTGGAGGGTAAAAGGGATCAGCACAGGCTGGGAATCTGCTCCTCAGAATTGAGTACTGTCCAATCGGCAGGCAGTCAAGTGTGGCAAAAGGTGAGTGTGGATGAACAGGGTGGGAAATCCTGACTGAGTTCAGACACAAGTGGGAAGTACACAGAAAGTGAAAGCAGGGATAGACTACCCAGGAGTAATAGAGACACATTGCCTAAATGTACAGGGGTGGACTTAAGAAAGCCAGCACTTAACTGACATTAAAACTAGTGAGGGATAGGAAAGGCAACAAGAAGGGCTTCTATGAGCACACTGGCACTGAAAGGAAGGCTAAGGAAAGTGGAGCCCTACTGATGGATGGAGAAAGGGACTGTGTTGGGTCGACCTTGTCTGGCTGCCAGGTGCCCAACAAGCTGCTCTATCACTCCTCTTCCATCAACAGGACAGGGCAAAAAAATACAATGAAAAGCTTGTGGGTTGAGATAGAGACAGGGACATCATTTACTAATTACCATCACAGGTAAAACAGACTCAGCTTGGGAAAATGAATTTAATTTATTGCCAATTAATAACAGAATAGGATAGTGAAAAATAAGAACAAATCTAAATTCAACTTCCCCCCACTCCTCCCTTCTTCCTGGGCTCAACTTCACTCCTAGCTCTCTACCTCCTCCTCCCAAGCAGTACAGGAGGCTGGGGAATGGGGGTTGTGGTCAGTTCATAACACACTGTCTCTGCTGCTCCTTCCACCTCACACTCTTCCCCTGCTCCAGCACAGGGTCCCTCCCATGGCATATAGTCCTTCACAAACTTCTCCAAATGGGTCCTTCCCATGGTCTGCAGTCCTTCAAGAACTGCTCCAGCATGGGTCATTTCCATGGGGTACAGTCCCTCAAGAATGGACTGCTCTAGCATGGGTCCCGCAGGGGTTGCAGGTCCTCCTAGAAAACCTACTCCAGCGTGGGCTCTTCTCCACAGGGCCACAGGTCCTGCCAGGAGCCTGCTCCAGCATGGAGTCTCCATGTGGTCACAGCCTCCTTTGGGGCACATCCACCTGCTGTGGCATGGGGTCCTCCATGGGCTGCAGGGTGGATATCTGCTCCAGCATGGACCTCCATGGGTTGCAGGGGGACAGCCTGTTTTACTGTGGTCTTCACCACAGGCTGCAGGGGAATCTCTGCTCTGGCACCTGAAGCACCTCCTCCCCCTCCTCGTTCATTGACCTTGGTGTCTGCACAGCTATTTCTCACTCTTCTCTTGCAGCTGCTCCACAGTGGTTTTTACCCTTTCTTAAATATATTTATCTCAGAGGCTCTACCATCATTGCTGATTGACTCAGCTTTAGCCAGTGGCAGGTCCATCTAGGAGCTGGCTGGAATGGGCTCTGTCAGACATGGGGGCAGCTCCTGGTGTATTCTCACAGAAGCCACCCTTACAGCAACCCCCAACCTCCCACCCTCCACTACCAAAACTTTGCCATGTAAACCCAATACAGGGACCAACAGTCAAAAGAAAATTAAAAATACTGAGACGCTCAATGCTTTCTTTGCCTTCGTTGTTATGGGTAAACCTTGCCCTCTGGCCTGAAACAGTACTCTGAAGAGGAAGATGCTAGGAAACACTTACGCCAGCTGGACATATGCAAATCCCTGGGAGTACATGGGATACATCTAAAGGTGCTGTGGGAACTGTCAGATGTCATTGTGATACTTACCATCTTTGACAGCTCACGATGATCAAGAATGGTTCTTTGTGATTGGGAAAAGACAAACATCACACCCATCCTTAAGAAAGGCAAGAAGAAGGTTCTGCATATGCCACCTGGCAGAGCATAGGAAGCTGAAAAGTCCTTAACTAGTGCAAGCATTATTAGCAACAACTAAAACTTCAGCATGTTATCAACATTATTCTCATACTAAATCCAAAACACAGCACTATACCATCTACTAGGAAGAAAATTAATTCTATCCCAGCTTAAACCAAGACAAAAAAGAAGTCTTGCATAGCATTGAAATGACTTTATGTAACATACACCTCTTCTCTTCCTAGTTAATCTAAGAATATTCTGTGACAGAAGTGAACAAAGAATTTCAAGGCATCTTTAAATTGTGTCAAAAGGAGATCCGCCACTGTACGGAGCTGACCACAGAGGCAGCTGTGTGTTCATGCCTACTATAACCTAGCACAGTTACATTACTACAATTTAAAGACATGTCATGCTAGACCAACATTTGAGAACACTAAAACATTACCAGAGATGTACTTTTTATGTAGATTTCACCCTTATCTTTTTAAGAGGCAGGTCAGAGAGAAGTCCTTAATCCCTGCTACAAAATATTATTATGCAAGCCCGTTTCCTGCAAGAAAAAAAAACTGTAGAAGGAATTCTCAATAAGAGGAATTTTCAAAGTAGCTAGCCTTCCCAGGTGGCTCCAGGCCTCACAAGCATGGCCCTGCAGAGACATTAACCCCTTAAAAATTTCATATATAAATGAAAATAATTTCTTTTTTAATGTCTTCATTTTATGTAAAACTTCATGAGCTCTGAGAATTTAACACCCAAGTTCTAGCCAGAGGTTATCTGGGTTGCAAAAGTGAAGAAATTTTCCATGGAAAATACTGACATGCATTCAACATCAGTGTTTCTATAGAAACTTGCTTTAATGATAGAATTCACTTGTTTTAATTATAGAACAGAATATATTTCCATAATAATTTAGTTCTGTTGTATTCGGATGATTGTTAAGTATTGGCACACCTGAATTCTCCAGACAGCAAAAATTGCTAACTAATTAAAACAAATTTCCATGGACACTTAAAATAAAAAAAAAAGATTCTTACAGTTTTTGAAGACTTCTTCAAAATTGATACTTTCAGGATAAAATAAATAGTTTAAAATATAGAATTAGTTTCATAATAACCAATACACTTACATGTAAGTCTGTAAGTTGTTCTCTGAAGAGAAGTATAATCTTTTTTTGCAAGAAAGCGAGTGAAAAATCTTTCATATTCCAAGTACAGATCTTCATCTTACAGATACTTTATGCATTTTGCTTTTGGTTTCATTTTTTGTTGGTTTCAGGATACTCCTATTTAACCACTCACAGAAGTAAACCTACGTATGCTTGGCTATACATACACACAATCCCAAAGGTCAAAGGTTGTTTCTCCTAAAATTTAAATACATACAAATACAAATACAAATACAAATATAAATATAAATACAAATATAAATATAAATATAAATATAAATATAAATATAAATATAATACTAAATAAACATTTGCCAAATAAATCACGATGAGAGTAACATCAGTAAAGAGTAAGTGCTACATTGTTTGTCCTATAGCTGCAGCAGGGTCCCCCAGGCCTCACTCAACAATGACATTGTCTTTCAGAAAAAAAAATCCTTTTTTTTTTCTTTCTTTCTTCTGGTAACTAAACAGCTGTTCAGTGGGGATTGAGAAGAAAATAAGGCTTAAATTTTTTGAGTTGTTAATCTACTGGTAAATCCTGCAGTCAAACATTTTCTTTGAAATATAAAATCATATTCACTTCTGGTCTATGTGTATATCCTTCAGTTCAACTACACATTTGACTCAGCCTACAGCCAGGGAGGACTTTAGACCCATACTGTTCAGAGTAAAGATGTTGCTGAAAAAATTACCTATTACTAAGCACTCTAGATAGACCTTAAGCCTAAACAGACTGAAAATATGACCTTGTAATAAAAGAAAATTAGTAATGTCATTACAGCTTTTAACTAGGTGTATTTATTTTAAACAAAATATCTCTCTTGTTTTGTTACAATTTTTGTTATGTTATGCTCAGAAGTTTGTTACAGGCAGAAAGTGAGAAAACCAATTATATTAGAGCTAAAAATCTACTACAAACTAAATCAATGTTTTAACAGTTTGAAATTCCAAATTATCTACTTAGTACAGAGAAGTTTCACTAGAAATACAGTTAGAATTGTTAAACTGCAGTTTCCTAGTACCTGCTCCTTTCTTGTGTTTTTCTGCTCATTTTTCTGTCTTTCTCATGGTTATGGTAAAAAAATTATTTACGAGGCTGCAGTTAATAAAGTCTACAAATCAGCAACAAAATTTAGGAGTGGTAAGTCATCCAAGACCATAAAAAAGCCAAATTTTATCTGTCTTTTCCACAGTACTGTTTGACTCAGTGTTCAGACTGGATCCTTGACAGTTCTCTCCCATCTTTTAATTTGTTTCTGTTACATATCCTGCCTTTTGAAGTAAACACTTCCTTTTGTCATTCTTATATGTATTTATGTTTGGCTTATATCCACGGAATTCTTCAATTACTTTGTCTTTATCATAGTTTGTATCATATAATGTTTCTTCAAAGACAACAATTGACCAATGTCATCACGGGCCATCTCTCCATTGTTTTTCAATGGTCTTGGGAGTCTGGAGAGGTCCCAGTTGACTGGAAGCTGGTAAATGTTGTCCTAATTTTCAAGAAGGGTAAGAAGGAAGACCCTGGTGATTACAGGCCTGTCATTCTCACTTCAGTGCTTGATAAAAGTATGCAGAAGGTCATTGTGGGATTTGTTGAAAAACACTTGAGGGACAATGCAGTCATTGGTCATAGCCAGCAGGGGTTCACAAGGGGAATGTCCTGTTTAACTAACTTAATTTCCTTTTATGACAAGGTCACCCATCTAGTCAACCAAAGGAAACCAGTAGATGTTGTTGGTTTGGATTTTAGCCAAGATTTTTATGCTATCTCTTGCAGTATCCTTCTGGACAAAATGTCCAGCACACAACTAGACAAGTCCATAATACATTGAGTGAGCAATTGGCTGATAGGTTGGGCTCAAAGAGTTATAGTAAATGGAGTTACATCAGTGGGGTTCCCCAGGGCTCAATTTTAAGGCCAGTGCTCTTTAATGTTTTTATAAATGATCTGCCTGCAGGAATGAAATGTACATGAAAGGAAGTTTGCTGATGTTACTAAGCTAGGAGGAGCTGTGGACCCCCTTGAGGATAGAGAGGCTTTACAGAGAGATCTGGGTAGACTAACAAGCTGGGCAATAACCAACCATATGAAATTTGGTATGAAAATTCAGAAGGCTGAGGGGTGACCTCATTACAGCCTACAACTTCATCAAGCAGGGCAGTGGAGTTGTAGGTGCTTATCTCCTCTCTCTGGTGACCAGTGATAGGGCACATGGAAATGGAACGAAGCTGCATCAGGGGATGTTCAGATTGGACATTAGGAAGAGGTTCTTCACTGAGAGGGTGGTTGGTCACTGGAACAGGCTCCCCAGGGAAGTAGTCATGGCACTAAGCCTGTCAGAGTTCAAGGAATGTCTGGGCAATGTTCTAAGTTGTATGGATTAGTTTTAGGCAGTCCTGCGAGGAGCAGGGAGTTGGACTCGATGCTCCTTTTGGGTCCCTTCCAACTTGAGATATTCTCTGATTCTATGATTCATAGACTGAAGTTTTTAAAAGGACTGGTTGGTATAGGATTAAGAGCTCACTGGCCAAGAAGCTTCCTTGTATCTGAGGCCGGACTTACGTTGTCTGTCTTAAGGGTCTGAGACATGCAAATCTGTAGTCATAGTTGTCTCCCAGGAGGACTATATGTAATTTATAATGGTTTAGCACAGCCATCTGCTTTTTCATACACAAACTCAATGAAAGCAGAACTTTTTATCATTAAAAACCAGTGACTGTTATTAGAGGTTAATTTATTATTTCTTTATGTAGCGGAGGAAGAACCTTAGGGAATTTTTTTCTGAGTAAGTACTTTCCTTGACTTTCATTTCCATCATCCCTTACTGTGCAAATAAATGAACAGTAAATAAGGGTGACAGAGCTGTTCAATGATAGAAGGCACAACAGAGGACTGAATAAACTGAATTTCTCCTTTGGATCTTCTCTGGTTTTCTGAATTAATTGGTGAAGAGATTTGAGCTCACTGTGCCCTGTTTTCCCAAAGGCAGTAAAAATAACTTTTTTTAGAAGGTCTATTTTGATATAAAAATGAAAATCACAATGTAGTTTAGATTATTATGCTTTTATTAAAAATAATAATTTTTATTATTAATGTTATTGTTATTTTTATTGCTATTACTAATCATAAGTTTTATTTATAGCTCCTTATATAGGCTTTTCTTCATGCTTACTTAATCTTCTATGATACAGAAAAATGTGTTGGCAATTAAGTAGATCACATAGGAGAAAACAAGAAGTTCACCTGATAAACTATTTCATTGAGCTTCTTTGTGTACAAATCTACAGCAATAAATGCTTGGTTTAAATAAGCTTTGTCTCCACAAGTATGCTTCAATAATGTACAGTCATTAATAAAGCAAACTACTGTGTAAACTTTGATAATTTTACATCAACTAAATAAATGTTTTATAGGAATAGAATCATAATTGTGCTAGCACAAGACATCATTAATATCAGCATGTGGAAATTGTATCATAAAGATAATAACAGAAATGCCTGTGTTGCACATGGTGTGATCAGCATGGGATAGTTGAGTTAACTTGAATAAGGAAATCTGAATTATAAATGTATGTTTATGAGTAATCCACTACACTTCTTACAGTAATTACTTCCTATAAACATGGAAACATTTGAAAAGTTTTAAATTCTTTATTTTCCTGTATTTCAAAGTGCTTCCCTAACCATTATCCATATTTTTCTTAATGAGTTATGAACAACCTCAGTTGTTTTCATCTGTACTCCTCAATATTTTTTGGGGTGAAGACTAGAATTTTTGAGTATTTCTGAAAGCTGGAATAAGGAGTATGAGTCTGCTTCCTCATCATTTTAAGATGACATGTATGGACATTAAGTTATAGTATGACTAAATTTCTAAAGAAATATCTGCCAGTCTTGGAAAATGTATACATAAATTGTTGATGTTCAGACTGATATTTCCTTACAGCAAATATTTTTATCTGTGACCTTCACATTTATAATCCGTATACAGATAGAGAGGCACATGATTCAATTGCAGAGTTACCTGCAGCTGTGAAAACAGTTAAGGAATTCCTCAGAGGTAAGGAGAACAACTAATGATTGTGCAACTAATGATTGTGCAATTTCTCATTTACATTTTCAGCTGACACAAAAGTAAAATCTGTAAATGTTTCTAGATCTGCATGAAAATAATCTTTCATAATTAAACTATATATTTCTGAAGATCTATGGTATCTGTAACTAATATCCTTATTTAGTCTTGTTAAATGCTTAGAAATGGTACATACACAATGCAGCCAACAAAAATGCTGTACTGCTTTCACTGAAAAAATAAAGATCTGTAGTACAAAGGGAACTTTCTGTTCTGTCTGAAAAAGTTGTTCAACCTTAGGTGTGATATTTAAGACCCGTCCATACATAGGACACTTGAAATTCCAGCCTTTATCATTATACACTTCTATCATATTCTGTATTTGTGTTTTCATGACTGAGGCATGCACACATGCTGTATTCCTCTTCCCTCATCCATCATATTCTTGCTTTTTTTTCCCCTTTGAAATATTATTAGTTCAACATAAAAAAGAACAGAAACAACAATGAAACTGCTAAGAAAAATTTATTGCAAACCAGGGAAGATAGGATAACATTATGTATCTTACCAAAAATATCTTGAAGGCATACTTTGGCCTATTCAGGGCACTAGTAGTGAGAGTCCCTTGGGAAGAAGTCCTGAAGGGCAAAGGGCTCCAGGAAGGCTGGGCATTGTTCAAGAATGAAGTCTTAAAGGCACAGGAGTAGGCTGTCCCCATGTTCTCTAAGACGAACCAGCGAGGAAGACACCAGCCTGGCTGAAAAGGGAGATTTTGCTGGGACTCAGGAAAAAAAGGAGAGTTTATGACTTCTGGAAGAAGGGGAAGGCAACTCAGGAAGAGTAGAGGGATCTCGTTAGGTCATGCAGAGAGAAAATTATGAAGGCAAAAGCCCAGATGGAACTCAATCTAGCCACTCTTGTAAGGGATTACAAAAAATCTTTTTACAGATACATTAAGAACAAAAAGAGCACTAAGGAGAATCTCCATCCTCTGTTGGATGCAGGGAGCAACATTACCACCAAGGATGAGGAGAAAGCTAAGGTACTTAATGCCTTCTTTGCCTCAATCTTTAATAGTCAGACCAGTTATCCCGAGGGTATTCAGCCCCCTGGGTTGAAAGCCAAGAATGGATCACAGAACAAACCCCACATAATCCAGGAGGAAGAAGTTTATGACCTGCTGTGTCACCTGGACACTCACAAGTCTATGGGGCCAGATGGGGTCCACTCAGNACCAGGCATGTTCAGGACAACCAGGGGATCAGGCCCAGCCAGCATGGCTTCATGAAAGGCAGGTCCTGCCTGACCAACCTGATCTCCTTCTATGACCAGGTGACCCGCCTAGTGGATGAGGAAAGAGCTGTGGATGTCATCTACCTGGACTTTAGTAAAGCCCTTGACACTGTCTCCCACAGCTTTCTCCTAGACAAACTGGCGGCTCATGGCTTAGGTAAAAAACTTGCTGGGTGGCTGAGCCCAGAGCATTGTAGTGAATGGAGATAAATCTATTTGGTGGCTGGTCGCAGGGCTCAGTATCGGGGCCAGACTTGTTTAAAAGCTTTATTAATAATCTGGATGAGGGGATTGAGTGCACCCTCAGTAAGTTTAAAGACAACACCAAACTGAGTGGGAAGGAATCTGCTTGAGGGTAGGAAGGCTCTGCAGAGGAATCTGGAGAGGCTGGATTGATGGGCTGAAACCAATTTTATGAGGTTTAACAAGGCCAAGTGCTGGGTCCTGCACTTGGGTCACAACAATGCCATGTAATGCTACAGGCTTGGGGAAGATTGGTTGGAATGCTGCCCAGCATTCCAGAGAAGGACCTGCACGTGCTGGTTGGCAGCCGGCTGAACATGAGTCAGTAGTGTGCCCAGGTGGCCAAGAAGGCCCACACCATCCTGGCTTGTAGCAGGAATAGTGTGGCCAGCAGGAGTAGGGAAGTAATTGTCTCCCTGTATTCAGCACTGGTGAGGCCACACCTTGAACACTGTATTGAGTTTTGGGCCCCTCACTACAAGAAGGACATCGAGTTGCTGGAACATGTCCAAAGAAGGGCAATGAAGCTGGTGAAGGATCTGGAGACCAAGTCTGATGAGGAGCGGCTGAGGACACTGAGGTTGTTTAGTGTGGAGAAGAGGAGGCTGACAGGAGACCTTATTGCTCTCTACAAGTACTTGAAAGGAGGTTGTAGTGAGGTGGGTGTTTGTCTTTTGTCCCAAGTAACTAGCTATAGGATGAGAGGAAATGACCTCGAGTTTCATCAGGGGAGGTTTAGATTGAATATTAGGAAAAATGTCTTTACTGAAAGAGTGGTCAGGCATTGGAAAAGGCTGCCCAGAGAGGTGGTGGAGTTACCATCCCTGGAGGTGTTCAAAAAACATGTAAACATGCCAGTTTGGTGTTGGAGGCATGGTGGTGTTGGGCTGATGGTTGGACTTGATGATCTTAGAGGTCTTTTCCAACCTTAATGATTCTATGATTCTATATGTTATCACTATTCACTGATTTCAGAATTCGTGTCTCAAGTAGGACTATTGATTTCTTCATGGATTTTGCTATGCGGGAAGAGCCAATTAGAATCTCTAATTTCAATCTTTCTATTGCACTATAAATAAAGCAGTTGCTCTGTTTCCATTCTTGCTCTAATAGTTTGACATATATTATCAAATTACGTGTCCTATGTATGACACAGAGGGAGTCCAAGCATATTCCTGTGACAGTTAGTAATACCTGACATTTATCTAACATTTCCAGTTTCCCAAAGCACATCATAATTATCTGTATTGTTAACTCCTGAGCAATGAATATATTCTTATTTTTCCCAATTTACAGATAAACAAATGCAAATTAGCCTTCTTATTCAGCCTCTCTTGAAGTCTCTGGGAGAAAGTGTATTGCAATTAGAAATATATATGGCTGTACATGTTGCTTTGGACTGGTAATTCAAGACAGAAAAAGACCAGAAAAGTAATCTTGTGTATTAACCCACAAGCCATCATTTTCCTCTTACTCTCACGAACAATGTTGGTTTTAAATTAAAACACCCCTCTAAGTTAATTTTATTTATCTTTTCTCCTTGGGTGTCCCTCTGTCCATTCAGATATTACTAGTGGTTGTGCAGGTAAAGACTATGGCAATGAAAACAAGCCCCAAAACTCTTTTTGCATTGCTACTTAAAGAAATTATGTCATTCCTTTTGGACTTTTCTTAAATTAAAGTTTAAGCTTTACTAAAGATAAATGGTGGCATTGTATTTCTCTAGATTCATGATCTCCCCCAAACTAGTCACTGGGGCTAAAGTTTTGGTACCTAATATTGAGTTATCCAATCTGTGTGAACCTTGGCTTTCCTAAGTCAAGGCAACATTTTTTTTAAGCCCTAATTTGTTTAGGTAACTGAAATGTCTGAAGCCTTAAACAAACTCATGACGGCAAGAACAATAATTAACATATGGCCCTCTTATGGGGTCTTTAAAAGTCAAGTTTTATTTATGCAGATGTTATTCAGATAAGCAGATCATGTATGATACAAACTATGAGAGTAAAGGAAACTATGCACATAAAAGCGTGCAGCCTCCAACCAAGAATCAGATGAAAAAAGCATTATACTTCTAAAAGGGAAATACTTCACCTACTACACCATAAGTGAACCAGCTCACTTGGCAAATATAATTTGAACATCATTTCTATTTGCTCAGAGTGTACATTTCACCAAGATGGATGGGAAGTGGTGATATCTCTATAAATAGTAGTTTCAGCCTGTCAGGAAGAGCAGAAAAGTATTGGTCTATGAAATTTTACCTGCTGTATATTTGGGAGTCTTCACTGCAACCAAAAAAAGAGATAACTTTCTGATATGTAATGAATTCTGTTACAAACAGTACATCAAAGAACTACAGAGTGGAACTCTGGATAGAAGAGAGTTTGCAGGCTTACCATGTGGCATACACAGAAGTCACTGCTCAAATCTAGTGGCATTCCACACTGCCATACAGTAAGGCAAGAAATCTGCATCATCATCATTATCATGTCATGTCCATGTACCATATTATGCATAAATGGAAGGTAACATTGGAAACTTGGATTTTTTTAAAGCAGTTTGAATTCTCTTTGCAGTGGAAAATATATCCCACGTACATTTATTTAAAATTTTGAAATTTAGAGTCTTTTTAAATTAGAATTCAGAAAATTATATATTAGTCACTAAGTGGATTCATATACCAAGGAAGAACAATCTAGTCTTTCATCACATTCCTAAGCTAATATTTAACAGTAAATCTTAATAACTCTTCCCAGATAAAATCTTTTAAAAGATACTTTAACTGCGGTGTCATGAAATTTCTGAAAAGGTAAATTCTGCACAATGCTTTCCAGCTGTGCTAGTCCTGCAGTATCTGGGTTTTGCAAAATGAAATACTTGTGAATATATTTGTGGATACTACCAAGTTACATTCTTTCTCAGCAAAATCTGCCAGCTGTCAAAATTTGCAATAGATATTAAGTATTGATAAAAAACATGGAAATAGAACACTGTTATCTTAAAGAGACATTCTCTCTTTTGAGGGTGGCTATTTATTACATGACTGGATAGCCCTCATCAGCTGAGATTCTGACTGACTGTATAGCTATGCGGAAAATATCACAGATTGGTCAAGTATAAGTTTCCTAACCACTTCATTGCATCTCCTCTAGTTAGTGCTCTCCTTCTTGCAACGCATCCTACTAATTGATGGAGGATGGACTGTATTAATCAGGGACCCTGACAAAGAACTTATGCAATGTATCAAACAGAAATCTGGCTATACCTATTTTAGACTCATAAGAAGTCAATCAGTCTGGGTAGTCTTCAGTTCCACTGAAGCCAATGTAATTGCTCACATTATCGTCTAAGATTGTAAGTTATTGAAAACGTGAAATATTATCAAATACTGGTTTTAAATCATGCCTGGAGTAAAAAAATCATAAAATTGCAACACTTGCAATTCATGTTTTGAGGTTTTTATTTAGCTGTTAAGTATCTTCTAATTATAAGAGCTCTCAAACAAAAGCGAATTTCAAAACAAATAACAGGAGTTTGTGCTTAGTGCAGTATCTGGTTGATCCACGGCACTCCATGCTGAAAGATGCCAAAAGTTTACATCATGTCAAAAGAAGAGTGAAAGACACATGAAAGACATAACTAATGAGAGTTATTAAAGCACAAAAATCTTCTGTTGTGCTATTTGCTGAATTTGAGAAAGCATCAGAGGAAATTATTGTATCATACTTTTTTTTCTGCTCAGACATAGGGTACTGAACTAAATGAATTTTACTCTAAACCAGCCTGCCATTCTTTTTTCTCTTTGTCTGTCTAAATCTGTTAGAGAAAGAATGTGTGTAAGTAAATCTGCAACCAGACACTGTCATGTGAAGACCTGACCCCAGGAGATGGAAAATTAAAGCACAAAATATCATGAGATGTAATTTCCTTCTGAGCTCTAACAGCTCTAAAGTTATGCTTCAGTGCATATTTGTGACCTAATTGCCAAATACTAAAGAAGATCTTTAAACAAACTAAAAATAAACAGAGGGACATATGGAAAAAAAAAAAAAAAGTCCTTTAACCAAGGCAACTAGCAGAAAACTAGAAAATGGACAAAAAACTTCTGAACCCTAAAGTTCTGGGGTGATCTCTATCCAGTCCATTTTCCTTCTAGTCTAAAGTAAAAAGGCTAGTATAAAAAGGGACACAAATACAATTGCATTTTTTTCTGCTAAGGCAAAAGACTGCTACCAAAAATGTATGACCTTTTCATGGAAAGTAAGTATATTTAGTGTAAAAAGTAGTATGATTATTATTAGTCATTGTGATGGTCTATAATTAATCTAATTGTTAAAATTAAACTGATATGCCAAAAAAAATTATTTTAAGTAGTTACTGTTCAGCAGAGAATATCTTGCTAGTTCATTAACAACAGTATTCTAAGTAGGATTATTCTTGTAATTGTAACATAATAAAAGTTTAGGAGGTAAGAGGTGAAATATGTTTTCTCTGTTACATTGAGTTCCTGCATCTTCAATAACATAAACAATGGCGTTTGCACTCTCTGAGTCAGAAGAGAGGGAGGTTTAAATAGGGAAGTTCATACACACATAAAAAATTGTTTGGCAAGTGAAAAGACACACCTAAAATAAATTTCTAATACTGAGGAGCTGCTTAAAGAACCTGAGCAATAGTAGAGACATAGTGGAAATCATTTCACTAACTCCTGTATGCATTATATTTGGTTCAGAAACAGGAATAGAATAGAAGTGGAAGACTGCGTCATTAAAAGCATAGGCAATCACACTGCTAACTTTAATTCTGCCTCACTAAGTTCACTAAATGGTCCCTATTCTCTCTCAACAGAACAGTTGTCCACAACTAATTTCCAGGGTTGAACAGTTAAAAAATAGACATACCGACTAGGGAATACTGAGGGAAGAGATTGGAAAAATGTGCAGTATATGGTACATGGTAACAGATGATCTTTCCCAAGGAGAACAGGATAATGTTAAGAAGAATAACACTTCTGAGGCTTCATGCAACAAAAAAAAAAAAAAGGTGTGAGTTAATTTTTTTTCCACTGAAAGAAATATATACAAACACCTTCAGATTTTGGGTTCTCTTTCAACATTTTTCTTTTAGATAGTGACTTAAAAATATTTAAAGACACAGTTTTCGTAGTTTAGTCACATTTATGCAGGACTATGATGGGGTGCCCTGAGATTGTTGTATAAGGATCCCAACACAGACATTATTGTTTATTATTACGTGAAGGACTCAGTGTAGATGTGAATGCTTGGCAGAGGTCACCAGAGGGGAAGACCAGATGTAAAGAAATGAGATAATTAAAAAAAAGAAGCCCAGTGGTGTGTTACTGAAGCTTTGAACATAACAGTCTTTGTTAGGAAGGTAGGAGGGAATAAAAATACCCTGTGATTGAATATATAAAGAAAAAAAGGAGGACTAATACCCAGATCACTGACTTCAGACAAACTTTAGCTGCAACAGAGAATAACAGCCAAGTCCACCAAGGAGGACAGTGACCCCCAATGTACCTACAGGGAAATTAATCTTTAACTAAACCAATAATCCACAAACTGACAACAGAGGCTTTGAGCCAAATAATTTTTCATTAGCAACACCCTCACCCTGCTAAATCTGCAGAGCACAGCTTAATGAATCTCCCAAGATCCATCTGAATCTTCATTTTCTTTCTCAAGGTGGCAGCTTCCTGCTATACTGGGCAACCTTACTTTGTACACAGCCAGAATCCGTCAGTCCTCTTTGAAGGATGCCTCCATAGGCACATCTGTGGTGAGTAAGACTGCTCCCAGGTGAAAGTCACCTCTCACACAACTCAGCACGAGCATACAGTCAAAAAAATCCTCCACACTCCCAATTGCATACCCACAATACCAAAAATCCTGTCAGATTTAGAGGACTTGTGCCCAAGCAGAACAAGGAAGAAAAATCCCCTGTAATGTTAGAAGCTTCACTCACGTAAGAAGATTTTTTTAAAAAATATTTTCCACTTCACTCCCACTTTCTTTGCAGCCCCATGAAGACAGCCAGAGCACTTAAGCAGAATGGGGTCTATTTGTACCATCATTCTGCCCCTATGGATCTTGCATTTTTGTCTTCTTTTCTTCCTTTTCAGAAAGAGAACTACGACATGCTTCCTGTGTCAACACTTTTATACAGTTCCACCCATTTTATTTTACTTTTAAGCTTCTAATTATTTTTAACAAGCTAGGTGTGGGTGTTATATTCAGGGTATCAAAAGCCAGTCTCCTGATAAAATTGAGAGACTGACTCAAAATGATAAAAAAAGCAAGAAAAAAGACGGCCCTATAGAATTTTGGGAAATTCTGACTCAACATTCAGGATTATTAGTTATTATATTAGATAACATTATATAATGTATTAGGTGATATATACAGGTATATTAGTATTTAAAATGGATGTACAGTTTTGAAAAGTTTTCATATATAGGTTACAGAAGTTTCATCAATGATATAAAAAGAACATCTAAAGGGCCTGTAAGTATGACTCTTCCCAATGTGAATCCTAAGAAAACAGAGCATAAGGCAGTACCAATAGCTAAAGCTTTAATTATTTAAAACAAGGGGGCAAAAAATTTACATCGAGGTTGATGCTTGGGAGTTTTAATAAAATTCCAAAGGAACAGCTACATTCGTATGCCAGAAAAGATGAGGGAAAATATCTTGACACCTCCATCTCCCATGTAGACTTTACATATTTTGTTTTTAAGCAAATGCACAGACCTTGCAAAGACAGAGAACTAGGAGAACATAAATTCCATTAAAAAAAATAGTATTCTATAAATTAAACAGTTTCAATTCATCAGCTACAAGAGAAAAGACAGAAACTTAGGTTGTTTTTTATGGATTTTAGGAAGATTATATCATATTAGGAGATGGTCTAGAGCTTCGAAGGCAAACTAAAATTATGAAATGCATTACAAAAAATAAAGCTAGAAAGTGTTGGAAGTGTCTCTTGGAGGGTAAAATGTGTTCAGTTTTGGAGCTGACAAAACGGGACATATAAAAATATTGTTGAGTAGTATATAAAAGCTCTGCATACAAAGTGATGAATAAAAAGTAGAATCATGGGATCACAGAATCATACAAACATAGAATCACAGAATCCTTTAGGTTGGAAGGGACCTTTAAAGATCATCAAGTCCAACCCCCTGCCACAGGCAGGGACATCTTTCATAATATGTCCCTCATAAGCCCCGTCCAACCTGACCTTGAACACTTCCAGGGAGGGGGCATCCACAACTTCTCTGGGCAACATGTTCCAGTGCCACACCACCCTCACAGTAAAAAAAAAAAGTCTTCCTTATATCTAATCTAAATCTACACTCTTTTTGTTTAAAACCATTGCCCCTCATCTGTCACTACAGGCCCTAGTAAAAATCTCTTTCACTCTTTCTTATAAGCCCCCTTTGTATATTGAAAGGCTGCAGTAAGGTCTCCCTGGGGCCTTCTCTTCTCCACGCTGAACAACTCCAACTCTTTCAGCCTTTTATCATAGGAGAGGTGCTCCAGCCCTCTGATGTTTTCTGTGGCCCTTCTCTGGATGTGCTCTAAAAGATTTGCGTTTTTCTTGTACAGGGTGGTCCCAGAGCTGGATAGAATACTCCAGGTGGGGTCTCAGAAGAGCAGAGTAGAGGAGAAGAATCATCTTCCTTGATCTGCTGGCCATACTTCTTTTGACACAGCCCAGGATGTATCTGGCTTTCTAGGCTGCAGGTGCACAGTGCTGGCTCATGCCCAAGGTGTCATCCATCAGTATTCCCAAGACTTTCTCTGCAGGGCTGCTCTCAGCCAATTCATCCCCCAGTCTCTGCTGATACTGGTGATTGCACTGACCCAGGTGCAGGACCCTGCACTTGACCTTGTTGAATTCCACAAGGTATGCATGGGCCCATTCCTCAAGCCTGTCAAGGATGCTCTAGAAGGCATCCCTTACCACAAGTGAATCAACTGCATTACTCAGTGTAGAGTCATCTGCAAACTTGCTGAGGGTACACTCGCTCCCCCTGTCCATGTCATTAATGAAGTTATTGAAAAGTACCAGTCCCCTGAGGGACACCACTTGTTACTGATCTCCACTTGGACATTGAGCCATTGACTACAACTCTTTGCATGTGGCCCTCCAGCCAATTTCTTATCCATCAAATAGTCCATCCATCACATCCATATCACCCTAATTTAGAGACAATGATGTTGTGGGTGACTGTGTCAAAGGCTTTACAGGAGTCAAGATAGATAGACAACATCAGTTGATTCTCTCTTATCTACCAATGCAGTCATTCAACCATAGAAGGTCACTAGGTTAGTCAGGCACAATTTGCCCTTGGTGAAGCCTTGTTGCCTGTCTCTAATCATCCCCCATCTTCCATATGCCTTGACATATCTTTCAGGAGGATCTGTTCCATGATGTGCTGAGAGCAGAACAATTGAAAACAATTGCAGAGAAAAAGGTCTTCTACTATCTCTTGAGGCAGTAAAGGTTGCACAGAAATGCACAGCCTTCTTACACTGACAATCTTCACTTTTTCCAGTTAGTACTATAATCTTGTTCCATTTTTATTAATCCTCTTCTATTTCTTTTACTCAGCTGTCCTCTTTGCATCAGAATCTGTTTGTCTCAAAGTTCAGAAAACAGCTGACTTAATTTGCATGGTCTGGGACTATGAGGAACATTTGCTCATTAAATGAGTTGTCCCATTAGTTACAGTATTCCCTCTATATTTGCTACAATAAATATCATGGTATTTGCAATACGTACTGTGTATATTATAAGGAATGCCAAGGGAAATCTGTGTTTTCTGTGAATCATACTTGGATGACACAAAGTATTCAGAACCTGGAAAATACCCTGCACTGTAAATTAACACCAGCATATATGGAAACAGTGCATGCTAATTGTTATTTATTTCACACCACCAAAATATATCAGATATTTTTATGAAAGTCAACTATTGTTCTAATTCAGTTATTTTGCAATGAAAAAATCCTAGTAATAAATAAAAGAAGAAAAAAATTGGTGTTTTGCCACATAGAGATGATGCTGTTTAATTCTAATATGTTTAATAAACTCAGCAGATTTCATAATCTAAACGGCTTCTTGAAAAACTCATTTGCAGACTGCAGTTAGTATTCTTTTCCTAGAAATACTTAAACATACAGAGCATGTATTATTTTTCAATTTTCCCCCCCCAATACAACCTTCTTTTTTTCTGGAGATGGAGTATAAATGTAAAAATATTTGGCTAATTAGGTGCTTCTGATTTGGAATCAAGCTTGATTCCTTCTTCCTCTTCACATTATTTCTCCTTTTCTGACCAGGACTGCTTTTTTACTCCTTCACTGCCTTCTTCATTCAGCTCTGGCTTGCCATTTTGATATTACTTCCCTTATCTCTCTCTGTCCTTGATGTACATAAAGCTGGGATGGTGTTCTTCTTCCATTAGTCTCTTCCTACCCTCTTTGGTTGATCATTGTGGTCATTGTCACTAATCATCAGGAGTGCAAAGTCTGGACATCCCTTGTACTTTGTCCTTTCATGCAGGTTTTTAATATTACCAGGTACATCTGGATTTCCACATCATCATATATATGACTCTTTTTGCAATGCTTACATGTGTGCTTAAGAACTTTGGTGTGAATTCTGGTAAAATCATGTTCTTTCTCTTTTGGCAAACAAAATTTTGCTTCATCCACTTCCATTTTCAACAGAAATTCTCAGAGTTCATTTTCATCCATGCTTTGTATTCCTCTTTCCCTATCCCTTGANATGCAAATAAGCTGACTTTTTCTCATCACAAAGGTGATCAGAGGATGGCCTTTGTTGTTTTAGATAAACAGCTCTCAACAGCTGAGTGGATCAACCAGGGTGTGTAAATGTCTCCCTGAGTTCATTAAAAGAGTGTCAATGTCTCCCTGAGTTAGCCAGACCAGCATAGGCAAAGTGAATATGTGGGTCTGCCCAACCTAGAGTAAAAAAACTAAGCAACTAGAAAAAGAATTTTGAAAAGGGCTTGAGCTGGCTTCAACCCATATATTCCTTCCTGGTGATTTGTGACACCCAGCATTGTGATGATGAACATATTATAGAGACCAGTAATGGAGAGCACATTGGTACTGTGATTGAACTGTATAATGGAATTGTTACATTTCGCTAAGTAAAACTTATATCTGTATTGTTTTTCCAGTATATTTTGATTCACTCTGCTAAATCAGAACTCCCATGTAACATTAACTGTCTTCAAATAAGTAATATAATATTAAAGATGAGACCCTTCATGTATGGAATATCCAAAGAATCTGGTCAGAGCGAATTGGACTCTGGCAGTGTTGCACCTTCAAATATTTGGTAATGCTGTATTTGGATGAAAGTGAGAGCACACAAAGGAGCTTTGATTTCTTTACTCAGTGTTTGTGAGAGGTTGGGAAGTATATATTTAGGAAAAAGGACAATAATTTGCCCATAGTCTTTCAAACATTTTTACCTCTTTAGTTCAAGAAGTTTCTTCTCAGCAGACTAATATCCATCCACAATATCCTTCCATGAGAGAGAGCATCTGTTTGAGTATGTTGCCCTCTTTGCCTGAATGTAAGACATTTCTCAAACCAGAACACTGTCAGCTCCCCACCAGCACATACATGGGGTATGTTCATCTTTAGTGGAAGAATCTTGTCTTATGTCTGCAATGCAAGGGTAAATAGGAAATGTTTCTTCCCCACATACCATCATGTTTTTGATTTTACTCTTTATCAGTACTCTCCTGAGGGGAGGGGGATTCAGTTTTTTGGATTCTTTCTCTTTCTGATGAAAACAATCTATGTCAATATTGTTATTTGCCATAACATTTTATCTGTCTTCCTGAAGTGAGACTTTAAAACTCTGATGATAATTAAAAAAGCAAACACAAGGTAAAGTTAAACAGTAACAGGAAACAATTAGAAAGCCAAGAGTCTAGTAGCTTGCTGTCCTGTATTGATGGCTTGTTCAAGAATCACTAGGCAAATTCCTTTGTCTTACTAGTTTACATTTTACTTGAAAAACATGCTTGTAATAACTTGCAGTTATTGTTTAAAAAAATCAAACCCTCCAAAACATACAGACACACCAAGCAGCTCTCAGAGATATTTTAGTGTCATTCAAACCAGTTACTATCCTAACTCTGAATCCTATGCCTTGTTACGACAAT
>WEKW01021194.1:34821-51178 GCA_013389905.1 Sula dactylatra | reverse complement strand
TTCAAAACATTTATTACCTAAGTCTTCTGTCTTTATTATCTAAGTTTCTGACCTAACAAAATATGCAATAAAAACTAACCAATCACCCCATAGAGCTGATTAATCACCCTTTGTAAAGACTCCTGTAGAGGACACTAATCATTAACTGAACTCCAGTTCTTATCAGCAGGACTCAAGCTGATTCCAACAGACATCCAGATGGTATTGTTAAGATAGCATTTTGACTACTAACAAGGAGTTCATTAATCTGCTATGCCTGCTGGCCTTCCACCAAAGGCAATCCAGTTGAAGAAACAGTAGTGTGTCCTCACATAAGATGATGAACAGATATCACTCATTAATTTTATAGTAGAATAAGCTGGTAATGCATCATCTGCTCTTCATATAAAAATCTTTGTAAAAATAAGAAGTAATCACCAAAAGAATGATAGTGTTTGACCCCTCTTGACAAAATAACCCAGAGGAACTCAGAGAAACACTTGCAAGAATTCAAAGGCCATGTTTTCTCAATACAGTGCAATTAGATTTTTAGATGTACTTATCCTCACCAACTTCCCAACACATTAGAAAGGTTTGACTATTTCCAAGGATCTTCCAATGATCTTCTAGCACCTTCTAGCACACTGTTTCTTTATTTTCTGAATAATAAAAAACTTCAAGTATGTTTAAAATAAAGAGGGGACTATAAAGATAATTATGTTTGAAAAGGCATAGGAAATAATATTTATAATGAAATTCAGAATGGTCAAACACAGTCAGCTCGAACACTCACTACACATGTTGGACAAAACGTTATGTTTGGAAATAAATATAACAATGGAGCAAGCATAAAGTCAGTCTGTTTTGCCCATGATGGTAACTGGTAAGTGATTTCCCCATCTTTATCTTGACCCATGAGATTTTTCATTTTATTTTCTCCGCTGTCCTACTGAGGAGGGGGATTGAGAGAGCAGCTGGGTGGGGATCTGACAGCCAGCCAAGGTCAATCCACCATACAACCTTCATCAGATTCCACTTACGCACAGTAGACTTCTAATGCGAGATTCTCTAGGTCAGTGCCTTTCAAACAAGTTTTGTATTGCAGCCACAACTTTAGCACTAAAAGACAAGAGCTAAGAACACATTCATGATGTTCATGTATAAGTTGCACTCACGCAGAAGTTTAAAACAAAGCAGCTATTTTCACTAACTCCTTATATGCATATTTCTTCCTTATTGCAAAATTCCTTTTTTGGTTTAGAAGAATTCACTTCAGAAGAGCATTTCAGCTGAAAGAAAAAAAACTCAGAAAAGATTACATGTTTTCATAGGAAAGTTAAATCAGGAGAGTTATTTTGGACCATTTCTCCAAACATAACATAGTGAATGATTTAACACATTTATAAGCCAACCCACCTTAAATGTTTTTGAAAGTCAAATTGTGATTCCTAAGCATTTAGAAAAAAGTTAGTTGGAATTCATGAATATAGCCAGTTTTTACCCTGGAGAATTTGGCAAAATTTTGATTTCATTAATCCTTGTGAAATCTTGCTGTCAGCTGTATCAGGAATTTCATCCTGGTTGTAATAAAAAAGTTTTTATCCTTTCTGTCTGAAACTGTCTTCTTGCTAGAGGTTGTAATCTTACTTTCAATTCCTTGGAGACTTCCATCCTAACGTGCCTTGTCTTCACTCCAATTCCTTCTTACTCGTGACTATCTCCTCTGTTGTAACAGGACAGCTTTATATGTAGTGCATACTGACCCAGAGAAGGCAACTGTGACAGTCAGACCTAAGAACCCAACTGGTTTTAGAGTGATCAGTTTCAGGTATTAAAAAAAATCTGTGCTGCTGCAGTGGAGACCTGAGGATAGGAACAAGGAACAAGTAAATAGGGGAAAGGGAATACTGCAGAAGCTATACATGCCACTAAATGGGAAACTGGATTCTACTTGAATCCAAAGTCTAAACAGCTAGTAGAAGACAAGAATACAGGATTTTGCTGCTTCTAGCTTAATGGACAGTCTTAAGGTGTGGATTAAAATTTCATTTCATATACATCAAATGAAGAAAAGAAAGATTAACCTAACAGATTAGTTAGAGATGAACAATATTAGGAAACTATATTAGTCAGACTCCCAAAGCTTAAGTCACTGCATCAGGATGAAGGAACAGAATGAACAGAATTTAATGCTATGCCAATTGCCAATTTGCAAACAAAATAAAAAATATATTAAATATTTTACAATGATATTTCTATAGTGTTCATCTAAATCTATTAGAGATAACAAAATTATGGTAAGCCTTATTGATATTCTTGAAATTGATTACATTCTTGGTATGGTGGATATCTGAACTGTACTGCAAGTTACTGGAAGGTATAAGAAAGTTAAATTTTAATATAACTTAAAAAGCCTGCCATGTACATGTAGATTTAAACCTGTACATATAAATTCTATCAAGATGGAGATCATCTACTTCACTAGAGCAAGAGAATAACAGTCATAATCCTAGCATAATTTAGTTTAAAAGGGACTTCTGGAGGCCTTTTTTTTTTAATCCCCTGCTCAGAGCAGGGTTAACTTCAGAGTTAGTTCAGATTTCTCGGGGCTTGTCCAGTCAAGGTTCAAAAATCTGCAAGAGAGACTGTCTGCACACTGTTTCAGGTCTTTACCNAAAATTTAAAAAATATATTCTAACACTATAAACCTGATAACGTTGGTAAAAACATTTACAACCAGCTTTTGATTACACTTCTTCTTCAATCTAAGCTATCAATCAACAATTTCAGTCCTTTTTCCTGTTCAAGATTCAAGGGATTAACATTCCTTTGTTTATGACTGACATAAAATTTGCTTTCTTTTTGGTTATTTTCATTTTTATTGCATGTCCTACCTCCTTACTTGGAGCAGCTAATTTTTATTGTTATGTGATTCCCTGTAAAGGGAAGGCAGGTAGAAATATTCTTCTGGATTTCATTTACGGGTTCTCATCTTAAACACCTAAGTTTTCTTATTTTCAAATATGCTATCAGTCTTTGACAGTTTAATTAATACACAAATATATATATGTCTCCACATTAAACCTGATTTTACAGATTTAAAACCCTTAGTAGATGAACCTATGCCAATTATACATTGTGCAAGCAATTGTGTATTAAACTATTGACTTGCTATTTAGTTAGAACAGACAGGTTTTTCACATACATTTTCCATGATTCTTACAATTACTTAATAACATTATTGCTTTTGCAGGTAAATGGTTTATCATCAGATGGTTACCATATTTATTCCAGTAATGATTTTTCCTTCATGGCAGTAATGACAATGTCCATCTACTCATCTCTCTTTTTCTGTTTGGGCCATCCTATGGAACTGGATCATAATTCAAAGTTGGATGATGATTAGGCAGGCATTTAACTGTAATCACCAATCAAGGTGGAGAGGTACTAGTCTGGAACAAAAAAAAATGCTAGGATGACCTAAAGCTTCCTTAGAATACTACCTGTGTGAGTTAACCACAAGAAATACTGCTTTTGGAAGAGAGAAAGGGTGTGGATCCAAGAGCAAGACCACCACACCTGATCTGGTCTGCTTCTCAAAAACTAGCATATCATTTTGCAAAGCAACAGAAGCACAATAAAATTTGTTTATATAGAAGGATGGGAAGTATATCAGGGAAGTAAGAGGAAAGCTGGCTGGTGGCATGGTTTGGCATGAGGAAAGAAATAGCAGGAGGAAGACTGCCAGTACAGAAAGCTTGAAGCAATCCTGTGAATAGCACATAGTTTGGCCATCACCAGTGATTTTGCCAACCTTCCTTGCACCATCAGCCTTGGCAGTTGCAGTTTGGTAGTCTTTGACTCTGCAAACACTGCAGCTGGTCTTAATGGCAGGCAAATCTGCTTTGAAAAAAAGATGTATTTTACCTTGCTATTTAAAGAGGTAGATATAAGCTGCTCTTACAGAAGTCTGAAAGTGCTCACAGGAATTAAGAACAAGCATAGACTAACAAGAAAGAGAAAACATTTCCATGCTCTTAAGTCATTCACCTATTTCTGCTAGGCTTCAGTAGACTGAAAGAAACAAAAGAATAATGACAGCTTTGGCACTGCTTTCTTTAACTTCAGTAAGACCTGCTTGAGTATGTCTATTTTATCCATTCTGCAGTCCAGAAATATAGATTTTTGAAGATTTCTGTGAAGCAAGTGAAATAGAAGATGATAATGCTGCCAAAGCAAGTACAACCAAAACAGATGAAATCTTTTCTTTCAAATTCTATCTGTTCAGGTTCAAATGAACCTGATATATAAGAAATCTGATACTATTGTGATGAATCTGGTGTGTCTACTCTAAGAGGCAGATGTGAAGTATATTCTGTGCAGGTAATAAACTATAAAAAGAGTCTTCCTTTTTCTTTGATGTGCCAGAACAAACCTGAATATTTCTGCTTGAGTACCCACAGCTCATTGCATTAAATATGATACAGTAATCTCTTTTTCCTTCTTCCCATATTTTCAGTAATAGTACTTTCCCTTCTATAGAAAGTTACTGATGAGAATTCAATGTGATAGCTCAAACATATTTTCCATCATCCCATGATTATTTTGTTTCCCGTAAATTTATTTCATATCAAACATTTATTTAGTTAAATAACCTGAATTTCTTATGCAATGAACAGCCATATAAAAATTTTTAATTACTAATGTATATACTACCTATCTAAGTGCTTCCCTTTACATCTGATCTACTCAAACTATTCCTTCCATGCACACTAGCTCTGTGCCACACAGTCTGCTGTTTTCAAAGTATCACTATACAGCAAGCACGCTGGTAAAACTTGCTGTAAAAATAATGACAACAGGATCCTGACCTATGCTCAAATTGTTCTTTCCTTGTAGATCCAGCCAGTGAACTGGAACAATCTGAAAACTGGAAGACTTGATTCTGCTGACAAGCTTTTCAAGCTTGGTGTACCGAAGACACAGTATTTACCAAGTTTGCCATTTTATGGATGGGTGCTCCACTGGAGAAGAAAATAAACAACCTTTCAAATAAAAGTACAAAACTGTCTTAAAAAGTAATATTACAATTCATGCAAAAAATACTCAGTAAGAAAAAACAGTAAATATATTCAATGATGAACAGCCATTGTAGCTTATGATCAGATTAATAAATAGCCTGCATTATCCATGGCTTAAAGGCTTAGGTCACACTCCCATTAAAAATCAAGTATTCTCAAATTGCTTTCAGACTTGCATTCAAGAAAATTATTTTTAACACATAAGAATAAAGCATTTCTTTATCTTTATTATGCATTTTCAGATCTTCCAAAAGGAGTTTGCATACAAAAATAGTTCCTATTAGAAATATTCAAGAAAATGGCTATGCATAATGAATATTCTAGCAGGTCACTCACTGAAGCATGCGGGGTTGCCAAGTTGTTTTCTAAATTATTCCTCTGCAAAGTGGGAATTCTTATGCCAGAACTCGTTACATTTTAGCAGTGACATGGTCCATTAATCCGTGTGGAGAACTGGGTAGTGACGTCCCATTTTCCTTTAACTATTCTTAGAAACATCAGTGTTTTATATTATTGTAAGTTCCAGGGTGAACAAGAATTGTTTACAGAGCACTACAACAACCCTCACAGCTTTACATTTACATTCATTTACCTTGTTCAAGAGTGTCATGGTTTTAGCTGGGATAGTTAATTTTCTTCACTGTAGATAGTATAGTGCTGTGTTTTAGACTTGGTATGAAAATAATGTTGATAACACACTGATGTTTTAGTTGTTGCTAGGTAGTGCTTACACTAGTCAAGCACTTTTCCAGCTTCCCATGCTCTGTGAGGTGCACAAGAAGCCGGGAGGGGAGGGGATACACCCAAGAGAGCTGATCTGAATTGGCCAAAGGGTATTCCATATCATGTGATGTCATGCCCAGTATATTATCTGGGGGGAGTTGGCCGGGGGAAGCAGCGATCACGGCTCGGGGACTGGCGGTGTCGGTCAGCGGGTGGTGAGCGGTTGCAGCACTTGTGGCTTTTTTTCCCTTTTCCCTTTTCCCTTTATTCCCTAGCTTTCGTTTTTTCTCTCTCATTGTTTCTTTTTATTATATTGTCATTATAATTACCATTACTATTCTTACTATTTTATTTTAATTATTAAACTGTTCTTATCTCAACCCACGAGTTTTCTTGCTTTTGCTCCTCCGATTCTCTCCCCCAGCCCACAGGGGTGGGGGGAGTGAGCGAGCGGCTGTGTGGTGCTTCGTTGCTGACCGGGGCTAAACCACAACAAAGACATAAAATGCAATTAAATAGAAGAGTTAATGTGAACCTGATCTCTGTTTCTGAGTCATCACCAGATTACAAAACTGAGCCTTCAGGAAAACAACTTTGACCTTTACATTTGTGTCTTACCTCTAGCTAGAACATCAACAAATCACACGTACTTTACCTCACAGTCAATTACTTGAACTCACAAAACTTCTTGAACAACCTGTGTTAACTGTTTAGCTTTGCCCGAAAAAAACAAAGATTCTTTACTGTCCTTAAGATCTAAGCTAGGTGCTCACTAAAGCCTAATTTTAATTGATTTAACCCTGAAATAACATCAGTGGAGTTGTATAATGCTGAATGTTTCATACCCACCTGAAAACACAGCTAATCCGAGAAAGCAGGTATTCAGCATTCAGCATGACCTGGAGATTAAAAAGAGAAGACGTTTTATTGTTAGGTTATATTACAGGTAACTGTATATCATGAAAGCAAGTAACAGCATCAGAAATCAATGCAGGGGAAAATACCTTCAAACCAAATTTTGGCAGGTAGTATCTCAGACCAAAATATATGGAGAAAGTAAATCAGCATATGATAAATAGTAAGAAGAGCAAATTTAAAGATATATGTAATTTGAAGATTAAACTCATTTTACCAGGATCAGGACTACATTTATTAAGAAGAACCTGGCAGATTATCCTTACATTTACATGTCACCAAGAAATATTCTTTATGAACAATAAAATGTCAAGTTGTCTAACAGCAAGACTTTGCCTAAAACAAGTTATCTGAAGCTGAGTGAAGTTTTCTGTATTTGTTCCACTTACCAGAAGACACATTTAAATTGTTCACCCTGAAGGAAACTTCTAAAGGCACAATTGTCAGCAAGGCACTAACTGGCAAAAGTGGCCAATATTTTCAGACTTCAGTGCACATGGAATCCACAAAATGCTATTTATATTTATATAGGTAATGATCATCTCTAACACTTTAATTTAGTGCCTTCTGTTCCCATGAATAAACATAGGAATTGAAATCTACACTGGTATGGTTCAACAGTCCCTCGTGTTGAACTTTATGGAAATGACACGGGTGTAAAGTTGTCATCAGTGGAATTCTAGTTACAGAATTCTTTTCTGTTTAATGAAACACAAAACAATTGAATTTTAAGGTACAAAATTCATCTACTTAGAGAGCAGGCAGTTAGCAATATTTTATGGGGGACTGCCTGAACCTGTAGAGGTTGAAACATACAGTGGGATTTGTCTTTAAATGCTCTCCAAATTTAATAATGAATAAATACAGTAAAACTTTCAAAATAATTTTGATTTTTAAAAGAGAAACTTTGGAGAAAACCTCAGCAAAATATGAGGTTAAAGTATATGTTAAAGACAACATTTTGTAAACATCCATGCATGAATAAAATAACTTCTACACTTAAAATTACCAAAGGAGAAAAAAAACCCAAAACTGTGCTATCAATAAGCAATTAGAATTTATGGAGGACTTTAAATCAGTGCTCTTCAGCACTGTAGAAGTTATGACAGTGTCACTGGGTATGTAGGCCTTGATGTACTCACATTCAAATGCAATATAGAATCAGTCATAAACTTTCTCATAACTAGTCACCTAAGGAAGCACATCTTATTACATCTTGTCTGACAGAATTTCAGAACCAAACCTAACATTTTCATGATGGGTCAAGAGAGAGCCATTTTATGGTTGCCTGCTATGGAGAGTGATGTGTGGCATTTCTGTGATATATATTTTAAGGTAAAAATCAGTTTCCTCTTCAGTATTTTGGAGCTTTACATGCTGAGATCAATCACAGATATTTCAAGCGATTGCACCCTTACCCTACACTTAGCAAGAAACATGAGTCATGAACTATTTCAGTGCAGAGCAAGACAAAGAATGTGTGTTCAATCATCAAACACTTAGGCCATTTTTCACTTTATAGATCTAAAGTGCATTCCTTGCAGCATAGAAAGACAATGTTGAAATTCATCTCATAAATTCTTAATACTTCTGAAGTGAAAAGTGTAGTTTATGAGCACAAGGAGGAGACACCAAAAATGAAAGATTAATTATGACAGACTACCTTCAAATTTCCTAATCTTTCTACTGACTCTGCTAGGTACTTCTCATCAGCATAAGACCAAAAGAAAATACAGTCTTTTTAAGGGCAATGAAAGACACTAGCAAATGGAAATAGAAATGAAGCAAAATAGTGCATAACATTCCAAATGTGTTTTGTTGAAGTCTTCTCCCACCTTAAGAGAGGAGAAAAAGCAAGGGTAAAAAAAAGGGAAGCCATGCAAATTTCTTCTCTCTCTTAAAATATACTAAAGGCATTCAGTTTATAAAATGGGGGATTAATCCTGCTGTTTTGCTTACACTACAGAGTTTGCCATTAATCCATATGGAAACTGCAGCTGAAAGGAACTGTTGCTGATGCAGAGATCCACAGCTGGGTAGAGGGCCAAAAATGCTGGAGTTGAAAGAGTGAAAAAAGATATACAAAACTATGTGTTCCTCCTCTTCAAATTCCTTCCACTACAGAAGGACAAGGTTGCTTGTCATACAGTTGTGATCAGCCTTCAACCTTCAGTCACCTCCTTTTGCTTAGGAGAATTGATTTCTCATTCTCATTTCTTCTGTACAGTGGTATTGTTAAGGTAAACAACTGCTCAATATGACAATAATAGTTTAAAGCATAAATGCTATGTTGTTTTTTTGTGTGAAAACTCTTACCACTGAATGTCTTCTGATTTAAATGAGAACCTTAAATACAAATGGTCTGGTATATTTGGATTTTGTGTTTGGATTTTGATTTTACTTTGAGATAAAAAGATATAAGGGAAAGGTTGGGGTTTTTTTGGCTTTGATGGCATAAAATAAATATTTATTCTCTGGTTTCAGGAAGCCTATTATTCCCTCTTTTACTCATTACCATTAGGACACTAGTGATAGGAATTTAGGTAGGAATTGAATTTTTCTCTCATTTAATATCAAGGCCCAGATTCTCATTCATTGTGTATCCTCCCCACTGAGTCTGTCAGATGACTGCAGGATTAAATCCTAGTTGCAGGACCAAGGATCAAATGAACAGTTTAAATATCTGACATGCAAGAATGAATCCTTAAATATTTTTATGGTATTGTTACCTCAAATGTATACATATTCTTCCTGGTTGGAATGGAAATAGTGCAGGAGTTATTAGTAGCTAAGAAAGGATCACAGTTAGGAGTGGAAACTAACACCTGAGAATTTTAAAATATTCAAGTTAGTAAATAATGCTTAGACCAGATAAAAGGGTATTAGCAATGATGTCTCACTAATGAGTACCTCCTCAAAAGAATACAAATCATTCTTCAAGAATGAAGAGTGATTTCAAGAGAAATGAACTCTTTATTTCAATTTCAAGAACTGACAATGGAAACATCCTGCTATAAAGAAGGTTGTGAAGATCAGGGAAGGCTACAAATGTGAGGTCAGCAGTGATAAAAGGGAACATCTTGCTCCAGAAGGCTCTGAAAAACTGGACAATTGCCGAAGAACAGTAACAGGGGGAAAGGTAATTCCAGCAGGAGAACATTGCAACCACCGACTCAATTGAGGGACGAAAGGACTACACCCCATACTCCTTTTGAGTATGCACAGTAATTAAAATCACACCGTAGCTTTAAAATTAAGCGTAAAATATACAGGCCAATGGAAGAAGAGGATGCTTAGTCAGGTCAATGATAATGTATTAGGTAGGCATGGTGTGTTAACTATCATGTATACATGTCAAAATGAACTCCAGTAGGTTTGCTTGATTTGGGGAAATATTCCACCTTGCACCCCGCGCAGAATAAAACATTGTCTCCTCTCTAAACATACTTAATGTGTTTCAGGAGCTATTTTAAATTAGGTAACAGTTTCAGAAAAAAGTTTTGTGTTGAGAGAAGGGGTTAAAAGAATCCTAGTAGAGAAGGTGCTGATTAACAATATGTGCATACTAATGAAGGCAGTAAATTCTGTGATTCCTCACAAAAGACAGTCCCTGATAAGGACTGGGAGTAATTCTTGATAAAATCTAAGAACTAGCTAAGACTGCTCCTGATGTTTAGATAAGAGCCAAGGAACAATTGAGTCTGCACAAGAACAAAGGGTTACTATCTGTGACAAAGAAGAGTCATCAAGAGTCATCGGAAGAAGAATCATGGACCTTCATCCCCCAGGACCCATGACCACCACCAAAAGGCACCCCGCAAGTGCAATTGGAAGGAATTTATGAAAATGACTTCTTGGAACTAATTTTAATATAAAGCGGGGATAGGTCATGCGTATGTATAGGCGTATTAGGAAATCACATGTATATGTAACACTTGACTGTATAAATTTGAAGCAAGTTGACTGCGCCAGGCGCACACTATTTTGGTGGGACTACCCCCGTGTTGCCCAGCGCTGAATAAACATACCTACTTTACAACCTTACAGATGGTAGAGTCCGTTTTCCGCACGTCAGTGTGAGAAGTGAAAAACATCAGTATGGTGAGTGCAGTTGCACTTCTTGTATCCAAGATTATCTATTTATGCTTGGAAATGTACATACTCGCTTAGATTCTTGAAAAATTGTAGAATAAAGGGCAATTATGTAAATTATGTGGAATTATAGGGAGTATTATTCTGAAAGTATTTAAGGAATACCAAAGGAAATAATATTAGCTATAGCATCACAAGGAAAAACTACTTAAGTGTTTTAAGTCAGATGAGGATCAAAGCCATTCATTGGTTTACTTACAACACGTAATTAACTGGCAATCACTAAACTATACTTTCAGGATCACTATCAGCAACACAATAAATAATCCAGAATTGTAGACACAAAATGGTAATGAAAACTCTTCTCTAATTCTTCCACAAAATGTCCTGCCCCTTCCCCCCC
Organism: Sula dactylatra; assembly: GCA_013389905.1. Classification (NCBI taxonomy): domain Eukaryota; kingdom Metazoa; phylum Chordata; class Aves; order Suliformes; family Sulidae; genus Sula; species Sula dactylatra. The sequence goes on along the minus strand of WEKW01021194.1, from coordinate 39,985 downwards.
CATAGTCCTGTGAGTCCCCCATATTTGCATACTCTGAAAGATGTGGGTGTTTCAGCTTCATGTGTACCCCTGTGGCTACCCACACCTTGATGACCTGCATGTCAGTAACAAATTCCCCCAGCAGTCATAGCTGCACACCTGAGGTGAACCCCTGTGTGCTGCCCCTGTGCTGTCACCCCACAAGCTGGGTGCTGGCAGCTCTTGGTGTCTGGTGGGGAGGATGCTCTGTCTCACCTGGGCAGGGATAGCAATGCCCATGGGGAGACATCTGGCTGTGTCAAGCCAGATTTGAGTGCTGCTATGTTTCCCCCTGCTTACTCCAGAGTCCTTCCCCACATTTAACAGATTTAATGTTCTTTTATTAATCTTTCCAAACTGACTCCTTTTCTCAAAAGTCTTTTGATATTTATCTGGTCACCATTTAATCTGATTGAAGGTCACTTTCAGCACAGTAAATTTCCTCTAGACTTTTATCAAGGGGAAGCCATGTGGATTCTCCCACAGTAAAGGCTCTTCATGGCCCAAAAATCATATCACCAAATTGAGATTTTTATAAAACTTTAGAAGGAGTTTCTGTAGGGCTACTCTGGAATTAAGTTTGTCAGTGAAGATTTTGGGACTACCACTATACTCGTTAAAAGGATATGAAAGGCTGCAAGGAGATCACAAGAATACTATATCAAGTCTTTTACTAAAATTTATAATCTTACCAACATTTGAAATCTAGTAAATGATGGAATACCAGAGCAGGTTCATCTGCTACTGTCAGTAGCAAGCTCAAATAACTGTCACATTTGTGCCTTTGCTGATCTCTGGATTTACCTTCTCCTACTTTCAGGTCCCAGATTCTATTTATTATTTACAAAAGCCCTCAAAATTATCATCAATAAAGCAAAATACATGTTAATATAAACCTAATAAGTGGTAGAAACCCTTTTCCATTACAATCCAGTGAGTCAAATGTAATAGAAATAATGAGAATATCCAGTAATAAAGATATGCCCAGTTATTTTAGCAGACTTGCATGGATACAAAGAAATTTCTTCACCTACTCAGAGGAAGTTAATGTAACATTTGATATGCAAAGAGACACAGAACTGGGAAGATAATGGCCATGAATCTGTGTTCATTGAAAATTTAAAGATTTCTCCAAACTTATATTTATCTTCACTGGATTTCTATGGAGACAATGAGAACTGCATATTTCTGTAGATAATTCTTCACTTTATTTCAGTCTATGGTAGAATCTGTTTTCCTGGAAATGAAGTAACGTGACAGTTATTTCACATGGCTGAATGAAATTACCCCACTTTGAAAATGACAGAAGGTAATATGTATTGTCTACTGCTCAAAGGATTTAGAAATACCTGAATGAAGATCATAGCTTCTGTGTTCTTGTTTAATTAATTTTCCAAAACTGATACTTAGCATGCACCTATATTTATTGATATTTCTGAAATGTTGGAAAAATATTTCATTATAATCTTCCAGAGAAGTAGGCAATGGTGGTTTAGACCAAAAAGGGAAAAAAGGCAGCCAAGTATCACACAATATGTGGTTAAATTAGTAAAAAATTGGTCAAAATTTCTGAAATTCTTTTTTAAACACCAGATTTGGCACCATGCTTAAGACCATTGAAAACCTCTTTCTGCAGTGGTACCTATCATTACCAATGTAAACAGCCCTAGCATGACATGAAAGAGGCATTGACTGGAGAGCATTTGGTAAATTTTTGTTTTGTGTGAATGTTGTGGTTTAGCTCTGGTCCACAACTAAGCACCACACAGCCGCTCGCTCACTCCCCCCACAGCAGTGGGGGAGAAAATCGGAAGGGCCAAAGTAAGAAAACTGGTGGGCTGAGATAAGAACAGTTTAACAATTAAAATAAAAACAGCTATAATAATAGTAATAATAATAATAATGAAAAGGAAAATAATGAGTGAGAGAGAGATGAAACCTTGGAAGATGAGAAAGAGGGAAAAAAACCCAAAACCAAAACTAAACAACAAGTGCTGCAACTGCTCACCACCCGCTGACCGACAGTGCCAGTCCCTGAGCCCCGATTGCTGCTTCCCCCGGCCAACTCCCCCCAGTTAATGTACTGGGCATGATGTCACATGATATGGAATACCCTTTGGCCAATTCAGATCAGCTCTCTTGGTTGTATCCCCTCCCCTTCCGGCTTCTTGTGCACCTGGCAGAGCATGGGAAGCTGGAATAGTCCTTGACTAGTGTAAGCACTACCTAGCAACAACTAAAACATCAGTGTGTTATCAACATTATTTTCATACTAAGTCTAAAACACAGCACTATACTATCTGCAGTGAAGAAAACTATCCCAGCTAAAACCATGACAGTGAAATTATTTGTTTTCGTAGCTGTTACTCAAATATTAAACATGATAGTTTAATAGTCCATCCCAAAACATCATAAACTGTAAGCTGTTATCTACCCTATACTATATGCAAGATTTCACTTAGATTCTTAGAATCTGTTTTTCTTTTTTCTATGTTTGAAAAAGAAAGCTTATAACACAGTGTTACAACACATTCGACCTTTAACATATTTAACACTTAATGAAATGCAAAGGAAACACCAAACCTGTCACAGTTAAGGCATACTTTAAAAGAAGTATTTCAAATAAATGTTTCATACTCTCTTTATTTGTATTTGAAGTCAAACCAGAGAATACTAATTGTCAGAAATGGCTAATTTCATCATATGTCTGATGGACAGCACTATCAAGTCTTTATGTGTTATTTAGGAATTGATCTATCATCACTATAGCATCACTGACCAGCAAGTACTGGAGAAATCACCTCAGGCCCAGTGTAATGAAATTGCCTTCTTTATGTTGGCAGAACAAATATTCAAAGAAATAATTGCTGACAATCTGCATATGGCTATCTAAATCAGAGCATTTGACCTCATGGCATTTCAATTCCATGTAGCTACTTGAAGAGCATCTATTTTCTAAGAAATATGCTTCTAGAACCATTAAATAACAACTGAACAGTGAAGATATATTCACAGAAAAGTGTGTCTTTTTACAGACAGTGGTCAATTTTTCCTTTCCGCTTTACAAAGTTAAATAGATCAGAATTTTATGAGGTTTTGTAAATGCTGAGAGTTCATGTTTGAACCTTAGTAAGATACTGTCTTTCTGGAAGTCTAACATAAAGCTTTTATATTATGTTAAAGTCCTATCTTAAGCCAAGCTGTAATAGAATGGGATTTCACAAAAAATAGTCTAAGTAGTAATGAACATAATACACCATTGTTTTGCTTGCTCTTTTTCTGTGAAACCCGTTTGTGTTCTTTACACCACACAGAATGTGAATGTTTGGGTTTACACATGAAATGTGAGCAGTCCCATCAACAACACTGTTTCTGAAGAGATGCAAAATTAATCTTAAGAGCTGATTCTTCTGATAATAAATAAAAAGTTGCTTGACAGTAGATTACAGTTATCTGAATTTGAATCAGACTTTTCTCACTATATCAGTGTTTATGAACTTTCAGTATTTTTTAAAGAATAAAGATCCTACTCAGCATTTGTGTATTTAAAATGAATACAGCATGTTATCTTTCCCAGCAAATTTACATTGATGTTTAGTCCTGGTTACTCCTACCAATTTAGAGACTGACTATGAATTATAACAACCCTTATTCACCCTCTGGTATGGAGGCCAGCTCTGGGACGAATTTTGCCTCCCTCACATTACCTGCTCCTTCAACAGTTCCAGACCTGCACTGATGGGTGACACATGCCTGAAACAATTAACAGAGTAATTTCATTCTGTTCAGCATTAGTTGGGAAGTGGTTAAATACAATATACCTGTTCTCAGAGAAAAAGGAGACAAACAAAAAAATGATAAAACTGTTAGAGAATTAAATTTTAAAATCAGAGAGCTAGTAATCTTCAGCCTGGAGAACAGAAGACAAATCATACACATTAATCAAAAAGAAGGAGAAGCTACAGCAAACAAAGAAATTGGCTAAATATTGTAAGGAGAAAATACTTTCACAGATCTGAAAGCTATGCTGTAACTCTAAGGTTTTCACAGCTTTTCTAGAAAAACACTGTCATGCTTGACTTTCCACCTTCTATTATATAGAGGATAAAATGTTAAATGTTAAAATTTAATTCCTTAAATTTCTTATTTTAATTCCTTATTTTACTTTGTCCATGTCTTGCTATGAAGTTTTCAGCAGGTCCAAAGAGCCTTGGATATTTTCTTAGAGACCTATTTTCTTGAGAAACATCCAATAGATATTTGTCAAGATTTTCAGACGGACCTGATAAGAAAGATAAACTAAAGGTCACAAAGGCACACCACTCATCTAACTCAGTTTTTAGAAATCCTTTGAATTACCTTATCCTGAAAAACCTGTAAGACTTGTAATAGAGCAACTTTCCTGTCCCTTCATTTCTTCAGTGTATTTCTTGTAANTTAGTCATTCTTCTCTACTCATATCAAGTCAATTTAAATGCATTTTACACATAATCGTTTTCTCTTATTTAGTCCTGGAAAAAAAAAAAGGTTCAGTTAACTAAATAATGTAAATTTGATGCATAAATTTTGTCAAAATACAATTTCTTCCCATTTCTGCATAAATTTATTACATCTCTGTAATGGTACAACTAGCAAACATGCAAAATGATGTTCACTGGAGATGTAAGATATGCTCATCAGCATGAATTGCAGACATAATTTCTATCTACACCCAAGGAAACAGGCTTTGGGTATATACATACACCTCCCACTTCAATGAAAAGCTTTAAAATTCTGGAGCCTCACAACTTGCATGTATCCAATGAATATTTGTGCAAACCTTTCTCATCTTGATCCACTACTAGCAATATTGTACATTACATGGAATAGGTGCCTTCCTCTGACTGTATTTTCTTATTTATACCTTAGTGTAGACATACCTTGAACAGCTAGGCATGCAACTTCATGAGAAATAATTTGAGATAAGAAACTACTTCTGTTAAAATAGTAAATAGCATACAGAAATTACTTGTAAACTGTGAAATCTTTCAGTGAAGAAAAAGTAAATGACCATTCCTCAAAAATTCATTTTAATTTCCTTCATAGGAAAAAAGGGTTTGTAAAGAAAAGGAGGAAGAAGTCATTTTGAAAAAGAGAGGAAAAAGAA
>WEKW01021194.1:1550-33491 GCA_013389905.1 Sula dactylatra | reverse complement strand
ATGTAAATAGGATATTTCTGAGCTTATTGTTTTTCACAGGTGAGTACCATGGTGATTATGGATTAACCTTCAGTTTTTGTGGAAATGCTACATGACATTTCAGAGAAGGTACTCTTTCCTCTACTTTTCAAAACCACTGCACCTTTCTGCATGCATCAGGTGCTCAGGTTGCATAGACCTCTCCAAAACATAGAATCAGCTCCTCTGGATCACTGGCCCAACAAAGTCTCACCAAGGTCTGTATTCTCCCTCATTTCTCACCACTGTTGTTTCCTCCTCAGATGGGATTTTTATATCCCTGATTTGATCTGGTCCACCACTTCTCTGTTTTCTTTCCACACTTATTCCTCTCTTTTGCTCCTCAAGAGACTTGATTCTAACCAAGATTATGTGCTTAATGCAGAAAAGGACTTTGAATTTTTAATTTTTCCAATAATTGATTATTCCTTTGGCATTAAATTTTTGTGAAGTCATCAGAATTTCCAGATGAACACAAACAGGATCCTTCATCAGAAGCAAGAAAAACTCCGTTTCTGTTTTCTAGTTCCAGACCAAAATGTGGTTCTCACAGTTCTTCTCCCTTTTCATAATCCATCCTTTTCCCGTAAGATCTGGTTCCCCAAGCAAATCACGTATCTGAATAGTAGAACTCCTTCTTGGAGAGGAGTAGGGGAACTGTGGACAACCTGAGTAAATAGAACAATTGTTGAAAAAAAGGGATGAACACTACTACAGAAAAAGTATGGTAACTGTGACTCTTTAAACCATATTAAAAGTGAGGTCATTGTAACTTCTTGAACACAAACCATCANAAGATTAACTAACTGTTCTACTATTACCATGCTAGGAGTAATTCTTATTATATACTGGAATAGCTGGCACTTAATTTGCAATTTCTTAACAGCAAATGTAATTTTCTTTCAATTTTTGGATTTTTTTAATACTGAACAAGCATACAGTAAGGGCATACAAAATGCAAAGTAAATGTTACTACAGCAAAATCTGCTCAATGAAGTTCAGCTAACAGTTCAATTACCCTTTTCTAGCTAATTGGAAAAATTGTTTGAAAAAGTCTTTGCTGATTTTTACGACAGCTACCAGGATAGAATAGGAACCTGCTTCTGGGTGAATTAACATGTAAATAGGATATTTCTGAGCTTATTGTTTTTCACAGGTGAGTACCATGGTGATTATGGATTAACCTTCAGTTTTTGTGGAAATGCTACATGACATTTCAGAGAAGGTACTCTTTCCTCTACTTTTCAAAACCACTGCACCTTTCTGCATGCATCAGGTGCTCAGGTTGCATAGACCTCTCCAAAACATAGAATCAGCTCCTCTGGATCACTGGCCCAACAAAGTCTCACCAAGGTCTGTATTCTCCCTCATTTCTCACCACTGTTGTTTCCTCCTCAGATGGGATTTTTATATCCCTGATTTNCACAGTTCTTCTCCCTTTTCATAATCCATCCTTTTCCCGTAAGATCTGGTTCCCCAAGCAAATCACGTATCTGAATAGTAGAACTCCTTCTTGGAGAGGAGTAGGGGAACTGTGGACAACCTGAGTAAATAGAACAATTGTTGAAAAAAAGGGATGAACACTACTACAGAAAAAGTATGGTAACTGTGACTCTTTAAACCATATTAAAAGTGAGGTCATTGTAACTTCTTGAACACAAACCATCATGCACTGTAATGCTTTCTTGTGGGCACATAAGGACATTAAAAATACACTGGTAGTGAAGGTCAGGGAAGTGAATGATGTCAGGGAGGCTGGAGATTAATTTGTTAGAGGTGCAGTTATTACTTTTGGAAGAACTAAATCAGAGATATTAGCCAAGTTAGTAATGGAAGAAATATAAGAGAGTCTAAGGTGTTGTCAAGATGATGAGCTGGAAGTCGTTTTGACTTAGTTTTCAGTTTTATTGCTTTTAACTTGTATGGGCTACAGAACCTGTGATCAGTAAGTAATTAACCTCAAATAGATTGCAACATATAGAAGAATCTGAGTCTTAGGCTGGAATGCCCAAGGAACCCATTTACCAGCTACAGAAAGAGTTAAGAATTCAGAAATAAACTTTGGCTTCTGTGGAGAATTTCCAGAGACATTTACATGGAGGAATAAATTGGTTCTGTATAAGAAGTCAGTTCCAATTTTGTTTCCATTTGTTATAGTCTATTATGTAAACTCCCTTTAAATGTGCAGTAAGAAAGCTGATGATGCCACAGTGATATTTAAATATTTGAAAATAGATTTTTAGCTAGTAAGATCAGAATATTGCCAGTGAAGTCAACTGAATTTTACATCAGCTGAGAGTCTTACTACTCTAATTAATTATTTCCTTTCTCCAAACACAGCTATCATTTTAGTTACCTGCAGTTTAAATCATAAATGATACTACAAATCTATTTATCCATTGAAAAAATCTGTATAATACCAAACCACTTATGGGATGTGGTTTAGATGTTTCATCTATTCTAGTGAGAAGAAAAAAATCAATAGGAATTCAGAGGAAACAGAGCTCCTTAAATAGAAAAACCAATTCATCTCTCAGACCTTACCCTTTGAAGTGTCTTCTTTTTACTAACAAATTTAAAATGCTTAAGTATAATTCTGAAGAAAATACAGGAGAGTGACAAAATGTTAATCAAAGAGATTACTACAGATGATGATACAAGGTGTTCAACATATTGACGAATTTATGGGCAGGCTGTAGCATTAAAAATGGCTACGTGAATAGTTCATAAAAGAACAGGTCTCTGACTGTACTGGGCTGCCAGCCCTTCATTAGTTAACCTAGGCAAAAACATGTTTGAGTAACAGAGGTTGACAACACATTATAATCAAAACTGTGTTAAGGCAGTAAGAATGATGAGCAGCAATGCACACATATAGTGACTCACCCAGTCACTGATATAGCAAACCTAAAAAAAATGCCTACATGACAACTCTGGCCAAGGGGTAGGATGTCATTCCACCCCTTGATTCTCGCAAATCATCATTTCATGTGCAGTTATAGGCTAGGGTATTATTTGGTGGTTTGTTAGCTGTATGATAAGCTAGGTGAGGTTGGTGTTCTGACACCTGGAGCATGTAAGTTACATAGACAAAATATATGCTCTCTGCACTAGGCACTAATAACATCTTCAGCCCCAAGTTGAAAGCTGGTGCATCACAAGATGGGCATGCATATGGTGATGTTCAATATATATCAGTAGTTTTAGATGGTGATTGCTCGGGAACCATTCAGTGACAATCATGGGCTCTGGATCAGTTTAATTAAATATTTGCCACATGACTTGCAGCTTCTCAGGAAGGACACGTGATGCACGGAAGCAACAAAGCAGTACCATAGAATTACCTCTGTCAAGTATCAGCTGTGCAGGCATTCAGGAGGTGAATAGTATGGTGTCTTCCCAATTACTATGAGAGAAGCTGGAAAAGAGATTACAGTTCAGGGCTGATGTCTGCTTTTACTTAGTGACCCCCAGCTTGGGTTGGGGAGTGGCTTGACCATGACTGGGAAATGCTTTACAACACTCTGGGCTCATCATGGACATCATCACTTCCTGAAATACAAAATCACTTCTAGGACAGCCTGAAGGGGTGACCACAGATCCAATATTGAGATTTGGGCCCTGGTATACACAACAAAAGTGACCGCATGCTGTGCGTTCACAACAACTTCTGATCAGGACTTGGACATGAGGTAAGCAAAAAGGTCTGCCAGAAAACAGATCTAGGAGGTAAATCTCCATCCAATGGTTGATACCCACTCACTAGTTTTCTAACAGTGCCTTAGAGAGAGAGAATAGAGGGGCCAACAACAGGAAACTGGAAGGTGATACAAGGTTCATGGCGACCACCTGCTGATGGCCATTTAAAAGCCAAAATAAATCATTGTTCAGGAATTTAGCAATATGCTGGGGGCAAGGTTAACTCCATTTTCAGGAGGAGCCACCAGAGGCAGCACCACTGTCTTTGGCCTGCAGAGGTGTCCTGTCCTCTGCCAGGGTGAGGACTCCTCCGCATCTGAGAATACCTTACATGGCAGTAGTGTGCCCTGCGTGTCATCCCAGAAGAGGCAGGCAACATCCTGCCTATGTGACAATGCTTGGCCATGGGGCAGGATATATGTCTATGGACAGGCTATATCTTTAAAAATGGCAATCTGAAATAATATCTAAAATAACAGGACTCTAACTGCACTGGGCTGCCAGCCCATCGTTAGTTAACACTGTTGTGGAAAACAGCAGTTGAAGTCAGCAAAATTTTCCTGTGAAAGCAAAAACATTCATTGCTTGGGCAAGAACTAAAAGTGGAGTGCAAGCAATCATTCATAATATGGGCATGTTGGGTATAAATTTAACGTGCTATGTCAGATATTTGTAGGATTTTTAGCTAGTATTGTTTAGACATATGTGTTTACTATCTCTGACCATCATATTGACATCACTATCATATTGCCAGATATTTAATTAATTTTAACATTGGAGAGAAAAATGAACAGAGCATGCCTGGAGTTTAAGAGTAGGTCATTAAAAAGATTGTTCCCATCTGTTAGAGAATAAAAGAAAGCCATGCACCGTGCACATCTCTAGAAGAACTTATTATAACTGCAATCTAATTAAAAGGAGACACCACTACTTCTATAGCATTAAATTTTTTTATCTAACACTCCAGAATATTCACACCAGTATCATATTTCCCTGCTTTATTTTAATTTGTTTGCTGATTTTTATTAATTCCTCAACATATAGGTTTCCATATTGGCTACAGCTATGGGTACTAGTTATTTGAGCCAAAGAAAGAATGCAAGCAAAAAAAAGTAACTACAAGCAACTAACAAAATAGTAAGTATTTTACAATGACCTTAAAATATGGCTACCTGTTTTAAGTTCTATTTTTTTGTTTGTTTTGCAAAGTGTTCAGTCTGAACAACTGAAATCAGAGGTCAACAAGCATAAAAGCTGTTAATTTGTTATAAAAAAAAGAGGAAACTATTATCAAAACTTTTGTTCTAAAACAGCTAACCTGTTACTATTTGTTCATCCATTGCTTTAATTGTAAATATGCATTTAAAAAAATTGAAAAATTAAGATTTGTGATTTCCTAGGTAATGAAAAAGTTCCACCTTATTTCCTTCATTTCCATACCAGAAATTTTATGAACTCTTATTTATTTTATGTGAAAAATTTGTTTACTTAATGAGGGATAAGGAGGAAAAATGATAAAAATATAAAATAACATTAATGATGAAACTGAAAACTCTTACATTTGCCTTTGAAGTCTGCCAGTCTTGTTCTGTGGCTACTGTGTGAATGAAGATAAACTGACTAATGGAAAGAAAAGAAAGGAATTGAGCTGTTCAATCTTATATTGATAATTGCAAGCTGTGATAATTCTTTATATTCTGCTTTTATTTTTTTTCATATGACAAGGCTTAGAAAGCCCTCAGTATTTTAGTTTAAACATATTCTACTATTTTTAGAGATTGCTTCTTACATTTTTTCTTGTATTTTACTGATCACCAAATTTGGGGCAAGGAGAGAGACATCATTATTCTCAGACACAGAATCTCAGACAGTTTTAGTTTTTCTTCCTTGTTATAAGTAACAAACCAAATGGTCATCTAGTGCATATTTCACTGGGCAAAATCTGCCAAGGCTTAGAAGCTGATCTTGGTTTCCCCTCTGCATCCCTGTTGTGCTGATTGAAGATTTTGCTTTGAACTGAATACTGGTGGCTGAGAAAAGGTTATGGCACAGAGTGGAATAGGGAAGCAAAGTAGTCTTTGTGTATTCTTGTGGATTTAACATGCTTTATGTCCTGCGTGTTATTATAAGGAAATGTACACAGACCTGCTTTTCCTTATGCTTTACCATCCTTAGAATGTGTTTCTTTGTAAAAGCAAGAACACTGAAGTAAGAAATTTCAGGTTGTTTTAATTTAAACTCTGACTTTGTAAAGGTTCTCAGATCATTAGCTTTATAGCCCTTATGGCACTTAGCATAGAGAAGATCACAGAATTGTCTTTCAAGGGCCCTCCAATATTAACACAGAGGTTACTGCAACTAGTGATTTCCTCAACAACATTTATTTAAATACTAACCCAAGAAAGCTGAAGACTTCACAGTTGCCCATGGAACAGAAGTCTTGTAAAGACATGAAAATGTGAAACTTCTTCCTGAGCAAGTGTTAAGCCCTCACCTTAAATGCAAGAAGTAATGGCATAAGCAAATACGCTGTCATCATCCGGATTAAAAACAAGTTCATATCCGCAGGGTTTTCCTGGCAGTTCATAGATCTTCCTTGCTACTCCACAACCTGAGGAAACAAAAGAATGATGAACAGTGTTACTAAAAATTATTACTCAGTCAGGGCTTTATTGTATATTTAAAAGTCATATTTGATGATCCCTACAGGTCCCTTACCACTCAGGACATTCTATGATTCTATGATTCTACATTTAAGTATTTCTCTCCCTAACAAGTAAGAAGAAAGGGGAAATTATAATTCTGGAACAGGAATTATATAGGATGACACGCACTAAATCTAGTTAAGCATCAACTAAACTCAACCAAAAACCGATTTTGCAGAAGGTATTCTTTTTTCATAGTTTTAAACTTTCAGTGAGGCTGGATGAAACAGTAATTAAGAATAAGTATTATGAAGAGATGATGGAGAGAAAAGCAAAAGCAAAATTTTGTGGGATCAAAGACTGTAATTATTACAGGATTGGGTGATGGGGATTCAGTCTTGTTTCTTGTGTACCACAGTGAACATTAACAGCAGAATTCTTCCACTATTTTCATCTTCATTTGTTCCTTTTTATGTTTTATTTATCATGGGAAAGGCCAGTAGAGGCTTAAATGATAGTGTCTTGGCTACTTTTAGATAAAGGAAACTTTATTGTAGGAGGACATTGCATCTCAACTGAAGACATCACTGTTACTCTAATTTATAAAGACATTATAAAATGTCTCAGTGAAAGCAACCTTCAAACCCTTCCTATGTTCTGAAGTTTAGACCTTACCTTTGTAAAGCATCCTTTCATTTGAACGGAAGATCAGAACATGACAAATTCACCCAAATGTGTATTAGATGGCTGTTTATTTGCAATCACAGAGAAAAGGTAATATTGACATTAAGTTCAAAAGTTTCACCAGGACTTAAAATGAAGTTTTATAAGTCATATTAACTTGCTTTTATATCAATATTTTTGGATTAGAATCAGGGCTGGAGCTTTCTGTATTAAAAAAAAAAATTTAGTCTAAAGTTCAAGTTACCCTGTGCTATGAGTTTTATAGACAGGACTGACAACAGTCCAACTTTGTATTGCACACATAATGGTTTCAAGTGGCATTAGGAAATGTATACCACTTTAAATGCCATATTAAGCATATGAATTATATATCATTAAAGATGCACTCAGAATAAGGCTGACCATAGTGAACACGAGAACAGGGGAAGGAAGGTCTTGCTCTTTTCACTATAACAACTGAATATGGTTTTAAGAATATTTTGACACACAGAGTTTAAAAGATAAAAGACCAACGTTGCAGCATCAGGCTGAACAAACTCCTGCCTGAGGTAGAGAAAAAATCCAAAACTAAGCTGGAGTTAGAAGCATTTTTTTGTAAATCTAGAGGAATCATTATGATATTCATTTACCCAAGGAGCCATTGGAAGTTGCCAGAGTAGAAAGAAGTACTGAAGAAAGGGACCAATCAGAAAGGCTGAAATGATGGGACATTGCTTCCAAGTATTCACTTTGTCTCTTTCAACTAGCAAGTCTGAGGATTTTTTTCTATTGCTGGAGGTACCTTGTACCCAGTTTGTATTTTTCATGTTTTTATAAAACAAAGCTCTACAGTTTGGAATCTGTTGTGCCTTTTGGTATGTTCACTTTGAAGTAAAATACTTAACCAATTGAAATACAAAATAAACACATGAACATTGGAAAAAAGATAAAACTCCCTAAAAGCAAATTTCAAAAGCTATTAAAGGGGTCACAGAATTCATGTAAGTACCAAAAGTTGGTCATTCCACAAGCACGTGGATCTGAGTTAACAAACAAGCTTTATATATCTGAACAAAGCAAAAAGGAAGAGAAATATATATTTTTGTAATATAGGTGTATATGTAATTCAGTTTCTTGTTCTGCTGAGTACCTGCTTCTTATGTGCTAGATAGTTGTTTGGAACAGTGTCAGACAGACCCCATGACAAACTGGATTTACAGCACTATACAAACACTGAACACAGTATGTAGCTCAGAAGCGCTATCACTGACAAAGGATACAGTTGAAAACTCCCAGTTAACATGAATACAAACAGCAAACCTTCATCTGTACGGCACCTGCAAAGTGTTTAGTTGTGTTACAGTACAGCAGATGGAGAGTTACAGCTGTATTTGCTGCCTGTACATCCTTTTGGGATGGGTGTAGAAGGGTGATACGGTCTACAGTTGCCTGAAACCAGCAGCCGATTTGCCATCTGTCTTTCAGTCGCAGAGTGTGACCTAATCCAGGTGTATCCAAAATGTGACCTTAAGTGGACATGACAAATAGCGGACAATGTTTTTAGTAGTAGCTGCTCTCTGAGAGCTCAACTAACAGAGACAGCTAACAGACACAGCACTCTTTGGAATAGTCTCTGTGTTCTACTTTGGTAACTTCTGGATCGAAGAAGCCTTTTCGCCTATGTCTTTAACACCAATGATGGGCCATGGGACTCCCAGAGTCCTGGGTTGGAGGACTGCGACTGGGGGAGTGATAAGTACCCAGTGACTTTGAACTTGACAGTATTTGCTGCTGCAACTGAATGCAAATAAGTCTATGGGGTCCAATGGGATTCATCGCAGAGTACTGAAAGAGTTTGCTAATGTCATTGTGAGACCTCTCTCCTTTATTTATCAATGATCTTGGGAATCTGGAGAGGTCCCAGTTGACTGGAAGCTAGCAAATGCTATTCCAATTTTCAAGAAGGACAAGAAAGAAGACCTTGGTAATTATAGGCCTGTCAGTCTCACTTCAGTGCCTGGTAAAATTATGGAGAACATTATTCTAGGAGTTATTGAAAAGAACCTGAAAAGAAATACAGTCATCGATCAAACAAACATGGGTTCATGAAGGGAAGGTAATGCCTTACTAACTTACTACCCTTTTATGACAAGGTTATCCACTTAGTGGACGAAGGCAAAGCAGTGGACACGATTTTTCTATTTTAGCAAAGCTTTTGATGCCATCTTATAGTATCCTTCTGGATAAAATATCCAGCATACAGCTAGTTGTACACAATATGATGAGTGAACAATTGGCTGACAGGTCGGGCTCCAAGAGTTACAGGAAATGGGGTAACATCTGGCTGGCAGCCAGTCAGTAGTGGTGTTCCCCAGGGTTCAATTTTAGGCCCAGTTCTCTTCAATGTTTTTATCAAACCTGGGCACAGGAATTGAGTACACACTAAGTAACTTTGTTGACAACAGTATATTAGGAGGAGCCATTGATTCCCTCAAGGGTAAAGAGGCCTTACAGAGCACTGGGCAATCACCAACTGTATGAAATTTAACAAGGACAAATGCCAGATTCAGCACCTGGGATGATGTAATCCTAGATGTACATACAGACTGTGGGACAAGAGGCTAGTGTGCTGCCCTGCAGAAATGGATCTGGGGCCAGATGGTTGATGGTAAGCTCAGTATAAGTCAGCAATGTGCCCTGGTGACTAAAAGGGGCAACTGTAATCTGGGGTGCATTAGGCACAGTATAGCTAATGAGTCAAAAGATGTGGTTGTTCCACTGTGACCTCATTGCTGTCTACTTCCTCATAGGGGGAGCAGAGAAGGAGGTGCTGATCTCTTCTCTCTGATGTCCATCGATAGGATGTGAGGGAATGGCTTAAAGCTGTGTCAGGGGAAGTTCAGGTTGGATATTAGGAAAAAGTTATTCACCGAGAGGGTGGTCAAGCACTGGAACAATCTCCACCGGGATGTGATCATGGCCCCAAGACTGTTGGTGTTCAAGAATCATTTGGACAATTCTCTTAGATATATGGTTTAAATTTTAGTTGCCTTGTGTGGAGTCAGGAGTTGGACTCAATGATCCCCATGGGTCCCTTCCAAATCAGGATATTCTAGGGTTCTAGGATTCCATGATATTCTGGAAAAAAAGGATCATTGAGGAATGCCTGGAAACCTCTGAGAAACTTGAGGGTGACTGCTGCTGCCAGGTAAAGACAAGGCAGGTGAAGACACAAAGATGTGAGCCTGAGGAAGCTCTAGCAGCTTCTGATGAGTGTGATCAACTGCCCTTCACTCAGGGTGGCTGAAGCCTTTGTTGCAGCTGTCCGCTGATAAAGAGGGTCCAGCACCCTTTTACTGGTGCTCTGGAAGACCTATGTGAGAACCAGACCTAGAGTGCAGCCAATGGATGCAGCACTTTCTGCAGCAGGGTGCAAAGAATGGGGCCTCAGCTGTGTTCAAACCAATATAAACAGTCTCAGGTATGGTAGTGTACAGGGCAGTTTCCCCAGCAGGTGTTGGAGCAGCTGTACCTGCCAGGGTAGAGGCTTTGACCCAGCTGGAGGTTAAGGTGGTGGATGCAGCCCTGCAAGTCCCAGGCTGCAGGGAGTGACTGGGCCTCTGACACCAGGAGAAATGGCCCTCTGTCCTGCAGGAGGTGTGCTGAATAGAATAGAATAGAATAGAATAGAATAGAATAGAATAGAATAGAATAGAATAGAATAGAATAGAATAAATTTCAGTGGGAGATGACCTACAATTGTCTAGTTCAACTGCCTGACCAATTCAGGACTGAGCAAAAGTTAAAGCATCTAATTAAGAGTGTTGTCCAAATGACTCTTAAACACTGACAGGCATGGGGCATTGACCATCTCTGTAGGAAGCCTGTTCCAATGTTTGACCATTCTCACTGTAAAGAAATGCTTCCTAAAGTCAAGCTGGGACTGGCCAGCTTGGAGATCATCCAGCAAGGTATATGAACTTTTAAAGAGAGGGTGTAAAGAAGATGGAACCAGGCTCATTTCAGTGGTGCCCAGTGAATGGACAAGAGGCAATGGACACAAACTGAAACATAGGCGGTTCTGTCTGACCATCAGGAAATATGGAAACATGTTTTTACTGTCAGGGTGACTGAGCACTGGCAGAGTTTGCCCAGAGAGGTTGTGGAGTCTCTATCCTTGGAAATATTTGAAAGCCATCTGGACGTGGTCCTGTGCAACCAGATCTAGGTGGTCCTGCTTGAGCAGTGGAGTTTGTACTAAGTAAACTCCCGAGATCCTCAGCCATTTTGATTCTGTATCCTTCCTGCATGGGGTAACTAGTAGTTTCACCAAATTCTTCTTTCTTTGGAACTTTCCTGCACTTATCTTCATGCTTCTAAACTTAAATTGTACTCTAAATCAACTCTGTAAGTTAAAACTACTTAAAATTCTTCTACCTTTCCCAAGCATCTCTGAGTTTCCAACTGTATGAATCCAACTGTCAAGCTCTTAAACTGACCTGCAAGAGCTGTATCTTGTCTTCAGTTCATCTAAGGATTAGACATTTTAAACCATTGTATTGAAATTTAACGAAGTTTTACTATCACCATTCTTACCCTACCTCCTAAACTAGTGAATTTATCTTCTTGGTTAGTTGAAAACAAAGATGGACAAGCTTGATGAGCAAGCTCCTTTCTTGGGTTGTAAATAATTGAATGAGTAGCATAGAAAACTAAATCATTTCCATTATGTATGAATGATTAGGTCTCCAGCAGATATTCTAATCTGCTGCCTGTATGTCCTAAGTATGACAATATATTGAAAATTTATATTGAAATATTTTGAAAAGAGGTTCACTCAGCTGGTATTTCTTTAAGGAGAACAGATGAAATAAGGAAAAAGCAACATATTTGATGATACTTTGCATAAGAAATTTCCAGAAATTATCTGCATTTTGAGTGCTCTGCCTCCCAGCTGTTCTTCAAATATGAAGAACCAGTTAAAATTGCACTGAATACATAACCCAACATTTCTAAAAGGCTTTTCATTCCTTTCAGTTTCCTACAGGTTGCTGTGCTAATGCATCAGGTCATTATGCAAATTAAGAAATACAGCACGAAAGAGAAGTTTTGGCACAAATTTCATTTTGTCAGGTTTTTCTGTATCTGAAGTGTCCACACTTGTGGATGTTTTATTTAAAAAGGTTTTTTATTTTATGTGTCACTTCTCCCAGATATTGTTTAAAGAGCTGAATATCGTGTACTTCTCAAAACTCGTACTTCCAGAATAAATCACAACTTTTTTTGAAGTTGTCTTGTTTAAACATCCAGGAAATTAATCTCATTTTGGCAGTTTGTGACTCTGCTCATACTAATTTGCCTACTTTCTACAAAATCAGGTTTTATTGCAGAAATGTTTAAAATGGGAAAGTCAAGTTAAGGTTTAAAAAATACTATTTTACAGTAAGGCATGTTATTTTTTCAATTGATTTTGGACACTATTTTTTCATGAACAAAATCTAGCTTATAGAAAAATTATCCTTTGTCACGGTTTAACCCCAGCTGGCAAATAAACACCACACAACTTCTCACTCACTCCTCTCCACGGTGGGATGGGGGAGTGTTGTGGTTTAGCCCCAGTCAGCAACTAAGCATCACACAGCCGCTCGCTCACTCCCCCCACCCCTGTGGGATGGGGAGAGAATCGGAGGAGCAAAAACAAGAAAACCCTTGGGTTGAGATAAGAACAGTTTAATAATTAAAATAAAATAGTAAGAATAGTAATGGTAATAATAATAATAATAATAATAATAATAATAATAATAATAATAATATAAAAAGAGATAATAAGAGAGAATAAAACGAAACCCAGGGAATAAAGGGAAAAGGGAAAAAAAACCCACAAGAGCTGCAACCGCTCACCACCCGCTGACCGACACCGCCAGTCCCCGAGCCGCGATCGCCTCTTCCCCCCCCGGCCAACTCCCCCCAGTTCACATACTGGGCATGATGTCACATGATATGGAATACCCTTTGGCCAATTCAGATCAGCTCTCTTGGTTGTATCCCCTCCCCTCCCGGCTTCTTGTGCACCTGGCAGAGCATGGGAAGCTGCAAAAGTCCTTGACCAGTGTAAGCGCTACCTAGCAACAACTAAAAACATCAGTGTGTTATCACATATTTTCATACCAAGTCTAAAACACAGCACTATACCAGCTACAGTGAAGAAAATTGACTATCCCAGCTAAAACCATGACAGGGAGAGAATTGGAAAAGTAGGAAACTCGTGGGTTGAGATAAAGACAGTTTAATAGCTAAAGCAAAAGCCACACATACAAGCAAAGAAAAAAAGGAATTCATTCACTACTTCCCATTGGCAGGCAGGTGTTCAGCCACCTCCAGGAAAGCCGGGCTCTATCAAGCTTTATATGCTGAGCATGACCTCATATGGTATGGAATATCCCTTTGGTCAGCTGGGGTCAGCTGTCCCAGCTGTGCCCCCTCCCAGCTTCTTTTGCACCCCTAGTCTGCTTGCCAGTGGGGTGGTGTGAAAAGCAGAAAAGACCTTGACTTTATGTAAGCACTGCTCAGCAGTAACTTTAAAATATCCCTGTATTATCAAGACTCTTTTCATCACAAATCCAAAGCAGCCCCATACTAGCTACTACGAAGAAAATTAACTCTCTATCCCAGCTTCTATCTATATGTTAACTACCATCATATATCTTCTCCAATGTTTGTTTAGTGGATATAGAGAGGCCAGGAGTTAGATACTGACTGCTGAGCACAGATATTTGGGCTGAAACAGAACCACTTTTCATTTTTAGATTCACATTCTGAGAGTTCACTCCCTGAAAGCTAATGACACTGGAATACTTACAATTACTTTATATTCAGAGGACATTATTCTCCTCTAAATTCTCAGAAAACAAATTAGTGGATCTGCAAGGAGCTTCCCACTTAGGAAATTGCAGTTTCTTTCCCCAGAAATGACAAAATTCCTCAGCTACTTTCTAAGGTAGCTAATACCCTAAAAATCTATCCAGGAACATGGACATTCTTGGATGTCTTGTGGCTTTGCAACAGTTCCATTTAAAAAAATAATCTAATTTTGTGACAAGTGTATTGGTATCCTCAACTGCATTAGACAAAGTATTGCCAGCAGGTTGAGCGAGGGGGACCTTCCTCTTTTCTCAGCAGTGGTGGAGGCCACACCTGGAGTACTGTGTCCAGTTCTGGGACTCCCAGTGCAAAAGAGACATGGACATTCTGGAGACAGAGCAACGAAGTGCCACAAAGATGATGAAGGGACTGCAGCATGTCCTCTATGAGGAAAGGATAACAGATCTGAGACTGTTCAACCTGGAGAAGAGAAGGCTCACAGGAATCTCATCAATGTATATAAATTCCTGAAAGGACTTTTCAAAGAGGACAGAGTCAGGGTCTTTTCAGTGGTGCCCAGTGACAACACAAGAGGCAGTAGGCACAAAATGAAACATGGGAGATTCCCTTCCATTCCATCAGGAAACACTTTTTTACTGTGAGTGTGACCAAGCACTGGAACAGGTTGCCCAGAGAGTCTGTGGAGTCTCCCTCCTTGGAGATGTTCAAAAGGCATCTGGACATGGTGCTGCATGATCAGCTCTAGATGGTCCTGCTTGAGCAGGTCTGTTGGACCATATGACCTCTTGAGGTCCCTTCCAACCTCAACCATTCTGTGAAAAGAAAGCAAACAAAAAACCTCTGCAAGAGAGCAACAAGGTCTTTGTTGTCCGCTCCTGCCTGTTGGCAGAGCACTCAGCAGTAAATTGATCACAGCTGAACTCTCATTGCAACTGCACAAGACTTAGGCTGAGGACACCCTGGACAAATTTATGCTGCCTGAAATCTTAATGGTTTTTGACAGGCTCTTCATTCATATATCTCCAAGGTTAGCAATATGGTTGGTCTAACACCATGAAATGTGAAAGCTTGATGCTAGTTATCCTCAGCAAAAAGTTTCTCTGCAATTTTAAATTGAAGGAACCATTGGTGAGCTATTTCTCTACTCCAGTGTCATGGTCCAGCTGTTTTGCTGCCTCTTCTCTGAATGAAGCAAATTAAAAGTTATGTCGTATTCTGCAAAACTTTGTTACACATTAATTGTTTAAATAGGGCTGTCTAAATTATTAAGATAATATAATATGTAAAAATTACAGTTAATAGACATATTTGCTCAATTATACATAGTCAGTCTTTTCTCACTCTTATTAAAATGCTGTAGCATACAGGGACAATATAATTAACCAGCTAGAATGAAAATTCATTTCTTTCTATACCTTCAATAATAATTTACTTATACCTTTTCCTTAGTTAATTTTTAAATGCTTTAAATATGAGAGTAATATAAGAAATATTTAGGGAAGGGATTCTTCAACAGACCCAAAGATTCCTCAGTTTACCTAGGTACCTTTCAAAAATGAGGTTTTAAATTCCCGTACTGGCTTTCTGAAAGAACTGCCTCACAAACCCCTTCTGTTCATCTCCTTTTATTTTTTTAATTTAAGTGTGCTCAATATAATGGATTTTCTGGTTTTTTGTATAAATTAAAATGTAATTTGTTTCATAATATAGAAGTATTTATTAACTATTGATGAAATATCATATAATATACTGTATTGCACACACATAATCTTATTGTTTTTAAAGAAATTTAAAAACTCAGTCTATATACAACACAAAAAAATCAGAATTCAAAATGGCTAATCTTTTAATTGTGGCACAAAAAATGTTGCATAAAATAACAGAAATAAAGCTTGAAATTATCTGAAAAAAGAGTAACAGAAGTATGCATCTTTCTCTTTATACTGAGGGACATTTAAATATTGTTTCTAGCAAAACACTGACCATGTGTGTCTCAGTCAGAAAACGCTCTGCTGAACCTTTGAAATTTTTCATTAGAATGATCCTAATAAGTCATTATCATAACAGTATGTATTCGGTAACACACACTTCCCTACAAAGCTCTTCAATGAGTTACCCAGGAATTAACACAACTTCTTATGAGGCTTTCATGCAATTATTGTAAATTAGATGTATTACAGATATATCTATAACACTATTCCTTGTGCTGTGCCTTGACAGTCAAGATCAGATAAGGCAGCTGGGGAACTTCTAAAAAAATTTTAAATTTTGAAGAAGGGATATAATTTTAAGAAAGATGCTTTTAATTGATAAGTAATCTCCCCTGTTAATACTGTAGCAATATCATTTGGGATAATTTTGAAAACATGTTGCCAGACGAGATTAATTACACGCTTTCACATGAGAAAAAGTACCAAAGAAGTAAAAGGGAAGATATATAGGGTGCGTGAGATTAAAATGTGCAAAACTTGACCTTTGCTATCATAGCCCTTCAGTGACCACATCTATGAAAAAAATTAAACTTGTGGCAACTAGTATTGAAAACTCAAGCCTCTACAACTGGTATGAGCCTGTTTACCAAAACTGGAGAGTTATTTTTTATTTACTAAGCTCAATTTTTTACATTGGTCACAGAAATATGCTATGAACATTCTCTACAGCTAAAAGAGTAAGTAGATGTTATATTCAATTTCAAGATATTCCATATTAGTTTTAAAATTAAATCAGAACTTGCAAACAACAGTTGTACACAATGTTGGTAGCACAATAAGGGTATTTGGTTCAATAATTTCTTTATTGTTTTCCTAAGATTCTGAGAGGGCAAATGGAAACCTCTTCTCAACATTTTCTCAAATCTCCTGTGGATTAATGACAGGTGAGGGACAGAAAGAGAAAGTCAGGCATGTTTAATAAGAAACAAACAAACAAACATACATGGCAATCATGAATAAAACAGAGAAGGAAAAAAAAATCAGTCTATAAATTAGAATCTCTAAACTAGGTTGCCATATGAATTGATTAACATCATTCATACTCCAGTCTAATAACTAGTTCCACTGGAGGTCAGAAGGTCACAAAAAAATACAGAATCAACGGTAAGTATTCCTTTAATATCAATAGAAAATTTAGCCTGTCTGCTTTTTTAGGACTGTACTGTTAAATTTTTCACGTAGTCAGGCAGAGCATAAAGGAAAATGTATTGCCTTGAAATTATTTGAAGAAACAGAATGAAAATCTGGGGGGGGTGTTGTGTGTGTGTTAATATTAATTACAAATCATTTTCCGTAACAGCTGAGTGTTATACTAGATGATGAGATAAATTAGGTTTGGAAGAACAGGGAATGGTTTCTTAAAAAACAAAGTGCAGACCAGTCTATAAAATATGCAGATTGCAGTAATAGTGAAGGAGCAAAGTATGTTGTCCATAGGAGTAGAGGTAGAAGAAAATGCATAGAATTCATAGAATACATAGAATTTGAGCTATAGTAATTTTCCATGGGAAAATAACCAGTGCTTTGGGAAGAAAGCCAATATCTACTGCCTTTGCTGAAGTTGTGGATTATCTCATACTACAGAAAATCATTTGTGGAGAGAAGAAAGATGTTGCCATACAGGGTATTTCCTCACCCTCATCACTTTTAATACAGAAAGACTATGATCAGCACAGGTCTGAGATTTTCCAAGAAAATTTATTTTCTGGAATGGAATTTTGGGTTGGAAGTAGAAAGACAAGTATGGCCCTATGTAAGCAATGGTGCTATGATCAGAGCACTCACCTGAGTTGTGAGAGACTGGATGCTTGACTCCTTATCCAGAATTAGACTGAGCAAGGATCTCAGGCTGGTGGTATACAAGACTTGATGAGGGTGTAGCCAGTGGTTCTCAGTATGGATGGATGGGTACATACATGCATTTTCCTCTTTCTCTGTTTTTTTCTTTTAACAAATCTTGAGAAGTCTTGGGTTTGTTCCGATGCAAAAAAAAAGATTAAAAACATGCACATACCTTTTCCAGTATAGCTCCAGACAAGAACTGAATGGAGATTGCAGATGATCAGCTCTGTAATTTTAAAATAGTGCAGTACAAACAAGAATGAGTGGATAGCAGACAGAAAACCTGTAGAATCTTGACGACACTTTAACATACGAATTTGTATTATCTGCCCAGAGAGGGCATTCACACCATCTCTTGGTGTGACTTGGGCACACACTTCACACTTGGGTACCGTTGGATAACCACGAGTTAGAAGCCTAAGTCTTCCATTCAGTTAAAGAGAGTGTTACCAGTTGGTAATTCAGAGCACCTAAGATGGGTAAGTAGGGAAGACTTATGTCCCCAGACCTATCAGATATATAAAAATTACTTTCTTCCTCAACATAGAAATTGTCCACAAGTGGAATTCTAAATGACAATAAAATATCTGGGAAGAACCTGAGTGAGACATATCATTTACAGACTTGATTATTTAGTGTGGCATGAAAATAATTTTAAGACCATCCAGAGTTTCTCCCTCTTGCAAAAAAATAATCATCTTCTGGAAGGCACAAAGAATACACCAGTTTTTTGACAGGACATACTGCTGTCTTAGTGATACCTTATCAAATTCAACCACCATTAACAGGTTTTTGTATTATCAGGAAGCTAGTAGAATTAGTTTCCAGGAAAGTGAAGTACTAAGTAGGGGTTCTTAGAGTTAGTAAAAATACAATCTGTCTACTACAGCAAAGCTGCACTTTGAAACACTTGGGTAACTAAGACAGAAAATGAGTAATTTGATCATTTCACTCCAAACTTCCTCTTTATTCCTTAACCATATTAAAGCAGAATTGAACACTATACAAAGGCATTCTCCTTCCTCTCTTAAGATACAGAAAATCAGGAAAAGTGAAGAAAAAATGTTGTACTTTTCTGGGGGAAAAAACCTAATTACATATGGGATGCTGAACATTTGGTGGAAATGGCAGATATTGTCAAATTGCAATGCTGTTTCTGAAAAATGTGAACTTTGATCCAGATATTGGTGGGGAAGGATGACTATTCTCTTTCCTTCAAACCTAGCATTCAGAGGTGAATAAAGATGTGAAGTAGCTAGCTGAAAAATGAAAGAAGCAAGAAGGAAAATCAGTCTGTGCGAAGCATCATTTTCCTATTGACATTAGAATATTTGTAGGCATTATTCATACTAAATACTCAAACACAATACACAAAGATGACAAAGCTACCACTCTGAAAGCAACTCTGTCTTCGCATCTAAAGATTTATAGCTGGGAAAAAAAACCCCTACACATATTTAATTTGAATTCTATGTCAAAGAGTGACTTGATACTCAGGAACTGTATGGCCTCTCTGAAGGCTGCTCTGCTATTTTTTTCTTACTGAGCTCTTGGGTATATTGTTATGGAAAAGGCAATATAGATAACACTACAATATCCTAAGACTAAGCCTCAACAATATCATGTTTCCAGGGAATAATTTTTCTGCCAAAAGGAATGTAAGGAAGTGGCAGATTATGGAGGATATTCTCCAGCCTTCCTGGCCAAGAATACAGAAATAATTCTTCAGGTGACCAAAGAATAGTTTCAACCCGCAACTAAACCAAGCTTAGAATCACAATTTCCACAGAAATTTTCAGAAGGTTCAACCCTTCATGGTTGAACCCTTCATGGGGGTTCAGCTACTTAGACCATGGGACTCGCTTTGAGAAACCTGGTCTACAAGGGGTTGATGGGGGTCCATCTGTCACAGAAGGGGAAGAGCATCTTCAGTCATACGCTTGCCAAGCTGGTGAAGAGGACTTTAAACTAAAGTTGCTGGGGGACGGGAGCCTCAATCTATCTCACTCCTACCAGTTTGATGCCAGTGCCAGCAATAGATACCCAGAACCTGGAGAAGGATCTCAGCTCAGCAGGAGAGCACCTGAAGCGCAGCACAAAGGTATTCCAGCCACTCCAGCCAGTGTCACCTTCATCAGGGGCCCAACTTAAATGCCTCTGTGCAAACTCACGTAGTATGGGGAATAAACAAGAGGAATTAGCAACATGCACATGCCTGCAGGGCTATGATCCTATTGGCATCACGGAGATGTGGTGGGATGGCTCCTATGACTGGAGTGTTGAAATGGAAGGTTACAGGCTCTTTGGGAAGGACAGGCAGGGAAGACAAAGAGGGGGTGTCACCCTCTATGTCAATGACTAGCTGGAATGCATGGAACTACGCCTGATAATGGATGGTGAGCCAACCAAGAGCTTACCGGTCAGGTTTAAAGGGAGGGCAGGGACAGGTGACATTACAGTGGGGGTCTACTACAGGCCTCCTGACCAGGAAGACTGAGCAGATTAGGTCCTCTATAGATTGATAGGAGCAGCCTCACATTCACAAGCCCTGGTTCTTACGGGAGACTTAAATCACCCCCATATCTGTTGGAGGGACAACACAGCAGGGCATAAGCAATCCAGGAGGTTTCTGGAATGCGTTCATGATAACTTCCTTCTCCAAGCAATAGAGGATCCAACAAGGAGAGGTGTTATGCTGGACCTTGTTCTCAACAACAAGGAGGGGCTGATGGGGAATGTGAAGCTCAAGGGCCGCCTTGGCTGCAGTCACCATGAAATGGTAGAGTTCAAGATCCTTAGGGCACCAAGGAGGGCACACTGCAAGATCATTACCCTGGACTCCAGGAGAGCAGCCTTTGGCCTCTTCAAAGATTTGCTTGGTAGATTATAATGGGATAAAGCCCTGGAGGGAAGAGGGGCCCAAGAAAGCGGGTTAATATTCAAGGATCACCCCCTCCAAGCTCAGGAGAGATGCATCCCAACAAAGAGGAGGTCAGGCAAAAACATCAGGAGGCCTGCATGGATGAACGAGGAGCTTCTGGACAAACTCAAACACAAAAAGAAGCCTACAGAGTGTGGAAGCAAGGACAGGTAGCTTGGGAGGATGTCGTGGTTTAGCCCTAGTCAGCAGCCAAGCACCACACAGCCACTCACTCAACCTCCCCAACCCTGGTGGAATGGGGGAGAGAATCCAAAGAGCAAAAGTAAAAAAACTTGTGGGTTGAGATAAGAACAGTTTAATAATAAAAATTAAATAAAATTAAAATAGCATAAAATAATAATAAAAATAGTAATAACGACAACAATAATAAGTTTTATTGAAAAGAAGAAGACAGACAGAGAAACTTAAAGCAGTAAAAACCAAATAACACAACTGCTTACCACCTGCCGACTGATGACCAGCCAGTCCCTCAGCAGCAATCACTGCCCCCTGGCCGACTCTCCCCAGTTTATATACTGAGCATAATGTCCTATGGTATGGACTATCTCTTTGGTCAGTTGGGGTCAGCCATCCCAGCTGAGTCCCCTCCCAGCTTCTTGTGCACCTGGCAGAACATGGAATGCTGAAAAAGTCCTTGACTAGTGCAAGCACTGCTTAGCAACAACTAAAACATCCATGTGTTATCAACATTATTCTCATACTAAAACCAAAACACAGCACTGTACTAGCTACTAGGAAGAAAATTAACTCTATCCCAGCCAAAACTGGGACAGAGGAATACAGAGAAGTTGTCTGAGCAGCCAGGGATCAGGTTAGGAAAGCTAAAGCCCTGATAGAATTCAATCTGGCTGGGACATCAAGGGCAACAAGAAAAGCTTCTATAGGTATATCAGTGATAAAAGGAAAACTAGGGAAATTGTGGGCCTGGTCCAGAAAGAAATGGGAGACCTGGTAACCCAGGATGTGGAGAAGGCTGAGGTACTCAACGACTTTTTTGCTTCAGTCTTCACTGGCAAATGCTCAAGCCACACTGCCCAAGTTGTAGAAGNCAGGTTAGGAAAGCTAAAGCCCTGATAGAATTCAATCTGGCTGGGACATCAAGGGCAACAAGAAAAGCTTCTATAGGTATATCAGTGATAAAAGGAAAACTAGGGAAATTGTGGGCCTGGTCCAGAAAGAAATGGGAGACCTGGTAACCCAGGATGTGGAGAAGGCTGAGGTACTCAACGACTTTTTTGCTTCAGTCTTCACTGGCAAATGCTCAAGCCACACTGCCCAAGTTGTAGAAGGCAGAGGCAGGGACTGGGAGAATGAAGAACCACCCACTCTAGGAGAAGATCAGGTTTGAGAACAACTAAGGAACCTGAAGGTGCACAAGTCCATGGGACCTGATGAGATGCATCCACAGATTTCTGAGGGAACTGGCAGATGAGGTTGCTAGGCCACTATCCATCTTATTTGAGGAGTCGTGGCAGTCTGGTGAAGCTCCCTCCGACTGAAAAAGGGGAAACGTAACCTCCATTTTTAAAAAGGGAAAAAAGGAACATCTGGGGAACTACAGGCCAGTCAGTCTCACCTCTGTGCCTAGTGAGATCATGGAGCAGATCCTCTTGGAAACTATGCTAAGGCACATGGAAAAAAGGAGGTGATTGGTGACAGCCAACATGACTTCACCAAGGGCAAGTCCTGCCTGACAAATTTGGTGCCCTTCTACAATGGGATTACAGCATTGGTGGATAAGGGAGGAGCAACTGAGGTCATCTACCTGGACTTCTGTAAAGCATCTGATACTGTCCCACACGACATCCTTCTCTCTGAATTGGAGAGACATGGATTTGACGGATGGACCACTCAGTAGGTAAGCAATTGGTTAGATGGTCACACTCAAAGAGTTGCGGTCAACTGCTCAATGTCCAAGTGGAGACCAGTAACCAGTGGTGTTCCTCAGGGGTTGGTATTGGCACCAGCACTGTTTAACATCTTTGTCAGGGACATGGACAGTGAGATTAAATGCACCCTCAGCAAGTTTGCTGACAACACCAAGCTGTGTGGTGCGGTAGACACGCTGGAGGGAGGGGATGCCATCCAGAAGGACCTTGACAGGCTAGAGAAGTGGGCCCATGCAAACCTCATGAAGCTCAACAAGGCCAAGTGCAACGTCCTGTACCTGGGTTGGGGCAATCCCAAGCACAAATACATGCTGGGTGGAGAATGCATTGGGAGCAACCCTGCAGAGAATGACTTGGGGGTGTTGGTTGATGAGAAGCTCAACACGACCCAGCAATGTGTGCTTGCAGCCCAGAAGGTTAACTGTATCGTGGGCTGCATCAAAAGAAGCATGGCGAGCATGTCAAGGGAAGTGATTCTGCCCCTCTACTCCGCTCTGGTGAGACCCTACGAGGAGTACTGTGTCCAGCTCTGGAGCCCTCAGCACTAGAAGGACTTGGAACTGTTGGAGCAGGTCCAGAGGAGGGCCACAAAAATGATCCGAGGGCTGGAGCACCTCTCCTATGAGGACAGACTGAGAGAGTTGGGGTTATTCATCCTGGAAAAGAGAAGGCTGTGGGGAGACCTTATAGCAGCCTTCCAGTTCCTGAAGGGGGCCTACTAGAAAGCTTGAGAGTGACATTTTACAGGGGCATGTAGTGATAGGACAAGGGGTAATGGCTTTACATTGAAAGAGGGTAGATTTAGATTAGATATAAGGAAGAAATTCTTTACCGTGAGGGCGGGTGTTGAGGCACTGGAACCAGTTGCCCAGAGAAGTTGTGGTTGTCCCATCCCTGGCAGTGTTCAAGGCCAGGTTTGGATGGTGCTTTGAGCAACGTGGTCTAGTGGAAGATGTCCCTGCCCATGGCAGGGGCATTGGAACTAGATGATCTTGAAGGTCTCTTCCAACCCAAACCATTCTGTTCTATATAGTGCATAACATTTTGCTTGAAGATAAGTCATCATATTGGAATACTGCGCCACTGTCCCAAATGTGTTTGACCTTACACCGTAGTTTAAAAGTTGTCTTTAAAAATGCAAATAAAATAGTTAGCATGTGCATTAAATTTAAATCTTTTAGACACATCATTACAGACCATTTTAGATGCAAACTGAGTGCTCAACTTTGACATTTCACGTTTTCCTCATTTTCTTAATTACAATTGCAATTTAAAGTTGGATATTGAGATGCTTTCAGAGGAGTCATTTATAAAGGCCTATAATTTTGTCAAACTTTTATAATAGTAGATGAAAGTTAGCACAAATTGTTAATCACATCTTAAACAAGAACTTGCATTTGAAGAGTTAAAAAAGGGACAAGAACACACATGGAAGTAAAAAACTAATGAATTAACCTTAGAAAAGTTTGTGTTAGCAGTGAAGGAAACTACAGTTCTGTAAAATATGTAGACGAGAGCATTCAATTAAAAATGTATCACACTCCATATACATTGGAGAGGAGAATTAAACAAGTTACTACAGGTAACTTGCAAAATGATGTAATTTTGCATTTTTATTCTTAACTAAAGATATCTTTTATTGTCTGTTTTTAGAACCAACTAAAAAAAAATGTTTCTGAATAATATGGAAGTAGCAGCCTTACACTATGAAAGGCATAATAGGGCTAAACACACTATCTAGACTTTTTTCTGCAAGAAAACTTTTATTCTTTAAAAGTATATTAAGAAAATATACCACAAAATTTTTAGAGCAAAAAGATTTTTTCCCCTCGCATTGGTACATCCTAAATCAGCCTTGCTACCTAGTTTCACTGCCTTACTAGATGAGTCAAGAGCTGGAGTATAATATTCTGAAAAGGCAAAATAGAAATTACTTTTTATGAGGCTGAGATTTGACCAACCACAGTACGGCAAAACTATGCAGTCCAGACACTTTTATTTATATTGACCAAAGAGTTATTAGAATCATCTGCTGTCTCATTTTTGTGTATATTTTCTTACATATAATATAGCTCCAGCCAAATGCACAGCAATTTATAAAACCATATGATGGTAAGGCACAAAACAGGCCATTCAAAACTGTTAATGAAATGCTGATCATCTACTAGCAGTGGATAAAGTCTACCTGAGACATGAGTTTTGAAAAAAGTTAAAAATTGTATAGTTCAAATACATCAAGAAGGATAACCTTCCCGTATTCTGAAGTCTTTCAAGTGTTTCATTATGTCCAATGTTAGCAGTCGCCATTTGCATTAAAATATGAGGTTCACTTGCCCCTGAGCATTGGGAAAATGAAGCTTTACGGATAGGTATTTCTCATTAAAAACTTGTAGTTTAGCAAAATATAATCTAAGCAACGTTTTCATCTGGCAGAAGAAAGACTAATGTGAGATGGTATAACACTTTCTAAAGAGCAGTTTAAATTGCAGTGGCAATCACTTACAGAAACTGAGGAAAATCACCATATGAACAAACAAAAGAGCAAGGGAGAGTGATGTACTAAGAATATTTATTAGAAAACTGGCTAATTATCTGGGATAATTATAGCTACTGAGCAGAAGGGCTAAGCACCCCAGACCCAGCTGACATTCATGAGATACACTGGTACTCTCTATCTCTAATAAATCAGCTTACTGTTTATGGGGCTTAAAGGAAAATAAACAATTCTCAGTATCTCAGTGGAAAAGTAGCATATGCAAATTTTAAAATTAACTAGGACAAGCTGAAGTGTTTCTCAATTTGAGAGGTTTATATAAATAATTTAGAGCCTCCATCTGGCAAGTTGAGAGTGAAATGATGTAGCAGAAAAGCAAGGAAAAAAATGGCAGACCACAAAAATAAGATTGCTCTAGCACTAACAGGACTGCTGGGCCCAAACTCCAAGTTACTCCTTCCCCACAGGAAATAACTACCTAAATTACATGTCATTGATACTATAGACCCCCATATTCTCCACTGTATTTTCTCTCTTTGAACTAATATGTAAAGAGAAGCAGATATGGCAGTGATTTTCTTTCTCAAACATAATTGCAGGCATATTTATTCCTGTATGTAAATTAGTTTACAGCTCTGCTGCATGTTCTACAAGAGCAAAGACTAATGGAAAGCAGAATAATGTTGTGTAAAAATGAAATTATGGGGAATATCATAAATTACCAAAATGGTGTTGATGTGGCAAAATTAAAAAAGACAGACATTGATTGATAGATTTATGTCTGATATTTATTCTAGAGTATGATTAACAGCCAAATGTACATTTTGACAAGGATGTTTGTACAAAGATAACTTAAACTATAACTAGATTTAATTTTATTTTTAATCACTTTTCAAACAGTTTAGACTTTATAAGAAATAAGGAAAGATCCTTATTCATAATTCCAATAGTTACAATCACAGACACTTGTCAAGATTTGGTGATATGCTACATAAACTTGCAGATAAGACCAAAAATTTTATTTGAGAAAGATCTTAAATGGATAATATGCTCTGCAGAAAAAGAAACAAAACAAGTTTTTTTCCCCCTAGGATCTGTCATCTGGCAATGCCATGAAATTATGTACTGCTCACAAAAATGTAATATCATGTACCTGAAGTGAGGAACTTAAAAATAACCTTGGAAATATCTCCTTTTTTCCTTTGGAATCTGGAAGAGGCAGCTCAAAAACATGAAATATTTTTATGTTTTTGAAATGCTATGGATCAAACATCATGCTCCAGATAAAACCTTAATTTGTACTTGCTACAAATAAAACCAGTCTTTCTCATGTGTCTTCCTTTTGTTAGGAGTGGGAAATGATTTTCCCATTTGAGAAATAGTCAGGAGAAAGGTGACTGGTGTTTAGCTCAGCTAAGTGTTCTTGGTTTCAAATGAGCAAGTTGAGCATGTTAATTTATTCCTTGCCATTGACAGACTGAAATATACAATTATGATTCATGTCAAGTATTCCCAAATTGTCTCCAGTATTGATTCAAGCTATTTGTATGGAGATCCCAAAATATCTCCTCTCCACCCCACTCACCATGTTTCTGTCTTTTCTTAAAAGCTGTTGCAAATGACAGAAGTTCCATGGAGAAAAAGTCGCCATCAGATTTGGCCTTGTTAAATAGATACGGCAAAAGTATATTTATGCTTTGTTTCTTGGATTTCATAAACTTTGCCTATATAAAACACTTCTGCTTTTTATTATTTTAATAGTTACTCCTATTAGTTGCTTTTTACTAGTTCATTGTACAACTCCATGAGTCATTTCATAATGTATATTTTGTAATGAAAAGCATCACTGCTTATTATATATGTCCAGTTGGTGTGTTTCAGTCATGATGTTTTAAAATTATATAAATATTAATGCTTATATTTTATTTTGCAATGTCAATGAATAAATTTCTCCCATACTAATCATAAGTATAATTGACCTATTCCTTACACTGAAAAATGAAGCTCTGAGCTTTTAACAGTGTTCATCCTTCAGGAAAAACTATAGTTCCAGTTTCATAAATTACTTCATTGCAGCCAATATGTGCTATATTGCAGCCAAATAGTGCCAGTTACATAAAGAAGCAAAATGACCTCCTAAAGGATATCTTTGGTGCCAGAAGATTCAAGAATATAATTCTGAATTCTGTATTCTAATTGAATTGTGTGAGATTCTTTTGCACTTGTAGCATTGTTTTGGGTACCACCTGCCTAAGCCCCTTGAAACTGTTTCCATCATGGGTATACAACCTGTTTTTCTAAGCAGTGGCTGCAAGTATCAACCGGACTCCACCATATACCCTTCTTTTTTGGTACCTGCCGCATCACACTTGAGGTATTCACATCTTTTGACAAATCTGAGTCTTTGCCTACTAATTCCAAAACTACACCTTCAGCGTCACACATTTCATGAGTTAAGACACATTTAAAAAAATGGTTGAACTCAAGAGACAGGGTTGAACTGGAGCATAACTTCAGGAGCACACTCCTGAAAGTATATCAAGCTAAACTTAATAACTAAAGGACAAGGGGAAGGTAAGGAGTCTTTATTTCTTGATTAGAGAGAAAAAAGAAGAGTCAATTTGGGGATCTTGGCCAGCCTCCCCAGTCACAGTGCAAGAACCTGTGGCACAGAGGGCTTCATGTGAGCACTGCTGAGTGCACAGTGGAAGAAGCACCATATGCTGACACAGTTATTATACTGCTTATATCTATCAAATTACTCTGTGATGCACTTTGGAGAATTAGATGCTCTGACTAGGAAAGTCTATAAAAACTATTCTATGTTATTCTAATTAGTTCTGTGGACATTAAATCCATTCTTATTCTGGCAAATATTCCAGCTTTTGTAAGAGCCAGGATCTCCCTTAAGTCATTAAGAGAGATTTTAAGTTAAAATGCATCACACCTGATGCCAAACTCATCCTGACATGCAATTGATCATTAAACCTATTGATGAATCTATGTTCTAGTGAATATAAAAACATCAATGCTGAATCATACCAATGATGTATGTAAAGATTCTCCTTTTTACAACAGTAACTAATAGCAAATTTTTAACTACATGATGGGTATATGACTCCTTATCTTTTAAGTTTCCCACACACATTTTCCAAAAGTCAACAGTTTAAGGATATCCAGGTCAACACTTGCATCTGGACTATCTACCAGTGCACCTTAATAATTTATTTTCTAATCCATATATATTTTTTTCTAAAAGTTTATAATTTTGACCACATGTCTCCAAGAGAAGGAGTTGAATTTGTGTTGTCTTAAAGAACTGTTCTACTGCTCTTACCCGGCAATTTCTTTGGGTGCACTCTTGTTCTGTGTAAGAAGTGGAGAATTACTGTTTCCTCTTTCTCTTCTGCGCACCACTTACTATAAGTCATTCACTAAACACTCTCCTCATCTTTATCCCAGAATAAAGAAATCTTGCTAATTTATTCTCTTCTTGCATGGAAGTTGCTCAGGTAGTTTTGATCATCTTCCATAAACATTTGTGAAAGTTCTATATGTCCTTTATATATGGGAGACCTGAGTTGCATTTCTGGTATTTTAAATACCAGCAATCTTGGTAAGCATGTAAGCTTGTAGGGTCATAGAATTTTCTGTTTTCTTCTTGATTCCTTTTCTAGCTATTCTTACCATTCTGACTGTATTTTTTACTTGTTATCTTAGCATTGTTTCAGTGTTTCCAGAGATCAAACTACAGGAACTCTTTCCTGAGCAGTCACAGATGACGTAAAAACTGCAAGTGAGTTCATTACAAACCAGGAAAGTAAAAAACCAGTGTTCTAGGGTTTAAAAACAAATAAGTCAGTGATATAATTTCCAGTATACTTGAGGTCTTTTATCTTGCTCATTATATGAACGCTGTAAAGAGACTGTTATAATTGATGCAAATGTTTCATTGTGGTAAGATTTAATTAACTAACTTAGAAAAACTTCATATACAGAGAGAACCAAGCATCCCGGTGAGATATAAGAGAGTGAATAATGGTGTTAGAGCAATATTGGAAGAAATCTGTAAGTGTTTGGGAAATCCTCAAGAGAAAACAGAGATAATTAAAATCATTGTTACCTCCTGTTGTGGTTTAGCCCCAGCTGGCAACTAAGCACCACATAGCCACTTGCTCACTCCCCCACCAGTGGGACGGGGGAGAGAATCAGAAGGGTAAAAACCCATGGGTTGAGATAAGAACAGTTTAATAATTAAAATAAAACAATAATAACAACAAGAATAATAATATAATGAAAAGGAAAAAGAACAGGTCGGGGGGAGAAAACCTGGGTGGGGGTGGGGGGTAAACAACCAAAACAAGCTGCAAGTGCTGCAACTGCTCACCACCTGCCAACCAATGCCACCAGTCCCCAGCCGTGATCGCTCCCCACTCTGGTCAGCTCTCCCAGTTAATATACTGGTCATGACTTCATATGATATGGAATAGCCCATTGGCCAGCTTGGGCCAGCTGACTTGGCTGTGGCCCCTCCACTACTGGCTTCTTGTGCACATGGCAGAACATGGGAAGCTGGAGAAGTCCGTAACTAGGATAGGCACTACTTAGTGACACTTAGCCACTACTTAACAACAACCAAAACATCAACGTGCCATCGGCAGTATACCAGCTACAGCGAAGAAAATTAACTTTATCCCAACCAAAACCAGCACACCTCCTTAGCACTAGGTTATCTTAAACAAATTAAATATTTAATTTAGTCTCCAAAAAATTTTCATTTATTTCAACCTTTTTAATTTCCTATTTCTTCATCTTCTCTCTCATTTCATCCTCATGAAATGCCCATCTCCTTGTATCTTCCCTTACTCAATTCATGTTCCTTCTAACCTTTCCTTATGATTTTGCAAAACAGTAGGATCATAATGTAGATCTTCTGTGTGTTTTGCCACCAAAAGAGGGAAGAGTCCAGATTGTGTTCTGAAAAATGAGGAAAACAGGAAATTTAGTCTACAGCTTACCTCTATCTCAACTTTTTAAAAAGCCATTGGTACATGAAGAAATTTACAGATGGTAACTAGAGTCTATTTCCAAGACACTGTAGAAATCTTGCTCCAAGAATAAATCAGCAAAGAGAATAAGCTGAAAACCTCCAGTGCATGCTGTCCCAAATGAAGAGGAAGAAAGGGTATATGTTTAACCCTGTTTTATGCTGACTATTGATGCCTCATTGTAAGCTTCACTGTATTTATATCACACTTTTCAGCACCTGAGTGCTATTTCCTAGAATTCACATATTGCTTGTGCAATCCTTGGTTTTTTTATCTCATTTGTAATTCCTTTCATATCTAGGAATGGAAAAATGCAGGAATGTTGTCTTTCATGTTCCTTTATCAAATTGCAAAGGAGATTGGATAACTGTTCACATACGAAACATATTTTTTCATTCTTAAAGACCACATATTTTATGAGGAACAAAGTCTATACCCCTGCAATGACCTGGATTGCATAGAAAGTCATTGGAGTTTTTTCAGTGATACTGGAATAGTTGTCCCATTTCCAAATCCCATCACAATGATCACTTCTCACCAGAGAGGAAGCATACCATATGGTTATTTTTTTCTGCATATAAAAAAGATAAATAGCAATACATTTCCTTCACCTGTTTGCCAAGTAGCACTGTAATTTTTAAAAGCCAGAGCAAGTTTAATCAAGTCCCCCAGTCTCTCCTTTGTATTTTGAGGTTTATTGTAGACCAGAAGATATTTAGTGTGGGAACATCTTTTAAAATACGAAAGAACTAGCAAAACAGTCAAATGAAGATAAACACTCCTGTCTCACTGGGAGACAGTCTATCCAACACATTGATTTTGATGACCACAGATTATCACAAATGTAAAGTTCTTCATTAACATTTCAGCAGCATAGCAACCAGTTCACAGAAGATCTTTATTTTGCTTGATCCCACACTACACAAAATATTCTTAGTGGAATGACATTATTAACTTACAAAGGCCGTGCTGCAATTAGAAAAATACAAAAGAAAGCAGGCTTAAGCAGTTTGAACTTACTCTTTCATTATTCTACTTTTGCAGGCATATATAGAAATAGTATGAAGATGTAAAAAGGAATGATATGATACTCTTTGCACCTCCAAATCTGGTATTTGGCTTGTCTCAAATTTCCACAAAATGAAGGAATAGATGAGTTGGAGATGTGATTATATTGATATAAATTAACTCTTCTGCATATTGTGTTTGAATGTAAATGTCAGATAAAATACAGATGAAGTTGTGAAATATATGAATTTTAAGTACAATTTTCGCTCTTCCACTAGCAAGTGCCCTGCTTAATATTTTTTTTCATACCCCTTGTGACTGCATGGATTGCATCACTGGATTCCTTGTAAGCTCATCCTTTCCACTACCAGAGTGACATTTGGAGATCAGCTGCAGAATTCCTTATCGGTTAAACTGTGCAGCTGACGGAAAGTTAGTGCCAGTTATACAGTTTTACCTGACAGGACTCCTAGGCAGAAGATGAACTCTTAGGTGTATGACTCTGCCCCATTCATCTGAAAGCCACATTGTCAAACACATTCAAACCATACAGCAGCTTCAGGACCAATTTTGTCTCCGTCAATGTGCCTCTGGTCTCTCTGTAATGTTAAGACAGGTGCCAGACCAGAATACCAGAGAAATCAGCACAGGAAAAACAGAGCCTGACACCAAATGTCACAATACAGAGGGAAAGTGAAGCCAAAGGGTGAATGATGTTATTTGGTCCTTACCAATGGTTCTTATTTTTA
Organism: Sula dactylatra; assembly: GCA_013389905.1. Classification (NCBI taxonomy): domain Eukaryota; kingdom Metazoa; phylum Chordata; class Aves; order Suliformes; family Sulidae; genus Sula; species Sula dactylatra. The sequence continues at coordinate 1,622 of WEKW01021194.1, read as the reverse complement.
AAACTGTTGTCCTTGACCTGGAGAGCACATAACAGGAATTATTAAAAAAAACCTTTTCTTTAAGGTAGGCCA
>WEKW01021193.1:21683-37141 GCA_013389905.1 Sula dactylatra | reverse complement strand
GGAAGGAAGGAAGGAAGGAAGGAAGGAAGGAAATACCAAACAGATGTTGGCTACTAGAAAGAAATCTAGAGGTGTAATGGTTGGATGGATTAAAGTACATTCCCTTCCTCAACAATCCTTATACGACCCAAATACTTGTAAATTCTGGCTGTAAAGCTGTGAACAACAGACGTTCAAGTGGCCCCTGGATCTGCTTGCAATTCTGCTGCCATTGCTCTCTCCTCTCCAGGCTGTAGCTACATATAATTTGCTTGATAAATAGATGAAGCAACATTACAAAACATTTCCTGAAGCCATGAAATGTGACAGACTACTTGTGCTAGAGCTGTATATTGTGCTAGAAAAAGGTATTACTACTGCAAAAGACTGCCTGGAAAAGTTACTATCTTCTACATAATTTCTGAAAAACATTTTATATAGAAGTTGGGGGTCCTTGGAGCTACATAATCACATGAACTCCTAATGCACTTTTCCATACTATTTTTTGAAACAAGCACTTAGTAGAAAGAAATCTGCCCATACTCAGCCCTGTTTTCCACCAAACAGATGGCCTATGTGGAAAGAAGGAATAGAAGAACTAATTATGCATTTGCTTGACTTAAGAGGAGATATGATACCATCCACTATTCACTCGAGAGTGTGAATGCCAAAGAAGAAAAAAGATTTAAGACAGGACTGGAAAAAAAGTATACCTAACAGTAATGAGATCAATCTGGGTGTTAAAAAGTTTAGGCTGAGTACCAGGAAATATTTCCTAACAGTGAGCTCTGTCAGACCATGAAATAGTTTCTCAGAGGAAGTGGTGGAAGCCTCATGGCTTGAGTCACTCAACCCGATATTGGACAAAACACTCAATAATGTACTGCAGGGAACAGTATTACGCTGGCAGGGCTTGGGCGAGTGACTAATGGATTGTTTGCAGCTCTAACTACGATTCCCTGAAATGGTCTCTCTCCGAAGAAACACAGACTCAAACAATCACACGCCCACTTTCCAAGGGAATTGAGATTGTACATCCACTAATCAATCACAAAACGAACAGCTTCTCTCCCCATTACCCTGTTATGAACATACCGCTTCAAGGGAAAATATAATGATATCATCGGGAATAAATGAAAACTCCTAAAGGGAAAGAAAGTACCCAAAGACTTCAGAGAGTAGGTATGAAGTAAACTATTCCACAAATAAAAATCCATATAGGAAAGAGAAAATTACATGTTTATTGAGAACATTCAGAGCCAATGAAAAAACTGTATAGTGTTCAGGGAGGAACAGTTCCAGCTTATTCATACAAATGATGTACATACATTTGCTCTAATACTTCCTTTCCTTTCCAGAATGTGCAAGAAAACTCTTCTGACACCTATTCAAAATTTAGGATTAGACTGAGGACCTCCACAGCGGCATGAGTCTCAGCAGCATACACTGAACAGCCAGAGTCAGTAACAATTTACCTCCTTTCTGGGTCTGGCATAGGAGAAGCGTATCATGCAGCTACTGGTGGCTTATGGTATGAAATAAATTTTTGAGGTCCATGCTCCTTGGTGTGAATGCTGCCTAACAGATGTGAAAAGTACACAGCAAGGTAGTAGAAGCTCCCTCTAAACAATATTCTCCGAAGTTCCCTGGTGTTACCTCAGATTTAGGATCACATTTTCAAAACAAGAACCTTCTTTTGAAAACCTGCAGGTGGTGAACCTATACATGAAACATCTCCAAGATGTTAAACAAACAGTTGACTTCTTTTTTTTTCCCCTTGGAAATATAAGCAATAACAGCACTTCAGAGGAAATATCTTCCAATTTTGCCTCTAACTAGAGTTTGAAGGAAAACAGTGATTTAGGAAATGACAAATACAAATTTGACAGAAAACAGTCATACCTTCCTTATACCATGTAGCAGTGATAGAGGCAGAAACTTGTAAGCAGGGTATGCAAAACCAAGAAAAACATTAAAACAGGTATAAAATACTAACTTACTGCTGACCCCATTTTCTCCATTGAAGCCTAGAAGGGCCACTGCTACTATAGTTGATACTACAGTATCCTTAAGCTGTGCTAACATAATGACAAATAATGGAAATGGCCACCTGCAGGTGTTTTAGTAATACAAAACTCTGAGCAGAGAAAATACTTGTGTGCTGGTTTTGGTTGGGATAGAGTTAATTTTCTTCATAGTAGTATGGGGCTATGTTTTAGATTAAAACATTGGCAACAGTGTTGATAATTCAGGGATGTTTTCATTATTGCTGAGCAGTGCTTACACAGAGCCAAGGCCTTTTCTGCTTCTCACCCCACCCCACCAGCGAGCAGGCTGGGGGTGCACAAGAAGTTGGGAGAGGACATGGCTGGGACAGCTGACCCCAACTGACCAAAGGAATATCCCACACCATATGACGTCATGCTCAGCAATAAACTAGGGGGGAGGCTGGCAGGAGGGCTGCTGCTCAGGGACTGGCTGGGCATCAGTTGATTGGTGGTGAGCAATTGTTTTCATTTGCATCACTTGTCTTTCTTGGGTTTTACTTCTCTTTGTTATTTTCCTTTTCATTACAATTTATCATTATGATTATTATTATTACTATTATCATAATCATAATCTTCATTACATTTCAATTATTAAACTGTCTTTATTTCAANGATTGGAATGTGCTAGATCAGATTTATAGCTGTTATTGCTGTTTAGCTATTAATTGGCAGGCTCCTGTGCTTGCCATGGGGCTTGCTTGCCTTACTGTGTATTAGAGTCTAGTGCTCTTTAGTGGCTGCTTCTTGCTTTCACTGCTTGTTGCACTGCTGTACTGCTGATCATCTTACTGTGCTGTGCCTGGGAACATTCTGATAACAGCAATGGCAATGCGCCTGGGCTGCCAGATGGCCAGGGCATCACTGCTGTTTCTGTGCTGCTGTACTGGACTGTGTGGATTCGATGGCCTGGCACATCAGCCCACGGGAGTATAAAGCTCTAGTGGACACTGGTGCAGAGTGTACTCTAATACCGTCAGATTACAAAGGGGCAGAATCCATCTGTATTTCTGGAGTGGCAGGAGCATCCCAAGAACTGTCTGTGTTGGAGGCTAAGGTAAGCCTAACTGGGAATGAGTGGCAAAAGCATCCTGCTGTGACTGGTCTGGAGGGCTCCATGCATCCTTGGCATAGACTGCCTCTGGAGAGGGTACTTCAAAGACTCAAAAGGGTATAGCTGCCTTGAGTCCGGAGAAGATTAAACAGCCATCTAGCTTGCCTGGTCTCCCAGAGGATCCATCTGTGGTGGGGTTGCTGTGGATTAAAGAACAGCAGGTCCCAATTGCTAACATGACAGTGCACTGGTGGCAATATCGCACCAATCGAGACTCCCTGGTTCCCATCCATAAGTTGATCTGGTGACTGGACAGTCTAGGAGGGATCAGTAAGACTCATTCACCCTTTAATAGTCCCATACGGCCAGTGCAAAAGCGTAATGGAGAGTGGAGACTAACAGTGGACTATCAGGGCCTGAACAAAGTCACTGCTGCTGAGTGGTGCTGTGCCAGACATGCTAGAACTCCAGTTTGATCTGGCATCAAATGCTGCCAAATAGTATGCAACAGTTGATATCACCATCGAGTTTTTCTCAATCCCTCTGGCAGCAGAGTGCAGGCCACAGTTTGCTTTCACTTGGAGGGGTGTCCAGTACACCTGGAATTGTCTGACCCAGGGGTGTTAACACAGCCTTGCCATTTGCCATGGGCTAATCCTGACTGCACTGGAACAGGGTGGAGCTCCCAAACACCTGCAATATATTGATGACATCACTGAGTGGGGCAACACAGCGGAAGAAGTGTTTGAGAAGTGGAGAAGAATAATCCAGATTCTTTTGAAAGCTGGTTTTGCTATAAAACAAAGTAAGGCCAAAGGACCTGCACAGGAAATCCAGTTTTTAGGAATAAAATGGCAAGACGGATGTCGTCATATCCAGTGGCTGTGATCAATAAAGTAACAGCCATGTCTCCACCAACTAACAGAAACACAAGCTTTCTTAGGTTTTTGGAGAATGCATATTCCAGGTTATAGTCTGTTCATAAGCCCTCTCTATCGAGTGACCTGGAAGAAGAACTACTTTGAATGGGGCCCTGAGCAGCAGCAAGCCTCTGAACTAATTAAATGGGAGATAGTTCGTGCAGTAGCACTTGGGTCAGTCCAGACAGGACAAGATGTGAAAAATGTGCTTTACACCTCAGCCAGGGATAACGGCCCCACCTGGAGCCTCTGGCAGAAAGGGCCTGGAGAGACTTCAGGTCAACCTCAAGGGTTTTGGAGCCGGGGATATAGGGGATCTCGAACCCATTACACTCCAACTGAAAAAGAAATATTAACAGCATATGAAGGAATTTGACCCACTTCAGAAGCAGTTGGTACTGAAGCACAGCTCCTTTTGGCACCTCGATTGCCTGTGCTTGGCTGGATGTTCAAAGGGAGGGTCCCCTCTACACATCATGCAACTGATACTACGTGGAGTAAGTGGGTCGCAAAAACTGATAACGCAGCAGGCTCGAATGGGAAACGCCGAGTGCCTGGGAATCCTGAAAGCGATCATGGACTGGCCAGAGGGCCGAAACTTTGGAATGTCACCAGAGGAGGCGACTCATGCTGAAGAGGTCCCTCTGTATAATGAATTACCAGAAAATAAAAAGCAATATGCCCTGTTTACAGATGGAGCCTGTCATATTGTAGGAAAACTTCAAAGGTGGAAAGCTGCTATGTGGAGTCCTATATGAGAAGTCGCAGAAACTGCTGAAGGAGAAGGTGAATCAAGTCAGTTTGCAGAGGTGAAAGCCATCCAGCTGGCTTTAGATACTGCTGAACGTGAAAAATGGCCAGTACTTTATCTCTATACTGACTCATGGATGGTGGCAAATGCACCACCTGTGGGGGTGGCTACAGCAGTGGAAGCAGAGCAACTGGCAGGGCAGAGGTAAACACATCTGGGCTGCTGAATTATGGCAAGATATTGCTGCCCGGGTAGAGAACCTGGTTGTAAGAGGTACTAAAGGTACATCTAAAAATGTACATGCTCACGTAGCCAAGAGTCGGGCCACTGAAGAACATCAAAGCAGGTGGACAGGCTGCTAAGATTGAAGTGGCTCAGGTGGATCTGGACTGGCAACATAAGGGTGAACTATTTGTAGCTCGGTGGGCCCATGACACCTCAGGCCATCAAGGAAGAGATGCAACATACAGATGGGCTCGTGATCACAGGGTGGACTTGACTATTGATGTCATAGCACAGGTTATCCCTGAATGTCAAATGTGCACCATAATCAAACAACCTGAGCAGCTAAAGCGTCTGTGGTATGGAGGACGATGGCTGAACTATGGGGAGGCCTGGCAGATTGATTATATCACACTGCCACAAACCTGCCAAGGCAAGTGCCATGTGCTTACAATGGTGGAAGCAACCACCAGATGGCTGGAAACACATCCCGTGCCCCATGCCACCACCTGGAACGCTATCGTGGGCCTTGAAAAACAACTCTTATGGCAACTTGGCACCCCGGAAAGAACTGAATCAGATGACGGGACCCATTTCCGAAACAACCTCATAAACACCTGGGCAAAGAAGCATGGTATTGAGTGGGTGTATCACATCCCCTGTCATGCACCAGCCTCCAGGAAAACTGAATGATACAATGGACTGTTAAAAACTACACGAAGAGCAATGGGTGCTGGGACATGCAAGCATTGGGATACACATTTAGCAGAAAAACTTGGCTAGTTAACACCAGAGGATCTGTCAGTTGACCTGGCCCTGCCCAATCAAAACCTCTGTACACTATGGAAGGAGATAAGATTCCCATAATACGTATATGGAACTTTTTGGGAAAAACAGTCTGTGTTATTTGTTCCTCAGAAAAGGGTAAACCTATTTGTGGGATTGTTTTTGCTCAAGGACCTTGGTGCACTTGGTGGGTAATGCAGAAGGATGGGGGAGTCCAACGTGAGGAGGCTGGCCGGGGGACTGCTGCTCAGGGACTGGCTGGGCATCGGTTGGTTGGTAGTGAGCAATTGTTTTCATTTGCATCACTTGTCTTTTTTGCATTTTTAATCTATTTTTCTTTGTTATTTTCCTTTTTATTACATTTTATTATTATTATCATTGTTATTATTGTTATTATTACTTCCATTATTAAACTGTTCTTATATCAACCATGAGTTTTCTCACTTTCACTTTTCCAGTTCTCTTCCCCCCATCCTGCTGGGGGTAAGTGAGTGATGAGCTGTGTGGTGCTTAGTTGCTGGCTGGGGTTAAACTGCAGGAGAAAGCAGCTATGAACAGAAGATGAAACCAAGCAACCCAGAAACCTTCTCGTACAGTGAGATCTATTCAGATAGTGTATCAGAAAAGATCATTCCTTATGAATGATTAGAATAAAGTTAACTAATAGTACATGTCTGTCTCCTACATGAAAATAAAGACTTGCTTCAGTAGGACAGTTTTTCCACAAGGTGCTCACTGCAGGATAGCAGCTAATCACCTCTCTGTACTTCCCCTAATTTGACTTAGACAGAAAATATATTTCCTTGTAAACTTTCTTCAGGGCATGGAGACTCCCTTCTCCCCTGTGTCGCGGAGCTCCACAGTGCAGACAATATCTCTGCACAATTGAGGTCAATGGAAATTCTGTCACTACTCTTACCAAGGCAGAAAACTCTCATGAAATTCACCAAATCTAGGATTTCATCGCCTGTGGACTCATCTTCTTTCAAGCTCACTCTCATAATCAGAAGCATTCCTTAGAGCTCAGGGCAGAAGAAATGGAAAAGTCTGTGCAAGCACTACTATTATTCATGGGTATTTTTTCCTCTATCTACCTTTGAAAATGGAAAATTCACTATTCTCAAGTTACCATTTTTGAGATTAACAGCACTTACAAATGATTTCATGTACCCCGCTATGAAATAAGGCTTCTGAGTAGTCTGGCAAGTAGACAGCGCTGCCAGAATAAAACATGGAGTGACAATCATGACATCAGCAAGAAACAACAAAAGAGTATGGAAAATTAAGCAACTTCTACACATTCCAAAATGCCATGTTTGTGCATGAAGTGTGTGTGTGCGTGCATGTCTGCACGCACGCATGCATTAGCTACCTGTACCTCACCTACCAGGTAAGCTTCCACTGTTTATTGGTAAGACTGCATTTGAGAAAGAGACTTAAGAGTCTGCAAATATAACCTGTACTATAGGAAGACTAATTCATACTAGGGTGTCAGGGAAGCCTGGCTGATCCCTGGGGGCTGGGAGTGGTGGTGGGGGCAGCCAGGGCCCATCCCACCTCCAGCCAGGAGCAGGCATCCAGGGCACCGGGGCAGCCCCAGCCCCAGGCATCCGGTACCTCCCTGGGGACGGGCCACCAGCCCGCGGGTGGGGAACAGACATAACCTGACTCATCAAAGCAACACTCACACTTAAGACTTCGTGGCTTTCCCCAGGAAGATTAAAGTTTAACTCTACCAGCATGCAAAATCAAATTGTTGAGAGTCATCACTTCTCATGTATTTCAGATTTTACAATGTGCCATATAGAGAACATGGTCTGGTTTTCCTTTTCAAACAACAGGAATATGATTTATAACCTCAGAGTATCTGTTACTACTCCTTGTCACCTTGTGTCACTTTAGCTTTCGCTCCTCCAGCCTCTAGACATTATTATTTGATGTACAAATCTACTATGTTTCAGTAATTAAGAAGACTGTGTTTTAAGAAACTCTGAAGTAATTTAAGTCAGATTTTTATGGCTTTGCCCACTGTAAGCACAACTGATTGGACTTTGTTTTGGGACCATGCTTATTTTGGGTTGCAGTGTACTGGGCTGTACGCAGGCACGTGTGGGCAGCCTGCATCCTGTAACAACAGCTCAGTTATCTATAGTTGCAATATACAGAGCAAGACCAGGTTAAGTCGAGAATAACGTGGTATTTTTGACAGAAAACGCACTGTGTTTACAGAACAAAGCCATGGGCTGTAGCTGTTTATTAAATCTGTTATTGCTCTTGACTGCATGAAACTACTGATTCTTGTCCATCACCATTCCAGCATTACTCACAGGCATATTGCTTTTATTCTTGTCACTTCTTCTCCCCTCGCTGCATCTCTGTTAGTTATAATAGCAAGCAGAAGCTGGACAACACGTAATCAAGTGCTAAATCTTTGTATCAGAGAAGCTACTGACTTCAGATAAGAAAAAGGCAAATCTTTGTGTCTACAGACAAATGACAGAGAGACATAAAGAAATAAAAGCAAGAAGCAACACCATTTTAAGTACTAAAATACAAGCCAGTGTAATATGTCTAATCACTAAATCTACAATTAATTAAAGCTGAAGTGCAAACACCATGAAAAGTACTGTGTGCTACTCAGAATCATTACTTTTGTGCAAGAAATGCGGAAGAAGACTTGTATTTTAGAGGCCAGAGGTAAAAGAGCAGCATCACCCCAGGATATTCATTGACTGACGTTAAGTTGGGGCATGCAGTCAGACCTCATATCACATCTTCTTCCATGCTAGCTGCAGTGCCATGGCCATTTTAGTTTGTTTTGTTTGTTGAAGCAGGTTTCAACGTCATAGGCCACTTCAACACAGGAAAGGAACACAGCCCCTGCCCATCAAAAGCTAGTATCCTGAGAAACCAAATACACAACGTACAGGAGAAAAGTCAGGGACAAGGGAACAAAAACAGAATAAGCCAAAGGAATACTTAATGCAAATGCCATCTATTTTACTTTGAGTTGTTTGTTGAAATATATTTCTCCTATTGCTCCTTTCTCTTTCACTTACACAAATTAGAACTTAAGTTCCACTAGTACAACATGACACTTATTTCTATCAGAAGAGCCATTAGAAATTCCGTAAGTGCATAGATGGACAGCCTTATAAATACCTAGCGCTGCCCTCATCCAAAACAGTGACTCATGTCTCCCTTTACAGCCTTCAGTGGGGGGAAGGCTCCTTTAACCAGGATGTCGCACAGGAAGACTAATCCTTACTAGGATGTTGAACTTCATTTTCATGATTTAGTCATACGACGTGAATCAGCTCATAAAATATGCCTAATCCCTTACCAATTGATGTAAGTTCAGGGACTTCTTTAAATATCATCCTTTACTTTCTACATAACCTCCTGTAGTCTTTTTCTTTGAAGCCCACCAGTATTGTCAAAATGTAACCAAGGATGGGGTTTTAAACCAATGATATTTTATACATAAACAAAAGAATAAAGTCTACTATGGAATTATTATGCATGGAAAAGAAACCCATTTGACTCTTGGGTCTAGTATTTATAGGTACTACATCGTTTAACTCCAAGTGCTCTAAGCACCTACTATGGAGCTGTGGAAAGCGGACAAAGCTGTGTAAGCTAATGAGACCTTGTATTTCGAGAGGAGAGGTGCATTTTAAAATTCTGCCTGTTAGAATACAACATGTTCTTTTATCTGGACAGACAGAAAAGCAACTTAAGCAACTTAAGTAAGAAATCAGAAAACCAAAACAAAAGTGGGCCCCTAAAACATAATTTTTATAGCACTGCCTTTCAGCATCTATCACAATTCACAATTTTCAGCACATTAAATAAAAAAAATTCTGATAAATAATATAACTGTACTGCTTGCACCTTTTCCTTTCTGTCTCCATCTTCCTTCCGCTTAACGCAGGAAAAATCCTTACTGTGTTACACTTACTGGAGAGGCTGAGTTTCAGACCATCCTGTCTTAACAAGAGTCTTGACTGTGTCGTAATGGTTTTCAAACATATGCAGCACAGTTCTTGGAGGGGTAATGTGGTTGTGCTAACATTGCTTTAAAAGCAGTTTTCTTAAAATTTTTAGGACTTCCGTAAGGACAAATATATTATTCCTTACTACAACAAGCTAAGCTGAAATTTGGTAAACTATCGAAAATATTTGAAAATGCTTTAATTTTTAAAGGCAAAAAAAGCATATTTAGTTATTCTTTTTACATGGGCAAAATACCCCCAACAAAAAGATTGCCGTAATGGACAACAATTGAGAAATTCATTTTAAAGTGCTACTATATCTCAGCTGTGTTGCATAGATGACATTTCCAACATGATCTCAGCATGACAGAGTGTACGCCATCTGGCTCAGAAGTGCTAACAGCATGGAATCCACTACCATGTATCGGATGAAGAGATGGAATGGACAAATACAGGATATACTAAAGCAATGACCAAAAATTTGACCAGGTGCTGAGAAACTGCTAAATTTTCTCCAGTCTTTTGTATTCTTTTTAGCTGTGTCATTCCTCTCCAACACCATGACAACCCAGTCTTCCTTCTTCCTCTAAAAACTACAGGCATTTTCTGGATACTTCTGAGTTATAGATGTCTGGGTATCTTACTTTGATCTTAGCTAATACGCTCAAAGAAGCACTAAGCTCATTGTTGCAGTATTTAAGAAATTATTATTCTATTTTTATCTTTACCTTTTTGATTTTAAACTGTTTTGACTAAACTTATTTTCTAATGGTCCCCGTTTTCTTCCTCACTCTCTTGCATTGTGTATAGAAAAGCTGCCATTACTACTTATTGTATCCTGCTTATAAGACAGTGTAATTTCATTAAACTTATATAATCCATTCAGCAAACATGTATAATACAGTTTATTCAGAATGGATTATGATTTTATTAGGTTATATCTTTTATGTTTTTCTCTGCTAAAGCTTAATCTTATTAGGATTATATGCTGCACAGCAGGTTATGTCATTATTTTGGCTTAAATGCTAATTTTACACATTTCAGCATGATTCGTAGGCTCTCTGCAGCAGTGGCCTTGCAGCCAACCAAGCAGGAGTGGCAGCTCTCTAGACAATGTTTGGGATAGCTAGCTAAGAAGCTAAGACTTGTTTTGCAGCTGTCAGTGCTCTAAACTGAACTTTAGGATAGGGTTTCCGATGTCTGGAAAGTCCCTAGCATTTTGTAAGTTAATTAACCCAAAAAGAAATTACATTTTATTAGGTACAGAACTTTCTCAAAGAAATGGCTTTCTTACAACTTCAGAAACTTCTGCATTGCACCAACTTTTTCATGTTTAGAAATACAGTTTGAAAACCACTAGAGGGAAGCAATTTTGACTGATCAAATTTGAAAAGAAAACTACACAGAAGTTTCTCAAAGTTAGAGTGACTGGTTTTGCTTTTTACTTCTTCCCTTTTTAATGAATAAGGTAACAGCTGCCTTCTAAATTGCTGAATTTAGAAAAGGCCATGACTGCTGTATCTCAGCAACATGGTGACAGAACTGGAAATGCAAATGAGAAAGGCACTACAATCTTCTGAGACATAGCAGCTCAGTGCTGCCCTACCATGGCTGCAGGAAATAAAAGGGTTTAATCTGTTTAATCTGTTTCCTGAACAATGTGAAAGCAGTAATGAATGACTCCTCACACCAGTCCAGCAAGGCAGGCTATTAAGTGATATTGTCTCAGTTGGGCAATTCTCCCTCCCTCCAGGGAAGGTAAGGGAAGAAAACATTGAGAGCTTTATCCCACCTATTCAGCCAGCCAGCCAGCCTACCAACAACACACAAACCAAGTCAGTTGCAAACCTGCATTGTGAAACATAGCTCAAGTCTCCAATCAGGGTCATCTTCAGCTTTTGCTTAAAGCAACTTTTCTTCCGCTAGCTGCTGCAGCAGCTGAAGGATAATTTATGAGAGGCAGGTAAAGTATATTCATAAATAAAGTTATTACTAAAATAAGGATGTTCTGTAATTAGACCACAGCAAAGGATGCTGCTGTTCAAGCTCCACTTGAAAAAAAGAGAGGACATAATTTTGTATATGAATTATAAAGCACGCGGTTCAATGAAAGGTGATCTAACATGTTGTACTGTCCTCATAAACAAGACTATTCTTTACATAACATTTAAAGCAAGGCACTGCGTGTAACAAAGAGTTATATTTCAGGAGAAAAAAAAAGGTCTCATTATCTTACATCTCTAAAGAAAACATGGGGAAAACCCTGATACAAGCTAACTGCATTTAAATTAAATAATACAAGGGGGGTTGAGCGTTCACTAGGTGTGTGGCATTTCAACCCCAGATGGTAACACTTCCTTGCTTTCATTGCCTTTCTCATAAATAAATCTCAAAGGAAGTTAAGGATTTGCTTCCTGATTGTCCCTTGGTGAAAGCGAGGCAGGGAGAGGTGAGCTGGCCAAGGTCAGGCAGCAAGTCAGCAGGGGACCCAGGGGATGAACTTAGGTGCCCTGCTCCCTAGAGGCAGTTCTCCAGGCATTAGTTCAGGCTGTTTTCCATGCATCTGCACTACTCTTACAGTGATAGCCATTTCCACTGCTTACTAGAGAAACGCTGACGGCTTTCGCAGAGAAACAGCACAGACTTTTTTGTTCCCTCCAAACACAGCCGTACTACTGTTAGCATAAGTCCACATCCTCTTCGTCTAACACAGATCATATTAATCATAGTTGTAAAAGACCTTGTTTGCTTTACTGTGTCTATCAAAGTTTTCCAGTGGTTAGATACTCTAATTCTGACTATTTCTGACAACCAACTAATCAAGGTCTCAAATATAACAGCTTTGGAGAGCTTGTCCATTATACCATTCCCACCTTCACTGTTCTTACACCTTAGTTCATAACAGCAAATATTGATTTTAAGCAACACTAGCACTGAATAAATCTTTTTACTTTTTCCATCACTTGTTCTGCTCTGTATGAATACGTTCAATGCACTACAATTTCAGTGTGGTGCACACTTGGCTTCCCAGCATCACTGTAGGACAGGGCGCTGGGTGGAAGAAGCACAACCACCCCCTCTGCTACCTGGAGACTGTCTTTGGAGAGAGCAGCCTGAAAAAGAAACAGCATGGAGCCCTGTCTTGCCTTACGTGCTGATGAAGGCAGAGACAGCTCAAACCTCTCTCACTCTTTCTTAGGCTAACCAAGATTTAACCATTTCTAGAGTTTCCAAACTAATCTTTCAGACACTGTCATTTACTGTATTTCTGTTTTGCTCACTACTGTTCATTTCACTTGCAAAAGAAAGAAAGAGATTAAGTGGAGGGAAATTTAAATGTACATCCCCCTACATGTTATGGGAAGCCACCTGATGGCAACTACCTGGCAACACACCAGGTTCCAAACTCATTAGATTTAGATGCTCTCCAACAGGCCACTGCACACTGACTGACAAAAAGTAAATCTTTTTTTTATCAGTAAACACCACAAGTTCAATAAAAAGCTGTCCTTTCTTCTCAAGAGATAGGAGGCTCAGGCAACACCTCTTGTAGCAGTTAAGAACATAGCAAATGACTCTAGAAAAGAGACCTTTGCTAAAGCGTAGTACTGGTGACCAGTACTATTGACAGTGAGCATGGTGTTTTGGACTCTCCATGGCAAGAAATGCACTTTGCAAGTACTAGCTTGTAGATGTGGCAGCCCAGCACAAAAAAGCCACCCGAAACCATCCATGCCTATCAAGAGACATAGCCTACCTGTCAGTGGGGCAGATGACATCAGAAAATGCCCAAGTATCAACTGTCCTCTGCTAAACTTCTCAGAACTCCAATGCTAATGCCTCCATGCACCAGGCAGGTGCGTGCACATGCACTCTGAATTAACTCTATAGCTGTAATTGTAATGCAGCTGGGGACAAGGGCTGTGACTGTGCACATGCTCATTGTGCTGAGTCACCCATAGGAACTCCCTGGGCAGTCCTGGGAACTCCCCAGCTAGTTTCTGTCGGGATGAGATAATTGACTGATAACTGACAGGAACCTGCCCCAGGCAGTCCCGGCTCCACCAGAGGGCTGAGGGATTGATAAAAGAACTCCCCAGGCAGTCCCAGTCCAAGGTAACAAGATAATCGACTGCATGATGGTGACTGGAGAGGCAGGGAGCTCCCAGCAGCCCTGGGAACAACCCAGGCAGGTCCTGCTTTGCACACATCAAGTAAATGGTGAACTGATAGACACTATATATCTATTTAGATAAGTTTATCATTGGATAGGGCAAATTTTTGCACGTACTTGAGACGATTTTAACTAGAAACTCATCCTGCATGCACTGGAGTGTTGACATGGGACTGCAGGCCACCTGGATGGTAAGAATTCACCAAACAACAGTTTGGGGATTCTGACCCAAACCAGCTGAAAAAGCTGTTATGAGGACACTTGTGGTGGGAACTCCTATCACCACCTGGACATAAACTAGCTGTACTGTCACAACAGTGACAACACTAACACAACAGTATTACCTCAGGTAGAACATCCAAATAAACCAGTTTCTTTACCTAACACTTGCACCAGTGTGTGTGTAACATGGACCAGAACAGCCTCTAAGAAAACAAGAGCCTACCACCACCTAGGCTGGCCACAATGAAATCACACACAGATTTAAAACATTACCCCAGAGTATAAGGGCATTGGTCCAAGTAAATGTATCCGATGCCACTGTCAGGTTTTATGTAACGTACCTGTAATTCTGACTTGCAGAATACATAATCTTTTCCCAAAATACTTAGTAAATAAGTACATTCCAGTATTCTGCCCTGTTCCTCACAACACAAAAATGCTGGTTACATAGATAACATTCATAAATGTCGGTGGTTTCTGGGCTGTACCCATTTATTTATAATCCGGCTATAGTCCATTGCATCACTATGCACAGCCAACACTGCAATGGAACAAGGACCTCTCCTGCCCAGACCATCTGTAACCATGCAATGTGAAACTTCACACCAGAGTCCCGGAGCAGAGCTGCTGACCAGCTCTGTTGGCATGCCTGTCCTGAGACATTCAGTTCTGACTAAAAGCGAGACCAGGTTACTTTCAACTTCTAGATTTGAATCAGTCAGGAATCGTGGCTCAGAGACATATTAAAATTTTCACATGACACAGCCTGAGCAGGGGTCTGGACACCTCCACCCCCCTGTCAGAAGAGCAAGGCCAAGCACTAATAGAATCACAGAATCATTAAGGTTGGAAAAGACCTCTAGGATCATCAAGTCCAACCGTCAGCCCAACACCACCATGCCTCCTAAACCATGTCCCAAAGTGCCACGTCTACACGTTTTTTGAACACCTCCAGGGATGGTGACTCCACCACCTCTCTGGGCAGCCTGTCCCAGTGCCTCACCACTCTTGCAGTAAAGAAATTTTTCCTCATATACCCAATCTAAACCTCCCCTGACACAACATGAGGCCATTTCCTCTCATCCTATCACAGGTTACTTGGGAGAAGAGACCAACACCCACCTCGCTACAACCTCCTTTCAGGTAGTTGTAGAGAGCGAGAAGGTCTCCTCTCAGCCTCCTCTTCTCCAGACTAAACAACCCCAGCTCCCTCAACCTCTCCTCACAAGACTTGTTCTCCAGACCCTTCACCAGCTTCGTTGCCCTTCTCTGGACACGCTCCGGCACCTCAATGTCCTTCTTGTACTGAG
>WEKW01021193.1:0-13215 GCA_013389905.1 Sula dactylatra | reverse complement strand
TCTAATCATATATGGCATGAAATGAATATGCAAAGCCTATATTAAGGACTTTCAGATAAGTCACACTGAAGGTCTATAACTGAGTCCTATATGCAATCAGGTGAAATTAGGTTGCTGTTGTGTTGGTTTTTTTAATTTCTTCCTTGATGTTCAGAACATCTGATAAAATATGTGGATACTAGCTTCATATCCTACATATTAAGATGAGAAATATTCTCTAGTGCAGTTAAACAATATTGTATTACTGGCTTGTTTGAAGAAACTGTGAAGAAAAATTACAGCTAGTAAGTATTACAGCAAAGTCTATAAAACCTTTTAACGTTTATGGCTTGGACTTCAAAAGAAACTGAAAAGGAAACCTGCTAGAATTCATAGCACAAGGAACAAAGCACTGGGGAATCATATTTTATTATACCTTATGACATCATCCAGTGAAGCAACGATAGCTAATTTTATTGTCACATTTCATAGATAACCTGAAGCCCACAGAATTTACTAACTCTCCTGTGATGACACGTTAAAGCTCAGAACATTCTGGAACAAGAAGACAGTCAAAACTCCTGACTGAATGAAACTCACTAAATAATCCTTTGCCCTTGATAGAAGCCAGTTGGCAGAAATTCTTCAAGATCTGAATACCTCCCTGACTTACAGACATCTTTGAAAGGTCGTACTTAAATATAGATGTATACACTTCTGAATAAACACCACTTGTGTCTTCCTCTTGCTGATAAAGACATGCTCATATGATAAGTCTATCATGGAAAAAAAAAAATTTCAGTTACGGACCCTGGCAATGAGCAGAACAGTTGCACCATAAATTTAAGAGAGTCTTCTCTGTGCTTCAGTTTGTCTATTTACCAGATTAAACATGTATTTCTAATTGTCACCTGCTTCATGGAAGAAAGCATCTTTCATGAAGCCAGATTTGTATGCCTGGAACCTTCAATCTGATCTACATCTACATACAAAATGAAGATAAGATGCCAGCAATATCAAATTATAATGATGCATATTCGTATGACTAAGATGTAAATGGCAACACAGGGTACAAGCTAGAGGCCTTAAAACTGGATGAAGAATGCACAGAAATTCAAGCACTAATGAAGCTATATCCTCGTTTGGAAGAGAGTAGAACAACAATAAAACTAGCATTATTTTCAAAGTAAAATTGTCAGAAGCAAATCTGGACTATGATTAATCAAGAATATAAACACCTAAAATTCTTTTGCTGCCATGATTGTTTACTACTAATTAAGCAGATAATTTTTTCACACTCCATTTGCAGCAACATCTTCTGTTTGAAGTGTTTTAAAGATGTTGTGTTTGTCCAACACAGAAACAAACACTTGTAAATTTCCCTTTTTGATGGCTCTACACTTTGATCAATTCATTTCCTTTTATGACTTCAGGAAAACTGGTTTTTAGAAATTTATTCAATTTCCTGAGGACTGGCATATGAAACATCTGATGACCACTAACTTTGGCTCTTTACATTGTTGTCCCCTGTCATAGCTGAGGCAAGATAAAAACAAAGCTGTGGAAAAGTCAGATTCAGCATGAGTATCAATATTGCTTCCTTTTGTTGCTATGGTTCTTTAAACTTGAATGTACTTGGTGAATGGAAAAGGTCCGAAGCATGGTCTGTTCACAGGCCTGCCAAAAAATGAAGAGGGAAGGAAGGATGTTTATAATGTAAGTAGGTCTGATTGCTGTAAGCTTAAAGCTCAAATCAGATAAATCACTTAGGATGTAGATTTTCAAATGATAAAAATTTGGAAGTCGTTGTCATGACTACAGATTAAAATGACAGCCACTCTCAAAATTAGGTGTATCTGGAAGCAATCTACTACATTTAACTGGTGTTCTGCGGAAGCAGATACACAACCTTATCTGAGTGTAAAGTGCAAAGGTAGTCTTCCAGTGCTGGGTCCAGCACAGGACGAACCAAGCAGTAGTGTAGAGTAAAACAGCTGACACCAAAACTGACTCTCGGACTCTAGAAGTTTGTTATTGGGGTTCACTCATGCCTTTTTCATATTCTTCTAATAGATGACTTTACATCTTCAGACTTTCTTTTTTGACCAGTTTTCTTCAATTAAGTCAAAGACCTTTTTAGGCCACATAGCTGAAAGAGATACTAGGGAATTATTCAGAAAAGATTAATTTAATGCTCTTGGACGGGAATGTGAAAAATGTACTCACTATAAAACACACTTGGAAAACATTCTTGTGAGAAAAAGAGTAAACCATAAACCCTTATTCTCCCCAGAGAAAAGTGTTATTTAATGAGATGACTGAAAACCGTAAACATAAAACATAAATCTAAAAAAATATAAAACCCAAAAGAGTTTGTGAATTAACTTGACACATGTTCCACCTCACCACATGAACACAACACTGTTTGTTGTATATCCCATGTCCTCCTTTCTTTTATATGTAATCGTAAGTACATATACACATACCCTCTCTCACGTATCTCAGAACCTTTGGACTAGGGTTGCCATTGCCTTTTTTCCTGGAAGAAGGCAATGCACTCCGCAGCCATGAAAGCCGGACCTCATCATGGGCTGCCCCAGCTGAGCGACTGCAGGCTGCATTTACAAGCAGGGAGAGGAAGGCACCGAGCCTGACCCCGCTCTCCCGCGGGAAGGCAGGCGCCCAGGAGCCCAGCAGCAGGCTGCCTGTAGGCCGGGCTTGGCCCTGGGGCCTCACTGATGTGCCCACAGCTGCCCTCGTCTCCCCCAGGAGGAAGAGGGCGAGCTGCACACGACTGCCCCTCCAGCCGAGTTGCGCCTGCGGGCCACCACTGGAGCACCCCGGCCAACCAGCGGCAACAGCAGCAACGAAACAGGGCACACAAATGCCAGTGGTACATGGGCTTAAGCACTTACGTAACCATGGACTACAAAATACACTAATAAATACGGGCACACACAAAATTCAGGATCAGGAAGGCTGCCATAACAACACATTCCTCTCCAAAGCATGCGAAGAGCCACCCCAGCTTTCGAGAAGGACCTTTCAGGCAGAAGGGCCCAGCTCAGGAAAACAGGGCCTTGATCCATGAGGATCCAAGACCGACCAAATGCTAACGATACTTCTTTGCAATCTCCTTCACTGCAACTCACTGATCCTTTATGAATTTTTAAACAAATAACAAATATTGGAGAAAAAACTGACCAGCACAGTGAAGCGAAAATCCATGGACACGAAACACATTCCTCATTTCTCTCCCCATTCAACTCTGCAGCTACATGAAGACAGTAGCACAGTAAACAAGCCTCCTCCTCCTCAACACACTTCAAGTCATTCTTCCCACACACAGCTGCCACTATCATGCATATTTCAAAGCCTCCATCTGGGCTTGACAACTGTACCTTCCTTTCTCCCAGCCAACAGAAATACATGTCCTACTCAAACAGGCACTGACGGTATCACGTTGTTTATTTCAGAAAAGAAGCTGTTCCACAAGTAGGTCATGTGGGTGGAAGCCCCCATGCTAACCTGCATGTTCACTGTGCAAGTTAGAGCTACCCTACATTCATTTTTCCCTCTTTCCAGCTAGAAACTGTCTCCAGGCAGCATGTGAGGATTCATGGTACTTGTCCAGGCAGCTGAATGCCTGGTTCTTCTGGATAAACACCTACTGCTCACACAGGGATTAACTTCACAGTATACACCCAGCAGGTTCAACATTTCCCAGAGATTCTTCATTTATGCCGCATGTGCTACACAGTGCAGGTACACCTCCTTCTGTCCAGAAATATGGCAATAATCCCCACAGCTGCTGCAGACTTTGAGGACACCCCAAAGTCAGCACACACAGGAGCCAGATCTCCGGTCTGGGGCCTCATCTTTTTCTCCTGAAGGTCAATTCTCCCTCCTGCAGCTACCTCTCTTGATGCTCTCACTGCTGCAGCAACCACCCACTCTGCGCCCATGGCAGCAGCCTACATTCTACCATTTAAATAGCTGTGTCTCTTCCTTTCTCCCTCGTCAGCAGCCTGGACTCAGCTCACCCTTCCTATGCCATCAGATGCACCTTCCTACATCCACAGGCAAACAAGCACCCTGCCTCTCTCCATCTCTTGCTCTGCAGCAGCTGGGGAGGCACGAGTTGAGGACAGTGGCTGTTGCAACACCAGGAAGGGCTAAGACCAAGATAGAATAGGGCTTTCATCTTGGAGAGCAGAAGGTGGGGCCAAAACCAGAGCCAGTGTGCAATCAGGTTGCTCCTGCTCCACCAAGGGGTAGCACATGCCTTCATTCACACCTGATGGCAATGTCCACACACTTCCCATCTTTGTGGACAGCCAGTAGCAGCAAGTGAGTCACCGGGTGAGACAGGGCAAACTGGACGTGATGTTTGATTATCTGGACAGTGCTGCTTGAATATCCAGTCTCAACACCAGCCCCACCCCACCCTGCACAAAACCCCAAAGGCTGAATAGGAGTAATCTATGGGCAGCCTGTGTCCCACAAATCACCTCCTGGACCATCTGAGATTAATGATGCTTTAACATATAGATTACACAACTAAGATAATTCCTTAAGGATTTTAAAGACAGCCAATTTTAGTGTCTTGCATGCTGGGCTTCCATTTGGTTTAAATCATGCCTCTCTGCAGAGAGATGTTGTGAGGCTTAGTTAGCTAGTGTTCCTAAGGGCTTTGAGATCTTGCAATAAAAGGTGCAATGGTACTACAAAGCAATTTTACTCATAAGTTAGATACTTGCTACCAGGATTTAATAATTTTGTCCTGAAGAGAAATCAGAAGATCTCCATCTACATGTGCATTGCTTCTTTCTTGGAAGATGAAGAACAAAGGAGATGGATGGTACAAAAGTAAGTATCCATAAAGAGAACGGACAACATTGGCTATTTGGAATAGGCACTCTTCAGCTGTTTATACTACTTACCTATGCTTTCTTTTGGGAAGACTACCAAGGAGAAAAACTGCAAAGCAAACTCCATGGAAAGATACTTTCTGCCCAGAGCACTCATTCATTATAGGTCATATGGAAAGATATGTGGCCTAGATCTTCTGCCACTCTGTAGCCACTACCTGTCTTCCTACTTCAACTGCATTTTTAACAAACTAAGATACGGCCTTAATTTTCCTTAAGCTGATCACATAGGTTTTAAAATTTTTCTTTGATATTTGTCATAGTGCTTTGGAGGTCACCCAGGCATTTTATGCAGGCTGCTGGTACACTTAATCATTTCAGTGGCTTCCTGCAGTAAATCAGGAGACATTATATTAATAAAAGATGGGGCTGTTCCAGGTCTGATTCATCATGCCAAATACCCATCTACCTGGCTTAAAAACAGTCCTTTAAAAAGGTCAGTTTACTCTATGGAATTCTGAATATCAAGGATACGTCTTCCTCCACACAAGACATATACACTCGAGGCCAGCACCCTGAAAGGTACCGAAGACACTGGAGTGATTCAGAACGAGGGCTCACGGCTGTCTGCACCACAGCCTAGCTAAAGAGACCTTGTCTGAAAATATACCACTGAGATACAGGCACACCATGCAAATAAGCATCTCATAAAACAGGTCTACCTCCATCACTGCACTTCTTTGTCTGGCAAATACTGTTCAGTCACATTCACTGAGCACAAGACCCAAGACAGCAAAATACCAGGTCTAAGAGGCAAAGATTGGTCAAAAGTGGACTTTGCTTGTACCGTATCATGATTATTTGGTTACTTCTTCAAAATACTTATTAATCCCTGCAATCAGGATGTATCTAGTTAAAGAAAAAAAAAGAGATTAAACAGTTGTTTTCCAGATTTGACTTATTATCAGATCCCCTCCTGACTTTCACTTCTATATTTCAAATTCAAGTTTGCGTTCACTATCTCACGCAGCACATGTACAATTCCTATGAAATAACGGTAACATTTATTAATAAGTTGCAACTTTCAGTATTATGTTGCTCTCATGACACTGGTCTTGCCCTTGCTAAAGGAAAATAAAACAAGTTTTCAATTAATACAGCTGACAAAATATTTCTGAATAACAATTTCTCACTGCAGTGGCTGATTCCTTTGTAATGTAATTTTGTCCAAGTATCTTAATGAAGACAGTCAAGTGTTTTGTTTTCATTTGGTCATTCCAACTGCACTGAAACCATGAACTTGAAATACTTTTTCTAAATCTTTTACTTCCCCCCACAAGAAATTGCAAGATTGGCTTTTTCTTCCCTTCTGGAACAAACTCATAATTTCTAAATTTACAATCACACCAGAACAGACATTAAAAAAAAATTAAAAAACCCAAAACAAACTCCTTCAATATTTTATGGCCTTACCCTGCAAGATGCTGAAAACTCTCATATTTCTAACTCGTACGCAGTATGGTGTGGATGCGAGATGGAAGTCTGACCTCAACTCCTGTGCACACTATGCAGAACAAATGTGGATACTACAGAGAGAATAGCTTCCCATTAGCTGCCAGAAGTAATGCCAAAATACCTCTGTAGATCAAGACCCTTGCAAGATCCACAGACCTTATGTGACATTTTGTCATGAGGCAGTTGTGAGCATTGGTTCCAATGACAAGCCACACAGATCAAACAGTGTGGTAGGGCCAGACTCCCTGCAAAAAGTGGCATCAAGACCAAAGCGCACCCACCAAAACACTGCCCACGCCTGTGCTGGGCACAGGAAGGATAAGCAGGCAGGCTACAGATCCTAGGTGGGTCATATGTTGAGCACTCCTTGTTCCAGCCATCCCTTGCCTATTTAGCTGACATATCTTAAAGACATTCTTGAATCTAAACCACCTAGGCCAGTCAGAGTTTTATTTGTATTGACTTACATTTTAGCGACCTGATTTTACACTTCTGGTTTTGTGTGTGCCCACTGGGCACGTGTTCAGCTCTGCTCCTGGTTGGACGTGGGGGCACAGAGTCATGGCAGGCTTGTCTCTATCAGGCAACATCAGATATTTGGCAATGCCTAAAAGAATGAATATGCTTCCATGTAGGTTTCAGTAGAAAGGTACCACTGTGAAATGCACATTTCTCTCTTCCCGTACTTCTAAATTGCAACACGTGTGTCTGCATGCACTCCCAAACAACCCACACAAACAAGGAATAAGTACTTATATATGTTCACATGAAAAAAAAAGAAAGCTTCTTCTATTAACCACAGCAATAGCTGACAAGCTAAGCAATGTTTAAAAATATTTTTGTTCATCTGTTCACTCAGATTTCAAACCTCACAATGACTATTATGAGATAAGTTTTCTTAGTAGGAAATATAATATACAATTTAAATCATTTCAGCATCTCATTTAAAATACATAAATTACAAAAAAAAAAAGAAAAGATGGAAAATGTCTGAATACTGATTACTGATTCCATACATTATTTTGATTTTTCAACTTAAACATCAATTTCTATCAAGGACCTGCTTCTGAATTGGAAAATTTATAATAAAAAATTAAATGGCAGACTACCAAGAAGTGACAAGTGACCATAATAAACATTAGGATCTTAACACTTATGGGAGTTTTTTCCTGTAACCAGGATGCTTAAAAACTTGTTCAAAAACAGAAAGCAAAACTAAGAGTCTTATGTAACAACATTATTTCAAAAGTGGTTTCTTTAAGGCTATCACCACACCAAAATCAAGCTTTTCTGAAGAAATATGACTGATTTGTCATTGTTTTGGGTCTAAACAGGGTGATTTAAAAAGACAAGAGAATGACACTGTTCTGGTCAGGTGTTTGAGAAGGACAGGGCGAGGATGCAGAAGACGACATAAGACAGTGATCGCACTGGGAGAAAAGACAGGATGTGTGAATGGTGGGAAAAGAGTATAAGGAGTACAGTGGGGATAAGAAGAGCAGCACTAGACAGGGAAACACAGGCTTCTGTTAGAGGACTAGGTGTGCAGTTGGAGCTGGGGTACAGAGCTGAAAGATCAAGGAGACTGTGCTGGCTAAGAAGAGATTAGACAGAATGGGGAAAGGGATGTTGCACAGGCAGGTTCCTATAAGGAAAAAAGGGGCGAAAATATCGTGATAGCTAACAGCAACCTGTAACTGAGGAGCCTGATTGGGTGATAAGGGGGATGAATGGATCAGGGCAAAGTGGGAGCACTTTCATTCACCAAGCCAGCAGAGGATGAAAACACCCTCAAAGACGTTCAGGTTTTGCTTATATGTTGTAGGTTGAATTTTAAAATCAAGAAGTTCAGATCCCACTGGCTCAAATACCCAGAGTAACAAGAGGTCTCTCCACCCTTTTCTAAAATACATCCCCATAAAATACATCTCATAATTTTAACTCATCCTTATAATCAATGCAGAACAAAACAGCTTTGAATTAATTTGACAGTATCATTTTAGTAGCTTCTGCCCCAAACCATGAGAAAAAGAAAACAAAAATTAGTGTGAAATGCCATATGACTTAACAGCATAGAATATAATTTCTGGAAATTCAGAGGTGTTTATGTTCTGAAATTATACTGGCATTGAGTCAAGGAGATTTGAATACTAACCTTCTGTAATCATATGTTAGAATTATAAACATTCATTAGCTTCTTAATAAATACAGGAGTATCCCTTTCTAGCCATGGTAGGTCATGAGACAGCTGACCTGAAAGCTGTCTGCTCTCTCGTTAGCTAGAGTTCTTTGACACTCAAAAACCTAACAGCGTCTGGTACCTCAAACCACTGTAATCTTCTCTCCATGGTTCATTAATTGGTCACCTGAACGGCCTTCAGTAATACCACGCCAATTTACTCTTAGATGTGCACAGCATATGGAGACACTATAGAACAGAGTAGCTTTTATGAACACTTTGGTATTTTCAAGTTATATGCAGCATAAGTAAACCATTATGTCAAATGTACACAAAGATGCATATCCATCTCCAAACACCCCAAATCCCTTTCAGCCTCCTGAACATCTTGTTTAAAAGCGTTGTGCAGCAGGTCCACACAGTAGAAGTTTCCTTCGTGACTCACGCATTCTTAGGACTGACTTCCTCAGACCTACAGGAATGCAGGTAATTGTGTCTAATGCACATGCAAATTCACACTTCTTGGAACACAGCTATAACAAGCAAACTCAGGTCAATTAAGTTTTCACAGCATGGAGTTTCAATTTGTTCCTAAGCTTAAGCGAACAGCAAATGGGGACCTCTGCATCTGTCGGTGCATATGGCTTCTAACTAAGGATGAAGTTTTGCAAGCACCCTCTGCTGAGCAGAAGCGTGCTAAGTCAGACACTTCCCTGCGCAGGAAAATGGTGCTGGGCCAGCAGTATGTGTGGGGGTTGTGTGTGGGGAGATTGTGTGGGTGTGTGGGAGGAAGAAATGGGGGCAAGACCAAGGAACAGGAGAAACTGAGGGAGCAAATGCGTGCTGTTGTAGCTGAGAAACACCAGCCACTTTATACCTCCACCCCTTGTTTTCCTTGACTTTGTCTTTATACGTGGCAGTCAAATATCAAATACCAGTTTGTCACAACACAAGGCTGATCAGCATGGTGCACTGTCTCAACTAGGCAGCCCAGGTACAAAGCGTCATCATCTACTGGATCTTCCTTTTCTCTCCCACCTTCTCTATTTGCATCCTTTACAGAGCTGAGCTTGCACAAGCACTGGCCATAAACTTGCACCTTCTCTAGGGTCAAGCGTCTTATTAGAATCATAGAATCATAAAGGTTGGAAAAGATCTAAGATCATCAAGTCCAACCGTCAGCCCAACACCACCATGCCTCCTAAACCATGTCCCAAAGTGCCATGTCTACACAATTTTTGAACACATCCATGGATGGTGACTCCACCACCTCTCTGGGCAGCCTGTCCCAGTGCCTCACCACTCCTGCAGTAAAGAAATTTTTCCTCATATACCCAATCTAAACCTCCCCTGACACAACATGAGGCCATTTCCTCTCATCCTATCACAGGTTACTCGGGAGAAGAGACCAACACCCACCTCGCTACAACCTCTTTTCAGGTAGTTGTAGAGAGCGAGAGGGTCTCCCCTCAGCCTCCTCTTCTCCAGGCTAAACAACCCCAGCTCCCTCAGCCTCTCCTTGTAAGATCTGCTCAAGGCCTATAACACTGCCTCAGGATCACAGATCTAGATGTGAGATCACAGAGATGCTAGCCTGAATATTAGCTGTGTGAAATGCTTCCACCACTTCAGCCACAAGCTTGTTAAGCATCTTGCAAAGAAAACATCCCTTTTGCATTCACACATTTTATCAATTTATATAGCAGCATTTAAAGTCAGCCGCTTCTTTTTCTTCCTTTTGCATCTGATCAAGTACATTTAGGAACATATGCCACCTGTGCTCTGCATGTGGAATTCCCACTCCTACTGAATTCTAATAATACTAGCAATAATAATAAAAACCAATTTGTTATTTATGTGCTGCCAGGACCAGAAGGTTTCAAGACACCTGATAAAATACATGCAAATGCGGGGGGCGGGAGGGAGGTAAATTCACCCTCAGGTTCACAAAGAACTAGGTTTAAAAAAATATACAAATATGGACAGCACTGTCCAAAACCAAAAATGAGCCAATCAATTCCTAACATAGTAAAATTAAAATTCTCTGCTAAGACCCTGCACAACCAACTCAAACAGTCTGAAGTGTCTAGTAGCATTTGTAGAGGTAAGATTCACCCTCTTAAATTGTTTCACTTAAACTAAATCATTGCAAAAACCCACCATCTCTTGTGCTTTGCTTTACAAGTTAGCAAGGAATTAGCAAAGGATTTGACATTCTGCTCTTTGCACATTCTACTCCAGTTTATCTTTACCAGGACACCTAATATTCAGCTAGTAAAAATCCAGAGGTTCTAGTTTTGTTTTAAGCTATGCTGTAGAGAGTCCTCAAGCACTCTGAAACAACTAACCTGACAACTGCAGCAAAAATACCTGAGCTATGCCAGTTGCACACAGATCTAAGTGGAAATTATTATATAATTGCATCCTTTGGCAAATATTTGTTTGGAAATTCCACTGTAAACAGGATGCTTGCAAGGGTAGTGGCAAGACAAGATGTTCAGGGAATGCAACTAGAGGCATTCAAATGTTGCTTTCAAACTCTTGCAGGAAAATCACATGGATTTACCTAAGTTGCCAGAAGGAGCCTTCATACAAATGAAAATCAGGTTCTGATTTTCTCCTAGCATTTCACATGAGCGTAACCTGTTTCCAACCAACAGAATGTCTAAATTTTGCAGTGTACTGTAAAAAACCACAAGTAACACCAGCTATATGCCAAGACAGTGTAAAATATCCTGAGGTAACTGGCAAAATGCTAATGAAAATCCTCTAAATGCTTAATCACAGTTCTAGTTGGGAGAGGGACTTGTTTTTAAGTCTTACCAAAGCATGTTTGTAAATTTTAATTTACTTTAGTTTCTTTCCTTCTGAAAAAGCTGGAAGTTTTACTTCAGCTTCCAACTGATTTTGTTTTTTCTTCATACTAGGGTTAACTTTTCCATCCACTAAAGTCAAACACAGCTTTTTCAGTGGTAGCAAATTTAACTATGTCAAGTTGAAAAAAATCTTGCATCATACATAATAAGAGTAATAGAACAAAGGCTGTAAGGCTTTGAAGACTGAATGAATTCAGAGCTTTGGAAAACACGGTATGGAGAAAACGCAGTTATTCAAATAAATGCAGGCAAATTAGGCAAAATTTGAAAATGCTTTCATTAGAAGGAAAAAAGCTTTTCATATTCACCCATTCAAAGAGCAAACGAGGAG
Organism: Sula dactylatra; assembly: GCA_013389905.1. NCBI lineage: Eukaryota > Metazoa > Chordata > Aves > Suliformes > Sulidae > Sula > Sula dactylatra. The sequence goes on along the minus strand of WEKW01021193.1, from coordinate 1,464 downwards.
TTTGTGCTTCACTTTGGTCTTCAAAATAAGCCAAGGCACTGTCAATTTTGTTTCTACCTCATATGCCATATATATATCTGCAATGTGAGAAGACCAGGCCTCACATTCAGACACTTCAAAGAAAAAAAACCTACATTGAGAGGAATTTGATGTTTTTCATGCGTGTATTGGGAGCAATAACATCACTTTTGTTTCAAATATAGAAACATCCAATGTGAACTTACTACACACCAATATTTGTTTCACTCTTGAATTCTGCAGAAAGCATACAAACCTGTCGCTGGTGTTGATCTTTTTATCATTGACTGACTGGAGTTGCATTAGAAATAAAAACTCCAAATGACAAGGATTCTCCACCCATGCTGAACTCCTCCCAACATCAGAGTCTATAGAAAAGTAGTGCAATTAGGAAAATGTTTTCTAAATACTGCNNNNAATGTTTTCTAAATACTGCATTAGGGTAGGCAGGCACTGACAACTCCAATTATTAAATATGGAAAGTTGCAGCACAGAAAAGACTGCATGTAATGGAAGGAATCTGAGGTAGTTTTCTTTTACTGTTTTGTTCAGGTAAATACACACTCAGCTTAATCCCTTGTAATGAATCTGTATTATATGATGTTTAATATACTGCAGAATTGCCTATTTTTTCAACTTTGTTCTATTACATTTTATTGAGGTTTTACTTCATTCAAATCTGCAAACTTACTTCTGTGGAATGACAGCGTTTTGTAATTTCATAAAGTTTTTTTTTTCTATTTATAGGTTTCAACAACTTCACATTTTGTTGTACGGTGGCATACTGGCACATATGAATTTTCCATCACGCCAATAAGAAAAGATTTTTATTGTGTGAGTGTTTCCCCATTTTCAGATAGGGTGATGAAGTTTCTTTTTTTTTCTTTCAGCCTAAGGACAAAACAAGTAACTACACACATGGACTTCTACCCTACAAGTCTTCGTACATCTTCAGGTTGATGCAACTGTAAAGATTCAAGTGGAATTTGATTTTTATTAAAAAAACTTTCAATTTAAGACACTAAGTTTGCAATTTTCTATTTTAGTTAAGAATATTATTTGATAGGTTATATAGAACTTTACTGCATCTTAAGAAGGTCGATCTCTCAAAATTTATTTCTTGTATAAGCTTATATGGCCTCATTAAGATAACACAAATATACTTATAAGGTCAAAAATAAAATACATTGATTAAATATTTTGTTATATACTTATATTCACAACAAATTAGGACAGCTCAGAACCCCGATTTTGACTTCAGCACAGAACACTAACATAGAACACAAGATGTGTTGTCCTTGTTTAAACTAATTGTTTAAAATATTTAACAATTTTGCCATATGGAGGCATATAAGATTATCTGAGTTATCCTTACCACTATAATTAAATTGTAAAGAAAATCATGCCACTGTTATACAACATAAATAGCATTTTTTTCAAAGGGGA
>WEKW01021191.1:89998-105667 GCA_013389905.1 Sula dactylatra | reverse complement strand
GTAAGTAAAGATGACCTAGAGATAGTTAAATTTAAGGTATTCAGATATCCATTATATTATCAAGCTTCAGTGGTCAGAAACTTAACACTAACACACTTTACAAACTTGTCACTGATGGTTGTATAAGGAGTCATAGGGAAAGAGTAAATCTTACCTATTGTTAACGTATACAACCTGTCAGGCCATGTAAAGCAGACATGTAACTACATGGTTCAGAAAAATAAACTTTAATACTAGTCAACAAGGGAATTGTACTGTTCCAACAAAATATACTCCAGAAATTGCATTTGAAGAAGCTTTTAAACTAATCCTAGTTTTAGAGAAGCACCTTGCTTTCCTTCCTCCCATGCAGAACTGATCTTGGGGAAAAAAAAAAAAAGACTTGCAGTGTTATCAATGCTTTCTACAGTTATTTAGAGTAGGAGACACTGAAGAGTCTAAACGCACTTGAAGCTGTTAAGAAATCACACAGTAATTTGACCAGTGAGAACATAAATTCTGATTTATATGTTCCATATTCTATACTAGAGATATTCAAATAAAAGAGGGGAGAAAGTAAGCACTAAAGTATTTAAAAAAGGAGTACAAAAATCACTGAAGTAAAGGTCATTGTTGTATGTTAGCAAAAGCACTCAAGCTACACCTAAAGAATTAGCTTAATAAGTCATTAGCACGGCACTTCGCATTTGAAAAGTTTAGTGTAGGAACAAGATCAGTCCCCATAGGAAAGTCAGTTCCATAATCATTGTCACAATATGACCATCTCTACAAACTTCAACTAAGAGATGTTAATGGCCTTAAAATATTAAATCAGGATACGGATATTTCCTTAAAGAATTGTGGGGTTTTTTTGAATCTCTGCAGTTTTCAGAATCTTTTTGTTCATGGTTCTCTGTCATGTACAAGTTGCGTTGATGAGAATATGATTTACTCAATACACGCACTATCTGTTATCACAAACCATGCCACTGCCTTTGCTCCTACCAGCTTGTCTTTGACATTTACTGCAAACTTCTCATGCAAATCCAACTTGCATGGAGTCACAAACCACGTCTCTCAGAAGAGTCACATTCAACCTAAAGACACTACCTCTCAGTACTTTCATTGCTATGGAAAAGAGCAGAGCCTAAGGAAGAAACACCTTCCAAAGGCAGCTCTTGCAACCTTTAGAGATTTCAACAGTCCCTGCTCCAAAAGTGCAATTCCTTTCATAGCACTTACCAGTACTCCCAACACTGAGGCACAGCAACATGCCAGAGGCTAGTTTCAGTTCGCCTCCAGGAGAAAATTTCTTGGAATGCTACCAAATTCAGTAGGGACTCAAAACTTTATTATTCCACATTGAGGCAGGAGGTTGCCTTGAGCTCATTCCATAGAACTTCAGAGGTTTCATCAAGGTGAAACAAGGGGTGGTCTGCTTGCTCTAGCATGGAAGAGTCATTCCTTTATCTTAGGATCTTCTTCCACCACCATTGAGAAATCAGACCATCTCCTTTCCTGGCCTAAATCAGTTCAAGAATTCTGTCAGCTCCAACCATCACAGTGCATAGTATAAAAGATTCTGTCTGGCTCCTGTCCTGACAGGATGACTGCTCTTGGCACTGCAGGAAGATGGTCATGAAAAGTAGGAAACTGGGCAAGTGCAGCTGTGCTTAAGTCAGCTGTTCCCACCGGTCTGTTTCCTACTTGATCCAGACTACTTACTTGGACCCAACATATGAGGTTTCAGCTCATTTTTTTCCAAGTGAAGGGAACACATTTTAAAATTATGCAGTGCAAGAAAATTGCTTGCAGAAGGTCTTCAATTACCTCTTTTTAAGAAATCACTCCACAGACAGTCCTGAGTCTTGGATATGAGACACTCAAGATGTCCTTACTTTCACAGCTACTGGAAAGCTGTTTGTTTTCTCTTTTTGAAGCCATTGTTCTTGGCACCGATTGAATCTGCAAGGATTGGCAGATATTCTAGCCCTTCCAGAGAATCCTCTTTATTTTGTTCTCACTAGTGATGAAAGTTCCCCAGCAGTACATCCAAGAATTTACATCTACATGAATATGGAATTAAGTGTTTAAATGTATCGCATCTTGCACAGCGATGCAGGACTGAAAAGAAAGTACCTGTCTGGGCAAACATCTACAAAGTTAAAGCAACTACTTAAATAAAATTCAGAAAGCAAAACCTATTCTTTGTGGAACATGAGACTTTTTTTTCTGGAAGATAATAGTTCAATAACGGGTCTTAGAAGCCTTTCTGAACTGACCTTAAAAAAAAACATAATAAATTTAGAAGTGAGAGGTGGTCAGAACTTTCAAGCATTTTGAAAGACTTTGCTGACATTCATGAGAAGTCTCATACACACATGCAGTGATTTTTTGAGTACTGTTCCAAACTACCGCTAATTAAGACACAGATGACCTGACACTGGCTTATCATTCTCTTCATACCTACAGATACTGAGAAGCCAAAAGCTGAGTGACAAAAAACCAGTTTTGTCAGAATACAAAAAAAACCCACAAGCAAGTTCTGATGAATATCAGCACACTTGCAAAAGAAAACATTAAATCCCCAGAAGATAAGCGTTCTATAAGAATTATTATTTTTGGTTTTGTTTCTTTGTTTGTTGCGTGAGGTGAAGAAATCCTTTTGGTTTTTAAACACACAGGTAATTTTTAAACAAAAACTATTGTGAAAGAAGATTTTTAAAGCTTCCGCTTTGTTGACCATCCAGCTCCTGGAAAATTATGCAATAACAACAGTATTTCCAGGCACAGAGAATTCCTGGCCTCCAGGTAACTTTGTAGGTGACAGAAAAACATTCTCTCTTTACAGAACTATAAAAGAATAGGGTCCTAAAATATAAAGGCTAGATTTGCATGTTAGCTGACAAAAAAACTATACCCTGGAACTAACTGAAGTAGTTAAATCCATGGTATAGTCTAAACAAACTACAATAAATTCCTAAAAACTAACTAAAATGCCTAAATTAAGTAAATTGCTAAACTAACTAAAAATAAATTCCTCCAAAACCTCATCACACTTCCAAAGGAACCTATGAAAACAAACTTACTCTGGTTCAATAACTCCATGTTGTGGGGTTATAGTAAGGCAGTGAGCTGGCCATGAAAGCTCAAATGCCAACATCCTATTAGAATTGTTGACAATTTGTACGTGTCCAGTATCTGCTGTTCCACCTGTAATAAAAGAAAAAGCTATAAAAAGCCAACATGCACAAAAATTCACAAATAAGTGCCCAATATTCAGAGATGCACCAGTTAAGATAAAGCATTTTCTGCCCTATTTTTACCTTCACAATGATTTAAAATCTTTAAAGGTATGCAGCACATTACACGTACACACAAAGAGAGCACGCTACCTCCAACAGTTTAACAAAAACCATGTTCAAACCAAGTTTACTGTTTAGTTGTAAAGCTACTGCAGCAAGATTATTGGCCAAGCCACATTTTGAAACACAAAATAATTACACAGTACGCATTACAGTTATTTTAATACTAGAATGGTTATTTTATTAACTTCAAAAAATACTTACTAATAGAAGGAGATGTCAAAGTCAAGTACTCAGGTTTAACAGCCCAAGTCTGTTGAGCGTCTGATTTATTCTGAACCAGATCATCAGTTTTTACAGGTAATGGAGGACCCTGAGGTCCTTTAACAGGAAGAACATCCAAAGTTGCATTGATATGTCTGACAGAGTTCTCAAATCTGAAAATAAGACTGCGTTAGGCTAAGGTAGTAATAAAAATAACTTAAGAGTAATTATAATAGCCTACTCTAGTATTTCTCAAAATTTAAAATTGAAATACAGTGTACTTTACAAGGGCCTTCAATTTAATTTAATTCTCCATTAAGAATTAATTGAGCAGTTATATCATGACACAGTTTTTTCGCAGAATGTTTAGAAGTGGAAGGTAGCATTTACAATGGAAGGTACTAAAAGAAACAATTATCTTCAGGTGATAAAGTAGAACGCTTTCTCTATAGATGTTTTATTCAGATTAAGAAAGTACTACAGAGAGAAATAAGGCAATGCAAGTTGCGTTTCAGAGAATGCTGGAGGTCAGGAGGGAGCTCGAGATCACCTAGTCCAACACCCCTGCTCAAAGCAGGGTCAGCTGCAGCAGGTTACTCAGGATATTGTCCAGCAGGTTTTTAATTTCTCCACGTATGAAGACTTTACAACCTCTCTGGGCAACTTGTTCCAGTGTGTGTCCACCACCCTCCACCACCCCCCCAGAAAATAAAAAAAGTTTTTCCTCATGTTTAAATTGAGTTTCTTGCATTTCAGTTTGTGTTCATCGCCTCTCATCCTGTCACTGGAAACTCCTGGGAAGACTCTGTCTTCCTCTTTACTCTCCTATCACGTATTTATACACACCAGTAAGATCCTCCCCCTGCTCAAGCCTTCTCTGCTCGACACTAAACAAACCCAGGTCTTAGTCTCTCCTTGCAAGCAAGACAGATGCTCCAATCCCTTCATCATCTTTGTGGCCTAGCATTTCACACCTTTGCTTGCAAAATACATGGCAGATAAGCTCATATATGAATGCTAGGAAGCTGTTGTTTTAGGATTCAGTGTATTTTCTTAAGTTAAAAGCTTAACTCACAACAAGTTTGATTTTAAATACTAAAATAAAAGCAGAAATCAACAGTTAAAGAAAAAATAAATAACTTTTGCTCCATACAACATTGTCCAAACGTACCACTACTCCTCCTATTATCTCTGCTTCTGAGAATCTTGACTCAGTTCAGGACAGCTGAACTAATACCTGTGAGAATTCATTCATCCCTTAAGATAGCAATGGAACCAGGAAGGCAACCGATTCACATAATTCCTTGACATGGAATTTCCTAACATTCCCATGAGTAGTTAACACACTCACATTTCTTCTAAGAATTACAGTCCACTCAGAAAATTAAGATCCTCATGATGCTTCGCCAGGGAATAAATTTAAATCTATAGGAACTGATAAGGCTATCGAATAGAAAAAACAAACAAATGACAACCACCAAATAAGAGAAATGTCCTGCTTGCTGCTGCAGATATTTGTTTCCAACCTCTAGCTTTGCAATCCCATTATGCCTGACAAACACCTTGCTAGCTGACAAATCTCTCAAGTGTCCCAAAGTGTTCAGCATCTGGAGTTCAACAGGTACAAGCAATTCCAAGCAACATCTACGTATGTAGAAAGTTAAACACAACAGCACTAGGTAGGACCCTTTCTTCACCTACGTAACAGGAACTTGAGAAGAAAAACCATGAAGACTCAAGAAATAACCTATGCAAATATATTCCTTATAGTGTTAGTTAACCCATCTTTATTTTGTTTTTATGCTATGCTACCTTAGTAAGTAGGACTTCAATAGTATTTGGACACATTTCCCTTTTCAGGGCGCCAAATGCTATAGAAACCTGTCTAAATAAAAGTAACAGGTCCATTTTAAAGACGTGGCCTCTGCCAGTCCTCCAAAGAAATCCTCCCAATAATGGACCACTTCATTCAAGGGAGTAACCCAAGATGAGGTAGCCTCAGCACTGATCATTCTTTTGATGAGTATACTACACACTACATTGAAAGGCTGGCTTATGGGCTGGACAAAGAAAAGACCACTAAGTCTTCGTAATACACCTCTACTTCCATCCCAGACATCAAAAATTCATTACAAAGAATGAAGTGATTATAGTCCTATTAGGACTACAACAACAAATGCTCTTTGGAACTACCTATGGAAAAAAAAAACAGTTTCAGAGGAAGAATAGGAAGTTGCAGATAAAGTTAATGGTGTCAGCTGAGGGAATAGTTTAAACACACTATATAGAGAAAAAGTGAGCAAAGCCACCTAGATATTCATTAAAGCCACTCATTACAGAGCCAGCTCTTTCACTTGTAAAGCAAGTCAATTTTCATCACTGACATTAAAATCTTCAATGAAAGGAGATGCACTTCAGTTTAGTGTTATTTGACAGTTATTCTCATAGTTACATTACCTGTCCGATTCCAAATGACGTCCAGGAGACTGCTGAAGTCCATCCCGATCAAAAGTGGAATATCCAACCACAGAAAGGATAACCTTTCGCATATTCATGTAGAAAAGATGGATATCATTTGTCCCCCGTGGGATATCACATACTAAAAATGAGAGTAATAGAGCAATTCTAATAAGAAGAGATCTATAATACTCAGAAATTACACAACAGAGATTTAGGATATATACCTACTTAATAATATGTTGGATAAGACATCCTGGATCATTCAAAAATTATTTCCTACAAGTTCAGTTAACAGACATAAAACATTAACATGAGATGCAACATATAAATCTAAATACGTACCAATTTTAACTTTTTAATTATAAGATAGATATTTTCCACCTTTATACAAATAGAACATACTAATCGGATTCTATGCCAAAATAAAGTTTGTCCTTTTTTTACCCTGACAAATAAGACTAATACATTCTTAAGGCTTCACAGAAACAGATTCAACTTGAGAGAAGTTATTTTTCCCATTACTCAGTCTGTTCAACCTAACACTTCAATATTTAATTCATTATACCTGTAAAGATCCAAAAGGTCATGAATGTAAGTGTAAAATAATAAAATGTTTCAACAAAACATTTAATAATCAAGTCAAAGTTTTTTCCTTTGCTTTGAGCCATTTCGTATTGAATAGACAGAATGAAGAAGTAGACACTTCTCAGACAGGATACATTTGATCCAACCATTGTTTCCTTTGCTGCGTAGTAAATACCAGGGACAATAACTAATATTTGCATATAGCTTCTACAACTCAGCTACGGATAAGACAGAGCAACAACTGTTGTAGAAGTGGTTTTAGTTAGAATTTACATGCATCTGGAAACTTGTTAACAAAGCTAACTCTTGTAAAAGAATATCTAGCAGAATGTGTTTTTTGGAAGAAATTATTTATTTATTCTGTCATGTACGTAACAAAATTCAGTATGGAGATATGTTCTTTCTTTAGGATGACCATTATTTCTACTCTAAGTTTCTTTTATTCCCTCCCCCACCCCCCAAATGAATTCCATTCAGTTCAGGAAATCCCAATTTTCAAATATCCCATTGAAATATTTAACTCTTACAGCCTATCTCATTTTCACCAATTTAAAATATCAAAATGGCTAGTTTGTGATATCATTAAGATACCTTTGAATGCCAAGGCCACAGCGCACACAATTCCAGACCCAAAAGTGTCAGACCCAAATCACAACATGCAAACAGCATGATGGTGCCATCTTCACAATCACAACAGACAATTTCATACAAAGGTTTAAATCCTATAAAATATATTGAAGTATGATACTTTGAAATGCACAAGAGGATCTTGTGAAGAATACTTGATCAGAATTCCTTCCCTCCTCTTTAACAACACACTCACATGCAGACAAGATGCTAATATGCACTGGAAACTAAACGTTGATGACACAAGTACAGAAGTCACAAAACATTTCAGACTGCTTTAGAATAAAAAGTTGCTAGGTGTTAAATATCAACAACCACTGTCCCTGTTCAATTAGTAATTGAAGCATACCTTAGCAACCAATAATATATTAGATCAGTATGTAAGAGATGTTTGATTAGCGCAGCAAACCACATGAGTGTTAGGGAGTAACTGAATCTGGTAGCCTGATAGAGGTGAGGCTGCCACAGGTCCAACCAGTAGCAAGGCTGAGCACGTGTTCCCAGTAAGCACCGCCACACACATGCACATACACAGAGCCAGCCACACAGACCAACACAGACAGAAACACTCAGCACTCACGCAAACACAAACAGCACCAATGGCCTCATCCTGTGCTCCCCCTCTGGCTGCTCAAGATGAAGGCTCATGACTGGCAACATATATACATAAAATGTGGATCCCTCCATCTGCTGGCTCTGGGCCATACCACACTGATGCATCAAGTGAGCACACGGGTGAAAAATTGACACCACACTACTTCAAACACTAAAATTAGAATGTAATTTCTTAATAGGTTTTTTCAAATACCTCTGTGGATTAAGGCAATGAGGAATGAAGACCAAAACAAACTAGGGATCCAACTTTACATTAAAAGCAATCCTTATAGCCAAGACATTCTATTCTTTAAGCTTTTTTTCCAGCATCATCTCTTTAACAGTCTTTCATTTAAAAGGCTGAACGGTAAAAAAAAAAAATATAATTTAGATGTTAAAAAAAACAAAACCAAACTTATCACCTAAAAGATAGCACCTTACAGAAAAGAAAAAAAAATTCTAGGTACTACTATTAGTTCCTGCAAAGTATTAGATTTACAATAACATGTAACAAAAACACCCCATGGGTATTCCCACTGATAAGTCTGTGTACAATAAGATTGTACTATTCACACTTGACATCACTAGGTGACAAGAAGGTAAGGAAGGGCTTGAAGTTTGTAACGTTGTTAAAACAAGTAAGAATGATCCCAATTTACTCTTCTGAGAGCTACTCTTCCAGCACCCTCTCCTTGAAGGCATATTTGCAGTGTTATACGAGTCTGTCTCCTAGTTTTTTTTAATAACAATGGTCCTCACCTCAAATTCAGTGACTGAATACAGAAAGCAGTACATAAAAAGGCAAGCATCTTTTATGTCCAAGTTAAATAAATTTGAGTAAATAAAACAATTGTGACCAAATAGGGAACAATAAGCTGTATTTCACAAATTCAGGAAAGTACGCTCCCAAAAGAGACAGAAAAATATTAAGACGCAAGAGGTAGTCCTCGTTCTCTACAGAAAGAAAAAAAAGTTAAGCTACCATTAGCAAAACTCTAGCAATAAGACAATAAGAGATAATCAAGGATGTCTAGGCTCTAACACTGGCTTAACAATTTCAGAGCATATTCCAGAACCCAAGTATCTTATCTTCACTAGGACTTCACCTCAGCCAAGACAAATGATCTTTCTAAGTAAAGACAACATAAGATCTATAGGGGAAGAATCTGAGTCCAATGTTGATTCAGTAGTAGTAGCCTTAAAACAGTAAAATCTTCCCATATGTGAATAGAACTAGTTCAAGAAATAGAGTTTGACAGTAAACTTCTTCATGACACTNGGGGTTTGCAGGGTGGTTTGGATCTTTTTAAGAACACATTTACAATATACTCCATTCTTTTTTAATATTTCCTTGCTAGCACAAGTAGAAGTACAAAAAAGTACGAAGTTATTTAATTTGGGAAGGGAAATATATATTTTGATGTCAGCAAAAATGTCTGCCTCTCACTTTTCAAACATAAGATATATGTGTATGAGAAACTGACTCTTTCTCAGTTATTAATAATAAGGCAAATAATCTCCAGATAAACTGACCATTTTTAATTCTATAACATTTATAGACTGGGGTTTCATTTTGCTAGGACAAAAGTACAGGAAAATTGTTCAAATAGACAGGTATTGAATGAAAGAAAGCACGTTCCATTGTGGTGGGTCGACCCTGGCTGGATGCAAGGTACCCACCAAAGCTGCTCTATCACTCCCCTCCTCAGCTGGGCATGGGAGAGAAAACAGAACAAAAGGCTCATGGGTCAAGATAAGGACAGGGAGAGATCACTCACCAATTACCACTCATGGGCAAAACAGACCCGCCTTGGGGAAATCAGTTTAATTTTTTACCAATCAAATCAGAGTAGGGTAATAAGAAATAAAACTTAAAACACCTTCCCCTCCCATCCCGCCCTCTTCCCAGGATCAAATTCACTCCCAATTTTCTCTACCTCCTCCCTTCCAGCGGCACAGGGGGATGGGGAATGGGGGCTGTGGTCAGTTCATCACACGTTGTCTCAGCCGCTCCTTCCTCCTCATGGGGAGGACTCCTAACACTCTTCCCCTGCTCCAGCATGCGTCCCTCACACAGGAGACAGTCCTCCACGAACTTCTCCAACATGAGTCCCTCCCACGGGGTGCAGTCCTTCAGGATCAAACTACTCCAACGTGGGTACCCCATGGGGTCACAGTCCTGCCAGCAAACCTGCTCCAGCGTGGGCTCCTCTCTCCATGGGGCCACAGGTCCTGCCAGGAGCCTGCTCCAGCATTGGTACCCCACGGGGTCACAGCCTGCTTCAGGCACATCCACCTGCTCCAGCATGGGGTCCTCCACAGGCTGCAGGTGGATATCTGCTCCACCATTAACCTCCATGGGCTGCAGGGGGACAGCCTGCCTCACCATGGTCTTTGCCACAGGCTGCAGGAGAAGCTCTGCTCCGGCACCTGGAGCACTTCCTCCCCCTCCTTCTTCACTGACCTTGGTGTCTGCAGGGTTGTTCCTCTCACATATTCTCACTCCTCTCTCTGGCTGCAACTGCTGTTGTGCAGCAACTTTTCTCCCCTTCTCAAATCTGTTATCCCAGAGACGCTACCCAGCATCACCAATGGGCTCGGCCTTGGCCAGCGGCAGGTCCATCTTGAGCCAGCTGACATGGGCTCTACTGGACATGGGGAAAGCTTCTAGCAGCTTCCCACAGAAGCCACTCTGTAGCCCCCCTGCTACCAAAACCTTGCCACACAAACCCAATACATCTGTCTAAATTGAGAATTTTGCTTCTACATTTATCAAAAAAAGAAATAGTGGAAAAATAACTAGGATTCAAGCCTAAAAGCACGTTCTTCCACACAAAAACAAGTATTACGTTTTTCTTTTAACAAATCATAGGCTTACCCTCTGTCACAAGCTGTTCCCCTTGAAATTCTTCATCAAATACAATGTTTCTCAATAAGCTGTTTTCTGGGATTATGTGTTTTCCTACCTCAGGTTTATACATCATAGCTCTGTAAAAATGATAAAGAAACAAGAGTCATTACATTATACAAAGTATTGGAAACAGCAATTTGAAAAGATTGATAAGACTGGTAAGAATCCAGTATGATTTTACCTTCATCATTTCTCGAATACACCAAGCTCAAATCTGTGATCATTCATTAAAAACTGAAATCTTTCCATAATCTTGAAATGGTTAAAGAAATACCTGCTCTGTCACTGCACAATAAAAGGAACCACTGAAATAATGGCTACCATAGACCTGTCTTTCCAAGATACTTGCTCTCTGCTGTCAGTCACACCTACCTAGGTTTCTGATAGGTACCTCAGGCATCTGAGTGATTTTTCAGTCACCACAGGAAGCAGGAAAATGCTAATTTGGTCAGGAGTTAAAGCCTTTTAAAGGGAAAAATTGACTAGTCAATGGCAGAGCGGCATCAGGTGCCAGCCAACAGCAGGAACATGGAGCCAAGGAGCATGACTGCCAACAGGACAGAAAAGACTGGGACGCACAGGGATATAAATAGTCCTGGGGAAAATGGGAAACTACAGGCCAGTAAGAGGAAACCTGGCACTCAGATCGGGTCAGAGCCTTGGCAGTGGAAAGAATACCTCAGCAGTACTAACTCTCAGGTCTAAGCTACTTATCAGGGTGCTGACTATGTATATTTTTGGAGCAAAGAACTTGAGCCACAAGTTGGCAGACTACACAGATTACTCGTTTCACATTCCTGTCCCCAAGTCCCAAATCACGTTCTCCTTCTAATACACAATTACAGAATGGGGTTTGACTGGCTTGCAGTACTCAGTCATTTCAAGAAATAAGCATCTCTTTCAAATTATCAAGGGATACTTCAGAGAAGCTCCCACCAAGAAACAACCAACTAGACCACCATGTTCAAAAACCAAATGCCATGCCTGCTGACCAATAAAATCAGCAAATAACTTCACTCATCTACCAATGTCCTGAGTCTGAATAAAAAAAGTTTCCAACACTACCTATACAGGTGCATCAAGCTTCTTAATACGTTTTCTGTTGATCAGTAGATCAAAGCTTTTCCCTAAGTATTTTTGCCCTTTGAGCAGGATTCAATGATAGCGAGCATTGCCTCAGACAAAAGAGTTCATACAAAAATCAGTAACAAGCATCTTCTAAGTTATCTAAGATAAGCCAATTTCCTATCAAGGTCACAAATGCAGCTATTCCATGAGCTTTCTATTCAAAGTCATACAGTTGAATTCAGCTATGTTTAATACTTTATTTGGATAACAATAAATACAATGGCTTTCACAAAGTTTCAGGCAATCACATTTAAAAGGAATAGTAAAACACTGCTATTCTGAAATTTTGCACTGAATAATGATAATCAGCACGCTAGCGCTCTGCCTGTTCTTAACATTTTGCATTATCACTATACACCACACATAGCACAAGTCAAAAGTGCCACTTACATCGTTAAAAGCAGAGTGTGCCATTTTTGTGCATTTGAGTTATGCAAATTGAAATGCAGAGTAACATAGCCTCTATTTAAGCTCAGTAATATATATTCTACAAGTTTCCTTAGTGTGTTATGAGCATAACATATTTTGAACATATTTGTTCAAAACTTAATACTGAATTTCAGTACTACTCCTTTCATGAGCCTTTTCTTTAAAATTAAAGCTACATACATATCAGAAAGAGAAATACCAAGATAGAACACAACTCTCTTCTAATACAAAAAAAAAAAGCAAAAATTTTCCCCAAAACCCAACACACTCAAATTCAAGAATGTACAAAGAAAATAAAACCCTTAACTAGGATTATAGATACAGTATGTAAACAAAACCACAAATAAACAAACCAAACCCTCACCAAACAACTTACCAGATTGAAGACTTACTAGATCTCTCCATATCATCACTGTCTTTCGGTTTGTTCTTTCTATTTTTGGAAGCATGTTAAAACCATACTCGTGGTAGCACACACCTCTACTTTCAACTTTTTATTAAACATCTGTCTCTGTTACAATAGCAAAGTACATCTTACCTACGATACTGCTGCCTAGAAACTTCATCTCCACAAAAAAAACATACTGTTGATACCAATGTGTGTGTTTTATGGAAGTTCTTTTCCATTGGATTCCATGTTATAGTAATCACCTGATAAAACAGACAACATACTCAAAAAAAAAAATCTTATTTTTAGTACTAACGTTTAGAATATGAGTCAACAAATTACTGCAATGCAAGTGAAATAGGATTTAACACAAGTTAAGTGAGATATTAATAAAGAACTAGTCAGACACGTTGTCACTGATCACATTTATTTTACTTTCAATTAATAAAACTTGCTCAGAATCAGGTATTTTACTTACTTCATGTGTTCCTTCTCTTAGTACAAACTTCTCTGGAGATACCGTCATTACCTGAGGATCCATAACTGGTTTTGTCCATAGGTTTGCAAAGCACAATGCTTTAACATAGGCAGCCCGAGAACCTGTATTTTTTATGCGGAAGGAAGCTTTCCTTAGCCTTGCAGGCACTAATCCATCCAGTGTTATCATGTAACTATCTGACAGTTTTTTAACATTTTCTAAAGTTATATTGCTTGTTCCTCCATATCCAGATAATGGTATCTGCAGGGCGGGAATAAAAGAAAAAAAAATCATTTAGTATTTCAAATGAAAGAAAGCTTCTTACTAAAACTTCTGTACAAGTATGGTAAACTATATAAAGAGCTACAGAAAAAAAAATGAAAATGCTTAAAATTTGAACTGAAAAGACTTTGCAAGAAATTTAAAAGCCAAAGTTTATTCAACCTGTTTCAAGTTTTACTGAAAATTTAATTTAAGGCCTACCTATAAAACAAGACAAGTTCAGATTTTTGACAGTTCTAGAGTTAAAATCTTGGGCTACTTTTAACATAGCACACACACAAAAAAAAAAATCTTTCTTCTTCCTTCACAAGGGGAAAAAGTGCAGGCAAAATTGAGGCTAACGTTCGAACTGTAAAATTTAGTGCCCACACAATCTTTAACAAGTACAGAGATATGCATAGTGTATATCTTAAAGTTTCAACTTTAACAGAAACAGCTATTCAGTGCTAGATTTAAAATAATAATGAAAAATGTATGTTTAAAATTATTAGAAGTTAGGTTGGGACTCTTACAGTAAACTTAATTCCTGGCTGTGATCGAATCCCCAGCTGTTTGATTTCCAGCTTTGCAAAGAAGCAAGTTATTCGAGTAGGTGCAAACATCAAGTATATGTTAGTATCTTCTTTGGGACGGATTTTGAGTTCCCAATTACTAGTTAAGCGTTCTTCTGTTCCAAATATATTCTGCAGCTATAAAAACAAAGACATCAGAAGTGAGTGACTATGATAGGAAAAACATATAGTAATAAGACTTACTTCACTAGTAACCCAAAATTAAATTTCTTCAAAACCTGGATTAATTCAGTTGACAACAGCACATATTTAAGACTGCAATGCTTAATATGCAACAGAAAAGACCAAGTTCAAGATACTTTCTATTCCCACAATAAGCATATCAATGCCTCTCAGTTTAGACTGCAGAGTTTTTTGCTTTCAATCCACAATAGAGTAAGGCTGAACTTAACCAGCATTACAATAATTCCCTCTCCGTTGAAGATTTTAGATATTGGATCTGAAGACCTGAGGAAAAAAAGCGGATATGAATCTATGTGGACTACGTAACAAAAAAACCTCCAGTTATGGTAATTCCCAAAAGCTAATTCCCGTTTTTCTTTCCTCCCTCCCTCATGTATACTGAGTATCTTGGAGCGAGGTCTGGAATCTCTCCTGCAAGAAGTGCCACTGACTGTTTACTCCACCAGGTGCTGACTCTGTTGTGCTACAGCAACTTAGAGAGCTGTAAACTGAGCTCCAATTTGCTGCAGCACTGTTATGGTTTTAGCTCTTCCTCAGGTTGCCAATATAGGTTAATCTCTGTTACCATGTCCATCTTGGCAGTCTCAGAGCAAATACTTACACAGCCTGCTAGTCACTGACGTTGATAAAGGAACAACCGTTCAGGGCAAAGACATTAATTACAAATGTATCCTGATAGATGTCAACACTAAAGAGAAATTTTCATGACAGTTACCTGAAAGCAGTCTTGATCCTGGCCTCTTATCAACAGCCTTAAATGCTGGGTCACAGATGGAGAGTCATTTCTTAGAGTTAACTTCTGCTGGCTGAAAAATATGAAGTTCAGTTATATTTTACAGCAAATGTAAATTAACTGCATATGTGTATTCATGGAAACAATGAAAATGGGATAGTCAATTTTAAAGTAATTTAATTTAAAAAATCACCTCTTGGTACAACAGAATACGTTAGCTAGAAAGTTACTTCTGTATTCTCAAACTTATAGACCATACAATATTATACAGCAAAAAAAATCTCAAAATATATATAAAATTCAGCTTTTCCAAAGTTCAGGTATTGTACTTAACAGCTTCAACTTTTAAAGCAAGCAGCAGTTGCGTCAATACAAAAATTCCTTAAAAAACCCACTAAGACACAGTTATAATTAGATTATCCAGAGCCACCTAGTTATGCAGAAACAGTCTTGTGCATAGTCTGGCCCAGATTCACCGGAAAAGTTGTGAATTAAGGGTAACTCAGTTAAGGATAACTTTTCCCTTTCATGTACTTTTGAACATGATAGTACCACAGAAAGTTACGGCCACTTGGCAGCATCAGGTTGACCAAAAAGTAAATTTTTTCTCTCTGATATATCCTGGCATTGACCAGGCTTCTGGTACTCAAGTCCTTCCTTGGCAGAGGAAGGAAACCTCTCCAGCAAGAAGAGCAAGTGTCTTTGTCATTTTAACAAGTAAAAAAAAAAAAACAAAAAAAAAAAAAAAAAC
>WEKW01021191.1:76027-89979 GCA_013389905.1 Sula dactylatra | reverse complement strand
CAAGCCCTAAAACTGGTAAAAATATAAAGGATGAGGAATGATCATGCAGTTAGAATCAAAGAGGAGGATGGAGAGAGAGCAAAGTCTCTCCCCAGTTTTTAGTGGCTGACACTGTTTTGCACTCTGTTGCAACAAAAATTTTAAAAATAATTTCAGCCTCCTAAAACCAATGGTGAATCAAATCTATTTCTCAGAAGAAATAGAAAATAAAAAAGTAGCAGCATATAGGGAAGAGAAAGTGATTCCCAAACACCAAACAGCCAAAACTACTATGTTAGAAATACACTACCTTAACAAAACAGAAAAATAGGAACATAGCCATCAGAAACGGTTCTTGGCTGCAGACATGGATCACTTAAGCAACTGGGAACATTATTAGATTGCTGAAAAAGTTCAGTATCAAAACAGTGGATTAGTCTCTAAAATAATACTTACTAGGAGTCCAGAGATTTGCAAAACTTACAGCCTTTGCATAAAAAAGAAACAAAATACATCTAGACAATTATGAGCAGCTTCATTAATCATGGAATACTGATGCTGCAAACTTGAAACTAAAAAAGTTCAGACAAGAACTAGTCTGAAGGATAAAGTAATCATAACTAGGAATACAATGGATTCTCCATCACTAAAAGTTTTAGCATTGGAACACATTAAAACTCAAATAAATTAATTCAGGTAAGTTCAACAGCCTGTGCTATTTGGATGGTCAAATTACACTACCAGATGGGATTCTTCTAGTTTCAATGGATGGATTGAAGAAAAACAAGCATAGAAGTTTATTCCTAGGAAGAAGTAGGTGTCAAAAGAACCAAGAGAATTATTTCAACTTCCCTGGAAAATATTTTCCACTAAATTTCTACTCACATAACACACTAATCTTACAGAATCAGGTATTATTCTAACAATAACTAAAGAGTCCTGAAGAATACAAAAAGCTCAAACAGGATCACAGTTTGTTTCCAAAAATTTCTTGCACAAAAAAATAATTGTAATATACTGCTGCTCTCATGTGAGTCACAAACCAGCTTAATGTATCACCGGTGGATTATTAATGTGAATAGGGACAGTAAGGAAGTTTTACTTCAAATAAGTGCAATATCAAATACTTAACATGATACTCTACATGAACGCTGACCAGCTTATACTTACACTGATTCTCCAAGTGTTACTCCTCCCCAGGCAATGAACTGCTTGTTGGAGAGAATGGGTGGGATGTCTGAGCAACCAGCAGCTGTAGACACAGGTCTGTTTTCCTCAGATTCTGCCTCACCTTTTATCACCACTTCATACTGAGGCCCAGATGGCAGCACAAGGATTTTCAAAGTACTTGGAAAATAAATAAATTAATACATTTAAATCCCACTACAGAACAAGATTAGCTGATGAAAACAAAACACAACTGAAACAAAAAAATATAGAAAGGCCTTTTTAAAACTACCTTCTTAAGGGGAAAATACAAATACTCTTTTTTATTTTATGACAAAGACCAGCTTTAGGCATAGTAAAATTTAAAGCCTTTGGATTGTAAATATGCATGCCACGTGTACCTCAAGCAATTTTCTGAAGTATTTCATCTCGAAATGGTTCCGATAAGTATTTCAGAGGCTACAGCTAGGCAAATTATTTTTTGCCCATGTTAACATCTGACTATTTTGACACACTAGTTTTGTGAAGAAACAAAGTCTGGCTATCTCTATGGACATTAAAGAGATGCCTTTTAAAATACCTGTGAAACTTCAATGAGGTTTTACAAGTGTGAGATACCCAGGAGCGTCAAAATTAAACTCTCAGTCCTGTTAACAGTAGCATTCTAAGCCAGAAATCCAAGATTTTTTCATCACTTTGTTTCCTGCAATTGCTGTGAGAAAGAAAACTGTGCTCACAGACGGGGAACCAGGCCCCCTACAGCTGGTTTTCATGATATGGTCTCTACCCTAGAGGACACAAGCACAGTCCAGATGACTACTGCCTTCTTCAGGCAGAGCAGAGAATGAGAGAATCAGAGATGAATGAGAGAATCAGGAGCACAGATTGAAATAACGAAGAACAAAATGGGCTAATAACGAATAGGAAATATGGACCTAACTAGCCAAGAAAACAGAGAAGAAACTAGACACACACACACAAAAAGTTGGTGGGAGGCCCGTAACCAGCAGTGTTCCCCAGGGGTCTGTACTGGGTCCAGTCCTGTTCAATATATTCATCAATGACCTGGACAAAGGGACAGAGTGTACCCTCAGAAAGTTTGCTGACGACACCAAGCTGGGAGGAGTGGCTGGTACACCAGAAAGCTGCGCTGCCATTCAGTGAGAGCTGGACAGGCTGGAGAGCTGGGCCAAGGGGAACCTCATGAAATTCAACAAGAGCAAGTGTAAGGTCCTACACCCGGGGAGGAACAACCCCATGCACCGGTACAGCTTGGGGGTTGACCTGCTGGAAAGTGGCTCAGTTGAGAAGGACCTGGGAGTGCTGGTGGACAGCAGGTTGACCATGAGCCAGCACTGTGCCCTTGTGGCCAAAAAGGCCAACAGTATCCTGGCATGCATAAAAAGGAGTGAGGCCAACAGCTCGAGGGAGGTTATCCTCCCCCTCTACTCCACTGCCCTAGTGCAGTACTGTGTCCAGTTTTGGGCTCCCCAGCTTAAGAAGGACAGGGAACTGCTTGGGCAAGTCAAGCAAAGAGCTACAAAGATGATCAGGGCACTGGAGAATCTCCCTTATGAGGAAAGGCTGAGACACCTGGGTTTGTTCAGCCTGGAGAAGAGAAGACTGAGGGGGGATCTTATCAATACTTATAAATATCTGATGGGTGGGTGTCAAGAGGATGGGACCAGACTCTTTTCAGTGGTGCCCAACCACAGGACAAGGGGCAATGGGCACAAGTTGGAACACAGAAGTTCCAGCTAAACATGAGAAAAAACGTCTTTACTGTGAGGGTGACAGAGCACTGGACCAGGCTGCCCAGAGAGGCTGTGGAGTCTCCTTCCCTGGAGACATTCAAAACCCGCCTGGATGCAGTCCTGTGCACCCTGCTCTAGGTGTACCTGCTCAAGCAGGAGGGTTGGACAAGATGATCTCCAAAGGTCCCTTCCAACCCCTACCATGCTGAGAAAACAAGAAAAAAAACCCCACCACAACAAAAAAAACAAACCACAACACCCCACCCACCAAAACAAAACCAGAAGAGGAACCAGGGGGACAAAAGCCAACAGAGAAATAAAACAAAAGGCTGAAGTATATAGAGAAGGAAGTAGATATCAGAGGTATCTAACCAATGATAAAGGGGATGAGAGAAAAAACAATCAGAAAAACAAAACAGAAAAAAAAGACTAGAAAAAAAAGCCATCAGGCAGGAAGAAAATCAAGCTTTTCAAGAACAGGCTGAAGCATTTGCTGTAGCACAGACCCACTCAGAGCCAGGGATGAAACTCAAGAACCTCCACTCTAGCTGTCATTGAATTCCTACAATGCCTACTGACAGAGCCCAGCATCCCATCAGCAGGGAACATGAACTCATTACTTCTTTATTAGTTTTTTGACAGCATTTGCAAGTGGATGCAAAATTTCCAACCCTACTGAGTACCTTGAACCTGTACAGCAAAACAATTATGCATAAAGCCACAGGAAAGCATATATTAATTACCTTGCATCCCCATCCATTAGGATCATACTGTCATTAGCACAGAACTCATGGTTTAATTTAATGCACTGCATAGGCCTAGTTAAGCTAGATAGTGAAGCTGAACATATTTTGGACAAATTCCTTTGTCCATTCTTGCTCTAGTACAGCAGAAACTGGAAAACATGTAACAAAAGAGAAAAGGCTGCTCTGGAGAAATGAATCTGACCCCTGCCATTGCCAAAAAAACTCTTACATGACACCAGAACGGTCACTTGAACCAGTCAACTCTATTTTGCAGAATTAAGTTTTGACAGGTGCTAATGTGTAAAGATATGAATGCTTACATATGCAAATGGAACACATATATTAGTGTTGTATTGGATTTTCAGCCTCACTTTTATTTGATTATGGCAGCCAAAATTAATGAATACTTTTGATCTTGATCTGTGCTTGAGTTTTTTCATACGTAAAATAGAAATAACATTACCCTTGACTCAGCGGAGTGAAGAAGGGGGAAGCAACTGAAGGGGCTGCTGAATATAAATATTTTAAATTTTTGCTGTTCTTTAGAAACAAGTGCTGTATAAAGGGCTTCAGGGACTTCATCCATTTACACTAAACAAGTCTCAGGACATCTGTTGATCCGTGAAGGGAAACATTAGCTACCTATTAAGCTATGTACAGCAAAAGAGGCAGGGAATCTATGGAACGGGTGAACTCTAGCAAAAATCTGCTCTGCAATGAATGAGGACTCTCACAAAAACAACTGGCGTCAAAGTTTCCTTATAGGTAAAACTTCCAATTTGTTCATGACCTTGAGGTCAAATATAGCTCTGTTTAAAATAGGCAGCATAAAATCAGTTATGTTACCTTTCTGTAGTCACAATTTTTTTTGGAAAGAACAGGACAGTCACTTCTCGTTCTTCTCCAGGAAGAAGGAAAAGATCCTCAGGTTCAACA
Source organism: Sula dactylatra (assembly GCA_013389905.1). Lineage (NCBI taxonomy): Eukaryota > Metazoa > Chordata > Aves > Suliformes > Sulidae > Sula > Sula dactylatra. The sequence continues at coordinate 85,397 of WEKW01021191.1, read as the reverse complement.
GCAAAGCAGCTGTCCTGACTTGATGTCTGAAGGTGGGCAAGGGGAAAAGGAAGGGTTGGTTACTTATTTTAAGGGAGTAAACACTTCTCCAATACATAATACAATTTGGTTGTGCATCTGTTGTACACACAGTTCAGACAATTCAAATGCACCTGGCACCTTCTGAACTCTCCCATAACACTGCATTAAACTCTTCTAAAAAGTTGGACACTATAGTACAAATACCTCTAAAAGAAGCACCTTAAGACATCAACTGTGTATACAACACTGAAAGGGCAACAAAGAGATCTAAAGAATTTAACAGTAAATACAACATGGCAATTATACACCACTAGAGTAGTAACATCACTAGCCCTCAGTGGTACCAACCATTACTGGTATCAATTAGTTCCCAGTATCATCGCGTTAATGTGGCATTTGCAATACTAGCCATGCATCCTATTTCCAAGGCCTGTGCTCCAAGAAATGATGGGCTCACAACTCACAATTTTTTTTTTTTTTTTTTTTAATATAAAAGGGGATCAACTGCTCCTTCTGTTGACTTTGAAATGCTAATTTCAAATGCGTCTAGTTGCCTCTCAGCCTGGGTCTATACTTCCCATGGATTCTCAAGAAAATTAAGTCAAGTAAAGAGATCACATATCTGAAAAGAACTCGCTTCATACTTGAGTTGGCAAGATGTCCACCAAAACCTAATGCAGCTTTGTCAGAAAATAAAGATGTTTCCCAATGCTAATATTCCTCATTGCTCTAAATGGGCTTTACATCACTAGCTAATTAACACCTGCTGGGCAGCACAGCATTCACTACTTTTACATATTTGTTATACTCTTGTTAAAATCTATATGTTAAAAATCATAAAAGTATGTTTGCTAAAAAAAATTATAACCAAAGCTGAGCAACAACACTCCCACATGCTTTTTCCAATAATGTGAGCCAATCTCTTTGCTATCTTTCATTCTCTTTATAGAATCATAGAACGGTTTGGGTTGGAAGGAACCTTTAAAGGTCATCTAATCCAACCCCCCACCAGGAGGACATCTTCAACTAGGATCAGGTTATTCAGAGCCCCGTCCAACCTGACCTTGAATGTTTCCAGGAATGAGGCATTTACCACCTCTCTGGGCAACCTGTTCCAGTGTTTCACTGTCCCCATTGTAACAAATTTCCTCCTTATATCTAGTCTGAATCGACCATCCTTTAGTTTAAACCACTACTCCTTGTCCTGTCACCCTATTAAAAAGTCTGTCCCCATCTTTCTTATAAGCCCCCTTTAAATACTGAAAGGCCACAATAAGGTCTCCCCACAGCCTTCTCTTCTCCAGACTAAACAACCCCAACTCTCTCAGCCTTTCTTCAGAGGAGAGGTGTTCCATCCCTCTGATCATTTTTGTTGCCCTTCTCTGGACCCACTCCAATAGGTCCAATGTCTTTGTTCTGCTGAGAGCTGGACGCAGCATTCCAGGTGGAGCCTCTCCAGAAGAGGAATAGAGGGGCAGAATCACCTCCCTTGACCTGCTGGCCGTGCTTCTTTTGATGCAGCCCAGGATACAGATGGTTTTCTGGGCTGCACGTGCACATTGCCAGCTCATGTCCAGCTTCTCATCAACCAGTACCCCCAAGTCTTTCTCTGCAGGGCTGCTCTCAATCCCTTCATCCCCCAGCCTGTATTGATACCAGGGGTTGCCCCGACCCAGGTGCAGGAACTTGCACTTGGCCTTGTTGAACCTCATGAGGTTCACATGGGCCCACTTCTCAAGCATGTCCAGGTCCCTCTGGATGGCATCCCATCCCTCAGGTGTGTCATCTGCAAACTTGCTGAGGGTGCATTCGGTCCCTCTATGTCATTGATGAAGATATTACACAGCACTGGTCCCAATATGGACCCCTGAGGGAGACCACTCATCACTGGTCTCCATCTGGACATTGAACCATTGACCACTACCCTCTCAATGTGACCATCCAACCAATTCCTCATCCACCAAACAGTCCACCCATCAAATCCATATCTCTCCAATTTAGAGAGAAGGATCTTTGTGGGGGATCATGTCAAAGGCCCTACAAAAGTCCAGATAGATGACATCTGCAGCCTTTCCCTTGTCCACTGATATAGTCACTCCATCACAGAAGGCCAGTAGGTTGGTCAGGCGGGACTTGCCCTTAGTGAAGCCATGCTGGCTGTGTCATATTGACTTTCTGTCCTCCATGTGCCTTAGCATAGCTTCTAGGAGAATCTATTCCATGATCTTCCCAGGCACAGAGGTAAGGTTGACAGATTGGTAGCTCCCAGTGTCCTCCTTTCTACCCTTTCTAAAAATAGGTGCAATGTTTGCCTTCTTCCAGTCCCCTGGGACTTCCCCTGACTCCATGACTTTTCAAATATTATGGAGAGTGGCTTGGCAACTACATCAGCCAATTCCTTCAGGACTCTGGGATGCATCTCATCAGGTCTCATGGACTTGTGTATGTTCAGGTTCCTCAGGTGCTCACAAACCTGATCTCTTACAGTGGGAGGGATTTTGCTCCCCCAGTCCCTGCCTTGAGGTCCATCTGCTCAAGAGGTGTGGGAAGAGAGGTTGCCAGTGAAGACTGAGGCAAAGAAGTTGTTGAGTACCTCAGCCTTCTCATAATTCATTGTTATCAGTTTGCCAGCCTTGATCATCAAGGGTGGGGTAGGCTTTCTTTGACTTTCCTTTTCTGGCTGACATACCTACAGAAGCCCCTCTTACTGTTCTTTGCATCCCTTGCCAAGTTCAGCTTCATCCACGCCGTGGCCTTCCTGACCCCATCCCTACACAACTGGGCAGCATCCCTATTACTCTTCCCAGGGTCCCTGTCCCTGCTTCCACTGCCTGGGCATTTCCTTCTTGTCCTTTAGTTTGACCAGCAAGTCTTGACTCAGTCATGCTGGTCTCTTGCCTTCCTTTCCTGATTTCTTACACCTGGGGACCAAGAGCTCTTGCGCTCTTTGAAAACTGTCCTTAAAGATCTGCCAGCTCTGTTCTGCTCCTTTGTCCCTGAGGGCAGCTTCCCAGGGGGTCCTATTGAGTAACTCCTTGAACAGCTGGAAGTTTGCTTTCCTAAAATTCAGGGTCCTGGCTTTACTCTTTGCCTGACCCATATCCCTCAGGACTGTGAACTCCACTAGTGCATGATCACTGCAGCTCAGGCTGCCTCTAATCTTGACATCACCGATTAGCTCACTTGCATTGGTGACAGACAGGTCCAGTATCTCACCCCCTCTGGTAGGGCTGTCTATTACCTGGCTTAAGAATTATCCTCAATGCATTCCAGGAATCTCCTGAATTGCCTACAGCTCACCATGCTACTTTTCCAGCAGACTTTGGGGTGGTTGAAGTCTCCCAGCAGGATGAGAGCTTGTGAGCACAATGCCTCCTGTAGCTGGAGTAAGAAGGCTTCGTCAATAGGCTCCCCTTGAACGGGTGGCCTGTAGTAGACACCCAGCCACAAGGTTCCCTTTGTTGCCTCAGTCTTTAATTATTACCCATAAGCTTTCAACTTGCTCGTGGCTATTCTTTCAGAGACAGCTCTTCACGNTTGCCTACAGCTCACCATGCTACTTTTCCAGCAGACTTTGGGGTGGTTGAAGTCTCCCAGCAGGATGAGAGCTTGTGAGCACAATGCCTCCTGTAGCTGGAGTAAGAAGGCTTCGTCAATAGGCTCCCCTTGAACGGGTGGCCTGTAGTAGACACCCAGCCACAAGGTTCCCTTTGTTGCCTCAGTCTTTAATTATTACCCATAAGCTTTCAACTTGCTCGTGGCTATTCTTTCAGAGACAGCTCTTCACGCTCCATCCATTTCTTGATGTAGAGGGCAATGCCTCCACCACTCCTTCCTCACCTGTCCCTTCTGAACAGCCTGTAGCCATCGATAGCTGCACTCCATTCATGGGATTCGTCCCACCAAGTTTCACTGATGGTAACTAGGTCATAGCTTTCTAGCTGCACAGTGGCTTCCAACTCCTTCTGTTTGTTGCCTGTTTAGTGCAGAGGCACTTCAGCTGGGCTGTCAGCCACATCACCTTTTTAGAGGAACATCCCTTAATTCCTTTGAGGTATTTCACTGGTGTTTCCCTGTTGGCTCCTATTACCTCAGGAGTCCCTGGCGCATCTCTAAGACTTCAACTGTGCTCGTGTGTAGCCAACACGTCTCAGAGCAACAGGCTGAGGGCCCTCACTAGCACACCATCCCTCTAACCTTGGCATGTCATCCCACAGCTTGTCACAGGCAAGCCTGATATTATCCCCCTGCCCCTTCAAGTCTAGCTTAAACCTCTGTCAATGAGCCCTGCTAGCTCATGAGCAAAGACCCTCCTTCCCCCTTTGAGAAAGGTGAATCCCACTGACAGCAGTAGGCCTGGTGCCATGTAGGCCATCCCATTATCGAAAAACCCAAAACTGTGGCAGTGACACCAGCCACAGAGCCATGTATTAATAGACTGTATCCATTTGTTTCTTCCAATGTTGCCTGCCTGCAACTGGAAGGATAGATGAAAAAATAACCTGTGCTCCAGATTCCCTTATGTAAACTTGTAAACCTTTGTCAAACCACACAGTTAAGCTAGGATTCCAAGGCTCGGCTCTAGTTTCAGTACAACATTAACAGCACAAAACTCATGATATCAAGAGGGAGAAGCCAACCTACCTTAACCTTCAAATACACACCAATATTTCCAGCATTTTTCAATGGCAGCTGCTGTTTGGCTGTGGAACCCACACTAGCAGACAGATATATTGTCTGGAAAAGTAAAAGAAGTATCTATGTATGTATACATACAAATATATAATAAAACCAGACATTACAAAAGAAGTAGGCTAGGAGAGGCAAACTATTATTAAAACATACTTTGTAAATACATGCAAACCTGTAGGTCCTTTGGAGCATGTATCCTTGCTGTTCCAGCTCTTGCTCGGAGAGGAATACTTTTAATTACGCTGCTAGGTCCTGGACTATCCACTTCCACATCAACTCTTGCCAAGAATTCATCCGCTGGACCCAAGGAATCTAGGAACAATTCCATGAGTAACAACAGCAAGCAAGTCTGCTAGCAGCAAAGGCCACTCCTATTGATGTGTGTCTCACTTCAGCTCCTGTCCAACCTTAACATATTAATGTTGTGGTGATATTAACAGAAACTCTCCCCATTACCCTGGCAACGCTTTTTTTCTTTTAAATAAAGACAGGATCACAGGATCTTATTTAATATTTTTACCTTTCTGTCAAATGTGGCTGAAATTGTCCCTAAAACAAACAAAAAAAACCATCTTAACATACTAGCTGAATTAGTTGATATATGTACTATTTCCTATTTACTATTTAGGAAGCTAGAAAAATTCACGAGGTTTCTTCAAATTTCTTATCTATATTGCAGCCAGTGCAATGTTTTCTTCAGTGATGATTTAATTCCCTCAGCAAAAGGAGTAAAGCAAATTCCACACACCTTGCAGTAGATAAGCGCTTTGTACAGTTTGACACTGAAGTATAAACACCCCTGTTAACATCTAAAAGATAAGACATAGAAGTATTCCACCTCCTTCAGTTACTAAAACTGAATGCAATATCGGAAATACTAGGACACAAACCCAAGATGGAACATTTCATTTCAAATTTGTAGCCTGTTCCTGCAATTCTAACACATGCAAATGTTTAAAGTCAGATTTGTTTTAGCTGAAACAAAAATCAAATTTCTATACCTGAAGAAGAAATTTGTTTCTTAGGTGCATGGAACAGAACCCAAACTGTTAAAGCTTCGGGGTCCTGAAAAAGAAATTGGTTAACTCATTTTATGGGGAGGAAAGAATTACTGAAGAGAAACAAAAAAATAAAACTAGCAACAAAACTCTACTGCTTAAATAGGTGAACTACCCAAAAATCATTATTGTCAACCCAGATAATCAGAACTGTCATTTCAGACAGCAAGTAACAAGAAGAATCATTCTCACTCACTTGTCCATCGTAGCTTGCATGTATCACATGATTTACAACTGACGGAGCTGCTATCTGAGAAACCACACCCATCTGAAGTGATTGTTCGTTAGACGAATTAACTGGTTCTTTGGAAAACGTGAAGCAACGCCAAGCTACTGCATTCTGTCAAAGAAATAAAAGTATTAAATTTCTTATTGTCACTAACAGTAATGCTGACAAAGGCAAGAAACACAAGGCAAGTTCTGAGTAATCTAAGTTGTTTGGAAAAAAACAACCAAAGATTAGCCTGTTGTTTCAGTTGGTATGTGATAGTCCAGCCCTATCCTATAAAACCTCTCAAAATAGTCAGAAACCCTTCTGCAGTAAAAGGAGACAAGCTGGAACTGGTTAGTTTAAGCCTTCAAGAAGTTTGGCTGTTCAAGACCAAACCTCACTTGTCACCAATCTCACTAGACCTAATCGAATCTTAACACAAGGCCAGTCCTTTCTTGTCCCCCCCACATAAGGAAACAAGACCAGCTCTTCGCACAGCACAAAACAGCAGCCGGCCTAGCCAAAAATCTGAAATCTGCATTGCCACAGACATGCAGAGAAGCATATTGCAGCCTATAATATAGGCTATTATTGTCCAGTGGGAGGCAAAGCCGATACAGTGAAGAGTCCTGCTCTTGCTCTCGCAGAGGAAGAGAGAATATGTTAAACTTGCTATGAAGCAAGTTTGGCTACTTGTTTGAAGAGTCAATGTTCCACTTGAACAGTGGAATAGGTCTCCATCTTCTCAGAGGGAAGGCAACACACCCCCTTCCTATCTGCTGCCCTGTGCTCTCAAGTAAGGCAACACAGAGGCAGCAGCCCATGGCTGGGCTGTAAGAACAGGAAGGAAAAAAAAAAAAAAAAACCAAAACACAACAACAACAACAACAACAAAAACCAAACCACCAAACAAAACCCCACACCTATCCCAGAAGCATTTTCGTTGGTACTGTTACAGCTGAATCAGATTACCACACCACAAAAAAAATTTATTTCTTGACTAACCAGAGATTGAGCATCCTACCTAGTGTCCAGGGTATGTTTCTTAATGACATATAACAAAGTGTTTTGGTATTAAAATTCAGTATCACAAGAAGTTAACTCTCACATAGAAGAATTTTACTGTACTTACAGCATTAATTATAAGTCTAATTGGCACAAAAGCATGGGTTTTGTTGATAAGTTTTAGTGGAAGAGCCTTCCAACTGCCAGAAGTCAAGTCACCAAAATCCAGATAATCTCTTTTTCCTGTTTCCACCTGGTTTCAAGGCAAGGCAGAATTTTTAAGGAAGGAAAACCTCCAAGACACACTACCATACAAAAGCACCAGGAAAGTAAGGATGTTATTCACCTTTTCCATCCTCTTAATGCTATACCCACATACAATACACACCTCCTACCAGGGGTAGAAGGAGTCCAAGAAACAAGTTTCCTTTGATATCAAGAGGGGTTACATCTAGTTGGCTCTCTCTCACATATTTTGCCTCAATCAATTAAACCAATCCTAGTGCATCATTTATCCACCAAAACCCAGTACACAACCAAATTATTCTGGCTAATTTAAAATAAAAATAAATTTTAACTACGATTATTGCTAGCAAATAAGAAACATCATTTTTAGATAGTTAAAGTGTCATTTTACCAAGTTAAAAGTTAAGAAAATAACTAAGAAGTAGTTATATTTTTGTTAGTGTAATAACACTTAGGTGTCATGATATGCAGCAAAACACACCTTTTGTTTGTTACTTTTTCCAATCTCAGGAATATAACAAGACATGCAGAGATAAAGCATAGGGTTTAATTTTAATTTAAATATGAAGCAAGTTTCAAGAAACTATACCCTGAAGAACATGGAGAATGATGGATTTTGCACACTACATGTAAAAAATGCATTAAAAATTAAATTGCAATTTATGGAAGAAGCATAAAAGATTATATCCATTCATGTGTATTCAACTAGAACATCATTACTTTAAAACATATACTTAGTCCAAAGCAGGTTAACAGACCACCTTAAAATGAAAAAAAAATTGTTAGCTATGGTTAATGATGGAAAAATTTTACTTATATCAGTGACATCACGGACTATCATGTAATTTGTTCAGTCACCTCCAAAGCCCATTTCTGCCTGTCCTTAAATTTAGGACTACATAAAGTCAGATTTAGTTCTTAATGTCACACTGTCTCCTACCTTGTTGTTCTTCATAGTAAGACACAAGACAAAGCATTTTATACATATATATACATCCACTTACTTTTAATTAGTCCAAAATAAGAAAATATTCTCTACAACCATAATAAGCTGAAAGTAATAAGAAACCAAGGCAAAGCGTACTTGATGTAAAAAATAAATGCTTACAATTGCAAATAAATGATTTTTTGTTACATTTTAAGGCCCAATGGTATCCAACATAGCAGATACTTAGAAAGCATTAGATGTTTAAGATCTCATCCATTCTTTTAATGATGAAAAAGTAATACCTATCAATTTATTTTTTTCAGACAGTTGCATAATAATTCTTCATTTCCAGCTAGGTGCTCTTCCACAACTAAAATGTCCTAGATAGTTATATAAGCTTGCCATAAACATTCACCTATATTCCCTCCCCACTCCAAACATAAGAAATCCCAGGTTCCTTTGAGGAACGTCCTTGCATTCCTATTCTTTTCCAGTGTCATTAAACTATTTATAAAATCCCAACCAAAAAAAAACCCAAAGCAAAACACAATAAGCAGCTACTTACTTCTAAATTAGGATTTTCAGCAACTGCTGTCAGAACTACCCTACTTGCCAAAGCTTCTGCCTGGACAATTGTCTCGGCATCTGCAGAAACTGGCCAAGATGAAACATTGAGAATACACTGAAAGATCCCCGAATGACAAGGTAAGAAAAGTATTTTCAGATCATTGGTAGAATAGGATCCTACGATTGTTTTGTTCTTGAAAACCAGGCACTGATATTTCAGAGGATCCACCTGAAAAACAAAATCTCTGTTATTTTCAACACGCCTCTTGCCAGAGGACAGCTTCTTCCAAAATACCACATTTATCTGGCACCGCTGCTCACCACAGACATTTGGTAATATGCTTTTGCTCAATATTCATTATTGCATCTTCATATTCATGTCCAACTTCAACCTCACTCAACTGTAGGCATTCTCTTTTTAATTTAAAGAGTTAGGTGAGTCAGCCTGAAAGTTGCTGGGGTTTCTTTCCAGTATCTAGTGAAATATTAACGCTGGGATTATAGTATTTCTTATATCTGAAAGTGAATTCATAAGTAAAACCCTGACTTTTCAGAACGGACAGCAGCAAAATAAACAAAGCCAAATCTGCCTGGTCCTTTCTGCCATCAAGGCTGGGAGGAAAAGGTATGGTGGAGGAATAA
>WEKW01021191.1:52008-66736 GCA_013389905.1 Sula dactylatra | reverse complement strand
ATATGGGATTTTATAGCTCCATCAACACAAAGTTTTACTTATCTGAGGTAGAAAACTACCTAACAGGCTGAGTGTTTTTTATCCTTGCATTACTAGATAATCCTGAGCAGAAACTGCAATGTCTGGCATCTCTGTCTCATCAGGCCAGTAAGAAAAATAAAAAGTTAACAATTGCTTAAGACTGCTTCCCCATACACATAATAAAAGCANCTAGGAGAAGAGTGGATTAGTGGTGAAGTTGAAGGTCTGAAGCTATACTGCTCATCCTCTAGAGGTTGCAAGTCACATTCAGGTTTATGCTCTGGTAAATAAAAAGAATTTAATAACAGTGCTTATTTAAGCGCACAGAACAAGTCTACTGTCAAGAAAAGCCTTTTCAACAACTGGTTACATTTATATTGCTTTACTTACCAGCACTACTCTGGGAAGCTGGGGAGAGCTTCTCAAAAGTCACATGTTTTGCATTCCCACTGCAAGCAGTGCTGGCATCTTTGTCTCTCTTCTCTGTTTTTGCATTTTGCTTCTTTTCATCATTGTTCAATTTCTGCATAGGCTTTGCTTTTGTAGGACTTACTGAGACGTATTTACTAGATTGCTTGGCAGGTTTTAAGTTGCTGAGTGACTGAGTGTTTTCTGTACTTCTTTCCACCAAATCATTACATAGTTCAGAAACAGCGTTTGTTGCTCGATCTACTGTTTCTGTGTCTTCCCTGATAGAATACCTACTAGTGAGATCGTTGGTCTGGTAAGCAAGCGGGCTTCTCTGTGCCACTTCCATTTTTGCTGCTAAAGAAATTCCACATGTCTGTGCTTCATTTCCAGTAGGTGAGGTTTGGGTATTGAATGTATCTGTTCTACGATCAGCATTCATTGACTGTAAATGTTTACTATTTACTAAATCTGACAACTTTTTTGAATATTTAACACTATTTGCAGCTACGTGTTCATGGTCGGGAACACCAGACAGACTAGAGAAATTCTGAATATCATTTTCTTCATTAAAATAATCCAGAAATTGCTTCTCTGTTTCTTGCTGCTTGCTATGATTATTTATCAAGTCTTCTGCAAGAGTATTGTTATTTTTACCTTTACTCAGTAAAAAGGTATCAGGCATAAGGTTCTGGACAGATGCTTCATGTTTCACAATACTCTCATATTCACTTTCATGTCCAGCCTCATCTGTTTTTTTGAGGTATTTTTCCATATCAAATGCACTATTTTCCACATTGCTGGATAATACCCGATTAGCAGAGAGTTCAGTCTCTTTAACAATTCCAGGAAGGAAACATGTTCTTTCACTTTTATTAGAGAGTGACATCATCATAGCAGCTAGCTGGGAAGGATCAGCACTGGAGGAAGCGTTAGCAATAGCAGAGGCAATTGTGCTAATACTCAGGACAGAGTCAGAATGATTAGATAAGCCATCTTCAAACTTGTCCTTATGAACCCCATCCTACAACAAACCAAAATGAGTTAAGCACCAAATTAACTTTTTTTTTTAGTGTTTTGGTTTTTGTGTTTTGGTGGTTGTGGGTTTTTTTAATTATTTTGCATTTCGGTATATGGTAATATATTAACATTTCTAGTTGTCACATTTAATCGACTGTCAAGAAGGAATACTGCATAGGCTTAATTCTTATTGTACTGATTTTTTAAGTCTACACCACAGAAGTATTTTAGAAGATTAAATAAAAATTGCCTGCTGGGAAGCCTTGGTTCCTGTAAAACTTTTAAAATCCTAAAATGTTTTAATTCAGTTGGAAGAACTGGGAGTAAAACACCATCAGGAACAAACACAGCAGAGAAGAAACTACCATGACCAAATACATGGTATCTTCCCAATTAACTTTAAATCATCTGCCTCTCTACAAGGGGAAGACAAAGCTGTTTCTACAGTTTCCTCTATCATTCAAGCCTGATTTCTTCTTTAGTTTTCACACTGGTTATTCTTAGCAAAGGGCATCAAATAAGTAGACAGTCATGTCCAGACCACAATCTCTACCCATCTCTCTTAGATATACAGAAAAGAAAACATCTGTCCTCCTGTAGATATGCAGGAATGTCTTCATAAGATCCTCATAAAAAAGACTGATGAAGTATGGAGCAGATAAGTGGACCGTGACTAGACTGAAAATTGGCTGCTCGAAGGGTTGTGATCAGCAACACATAGTCCAGCAGGAGGCCAGCCACTTGCTAGTGGAGTACCCCAAGGATCTAGACTGGGGCCAGTACCGTCCAACATCTTCATTAATGACGTGGATGACAGGGCAGAGCGCACCCTTGGCAAGTTTGCCCATCATACAAAATTGGGAGGTGCAGTTTATACACCAGGAGAGTGGGCTGTTGTTCAGAGGGACCTCAACAGGCTGGAAAAATGGGCTGAGAAGAATCTAACAGAGTTCAAAAGGGAAATGCCAGGACCAGCACCTGGATAAGCCCATGCACCCGCACAGGCTGGGGACCAACCAGCCTGAAAGCAGCTTGGCAGAAAAGGACTTGCAGGTCCTAGTAGACATGCAGTTGACCATGAACCACCAATAGACCCTTGTGGCAAAGGAGACCAACAGCATCCTGAGCTACAGTAAGGAGTTGCCAGCAGGTCAAGAGAGGTGATCCTATCCCTCTACTCAGCACTGGTGTGACCACATCTAGAGTACAGTGTCCAGTTATGGACTCCCCAGTACAAGAGAAGACATGGATATACTGGAGAGTGTCTAGTGAAGGGCCACACTGAAGCATCTGTTGTATGAGAAGAGAGCTGGAATTCTTTAGCCTCAGGAAGACAAGGTTCAGGAGGAAATCTTGTCAATGTGTATAAATACCTGATAGGGAGAGGAGGGGAGTGGGGAGGAGTAAAGAAGATGGACCCAGACTCTTCTCTGAGGTATCCAGTGAGAAGAAAGGAGGCAACGGGCACAATTTTAAATACAGGAAATTCCATTTGAACACGAGGCAACAATTTTCAATTGTCAACATGCTCAAACACTGGAACAGATTGCCCATAGAGGACCCAGAGTCTCCATCCTTGGAGATATTCAAAACGTGACCGGACCTTGATTAGCCTGCTCTATTTGACCTGGTTTTGAGCAAGAAGGGATGGACTAGATGATCTCCAGGAGTGCCTTCTGACCTCAACCGTTCTGTGATTTGTCTTTGAGAACATTTTAGCATCCATATCAGAATGAGGGTGACCTGAACTTGTACAAATTGAGGGTAGGGTAGATTACAATCTGGATATACATTATCAAGACCCCAAATTACTCATTTTGTATCTAGAACAGGGATAAGGATAAATTAGAAAGAAAAGCAATTATGGCAGTAGAGAGTCAGATGAGCGATCCACCCAGTCCTTCTGCATTTAAGTCTGCAGCCTTCATCCTTTGATCAGCTAAAACCAAGTCAAACTTGCTAGCTACTGATTCCTTTAAGTGATCATGTAGGAGAAGGGCTGTTTCTGTAACTGAATGGGTGTGTATGTGTTCTGCCTGAACAGAAAAAGAATGTGTTGCATTAAGGCAGAGAAGGTAGGTGTCTAGGATTAGCAAACTGAAAATACACCTTTTTCAGGCTTACACCATATCAGTATTTCTTAATTTTGTCAAGTAAAAGACTTTACTCACATGCTAAAGACAAGTTGTTGCATTAAAAAAACCAGAAGAGAAACACATAGCCGAAATTCAGAAACTTCATCACAGAACGTCAATAGCCTAGGAATCTCTGAAATATTATGGGCTGACAGACCAATCAACTCCAAAAGTGAAGTAGGGAGAAAAAGGAACATGAGATGGTGATAGTAACACCTGACTCACTACAGGAACATGGCATTCTAATGAAACTATTCTAACAAACAGTGGCACCTTCTAGGATTCAAATGATCAATATAAAAAGCACTGAGCTGATATGAAAGTCCAAATTTAGACATATTCAAAGCAACAATAATAATTGGAGTTATCTGAATGTTGCTCAAGTTCATAGTTGCACTTAATAGAAAAACACAACAGAAATACCTTTGCTTTACTTTTGGTAGCAGATTCTATATTAATGCTTTTATGTATTCCAGCTGCAGTATCCATCCTATGCCATGCACCTTCACAGATGGTAGAATTTGCATGTTCTTTTGTTTGTGCTTCTAAGTCAAGAACAAAGAAAAAGACAGGGAATTAATTTACAGTAAGTAAATTGTCTAAACAGCTGCATTCTTGAGATACACATGCTCCGTTAACATTCTATAGAAAAAAGAGCTGTTATAATGGCACTAATCCAAGTACTGCAAGCATCAACTGTTTCCTGTACAGTACTTAAATTTTACATTCAAGTCACAAAATTAGCTAGCATCAAGAATACCATGCTCACACTCTTCAAATTTTATTTTCAGGTAGCTTATCATATTAGCATAAGCTAAACAAACCTTTTAATAAAATGGTGTTTGTAAGATAATATGAACATAGACCAAACTCCAGCAGAAAACGAGAAGAGTTAGAACTGAGTAAAGCCAATTTTCTTATGCTGCAGACAGGGTTTGACTGAGGTAGATAGCAGTGAACTGGTGATTTTGAAGGATTATGTTTAGGAGGGACAGGTGGGTTTCTGAAACCATCAAAACCACAAATAATCTTCTTGAGGAGAAGATCAAACCCAACCTAGGAGGTAATTGTTCATATGAGATCTAGAGGCTACAACTTCAACAAATGAGTTCCTGTTTGAAGGAAAAAATCTGGACTCCCTAGACAACTAAAACCAACTTTTAAAGATGCTCTGATTGGTGAGAAAACAAGCATGAAACAACAAACATTTTGGTCTGGGGTTTTTTGGAGGGGGAAATATGTTTGGGGTTCTGTTTGGTTTTGTTTTGTGGGAGGTTTTGGGGGTTTTTTTTTGTTTGGGGTTTTTTTTGTTGCTTTTTTTTTTTCTTAACTTCCATTCTTGCAGAAGCTATTTGGGGTCTGGATGTACTTCATATTTCCTCAGGTTGCTGACCTCTCAGCTTCTTCTCCATCTTCTGCTCCTTAAGCAAGAATTGCATACTGATAAAATTATTGCCAGTACAACTGAAAATCAGATTGCAGTAACTTTTAATATCTTGGCCACAAAGTGACTCAAATACCTACTCTCTCTAGCATTTATGGCAACCCTTGTACCAAAAGAAGTGCAGAGCACATAAAGGTGTTTTTCTGTTATTCAAAGCAACACTTACAGCTATAATTTAATCAAACAGAGGTCATGAACTCAATGAACTCCTGGTATTTTTTGACAAAAATCTAGACTGTTGTACAGTGACTTTAAGTACACTAACACTAGATTTAAAAATAATTATTAGACAACACCCTTTAAAAATATTTGCAAGGTCCCAGCATGAGGAAAATTACAGCTGTAAAGCTGTTTCAAGGACGTGGGGTCCATAATAGCCTGATGGATATTTTTCACCAATGCAGAAAAGTATTTAAGTCACTGCTCTGACTGTACAAGCAGGTTCACAAAGGCTGATGTTACCACAGTTCTATTAAGAACAGTAGAGGTGCTTTAAAATGCACTCATTCTTTCCTAAACATACCTTGTTCAGTTGATAGGCATATATATGCACCCAAATGTGTGCTGTGATCTTTACACATAAAAATTCGGAGGAATCTCCTAAATTATTACTTTAAGTTAAACAGATATCATGGGAATGTAACTTTTTTTTTTAAAGATGGCAAGAAAAAATGTAGACTATGCTTTATGCACACACAGTCAGCTCAGCTATAACCCAAACTGTTTTCCTTCTTTCCCTATGTCCTCTATACCTATATGAGCAAACAGACTAATTTTCTGGAGGTTGTGTGTGTTTGTTTGTTTTTTGGCAACACATTTATACAGCTTTTTCAACCAGGAGACTTCTGAACAGACTTTAATTGACATTCTGGTAGTTATCTGGTATCTGGAAATGCTGAGATATCCAAGACAATACTTAGAATATTCTCGCTTCTAAGTGTTTAGGTTCTGTGTTTTTCTGGGGGAAGGAAGGGTGGGGAAGGTGCTCACAGCAAAAAAGATACTTTGTCAATGAAAACCAGAGTCTGTCTACCACAGATTACTCTTAATAGTCCAGCTTAATAGTATAGCTATATACAAGTGATTTTTAACTACCTTTATAACCACTGTCTAGGGCTGACTCTTCTGTTCCATAATTACCTGGAAACACCTCAGACAATTGCGAAATCTCTTGGCTGGTGTCACCTCCTGATGAATCAGATTGCCTTAGCAAAGCAACAGGTTGCCTTTTCTTCGGAGATGTAATGTAGTAACCAAAAGATGGCTGTAAAAGAAAAAATTACCCCAGAATACAGCATGAGTAAATTTAATTATTAATAAGTAGGTTCATTGGGCTTGCAGAGCAGTTTCAGCCACAGTGCCTCCCCAGTTGGTGTTGGGCTCTCACACCACTGAGAAATAACATATCCACCTAGCATTACAAATGCCTAATCCAAATACATACTCTTCCAATATACACATAAACTAACAACTTACTTACACCAGTTAGACAAAAGAAAATACATAAGCTCTCATCATCTCTGCCTGGAGGCATGCTTTGCTACTCAGCCTCTGAATGGACCAGGACAGAACAAGGCAACTCTATCAATTCACCAGGACACGACTGAATTACACAAGCATATTTGACTTCTTCCTCCCATTGTTCCCCCTTTCCCGCCTTTTTTTTTTTTTTTTGTCTGCAACACAGGTGAAATACTGTCTACCAACAGCATCGAAGAGAAGAGACAGTTATCAGATAGGTGCAAGAAGCACACAGAAGTACGTTGGTAGGTTAGAGTCCAGATGACCACACTTCTATTGAAGTCGAGCATTTGCCTAGACAGCACACCAGCTGTCAACAGCTACTGAAAGATACCCTCGCTGTTCATATACCACTGTCTGAGCAGCATTTCATTCAACTCTGTGGATCATTTGCTTGGACCTCCAATGTGCACCCTGTATATGGTGTACTTTTTTGCTATCTAATCCTACACATAATTAGTTCCTGACCAAAAGATGAAGATCAAGGTTCATTGGTAACACCAGCCAGCCTTTCACATCAGAAGTTCCAAGTGGGAAACAAAAGCCAATCCAGACCTGTCATACATAGAGAATTTCCTTTGCAAGTGAACTTACAAAAGTAGTTCTCAGAAAGAGTTAGTTACAATATAAAAAAATGAAAAGTAGTCCTAGCTGTTGTTGTTCTTGTCCTTTCCTTGTGTCTTAATGTTACTATAAAGATACATACCCGTTTCACATCACTGCCTCCACCAAGACAACCAAGAGCTTCAGATCTCTGACCAAAGAACTCCCCCAAAGACAAACGTAAATAACTGGCATCTTTATCAAGATCAGATGTTCTCAGCAGAACGTAGCTATTGGCAGATTTCCATGAAGTATCTGCTAATTCAGATGCATTTAGAATGTCTACTTTTTCCGCCTGCAGGCAAAGACATTTCAGAAGTTGTGACTTGCAAATAAATTAAAGAACGAACTATTCTGTTTACATTGAGATAATTAGTTACCTGCACAAGTTTGTGTGCTTTCTCAAATTCTTCCTGGTCCTGTGCAATCATAGCTGCTGCTTCAGCTTAAAACCAAAGAGAACCGTTATTTTAATAAGGCCTAAGTTATTAAGTGCTGCCATTACTACTTTGCATCATTAAACTAAATTTTGAGAGACAGATATTGCAATATTTAACTGTACACCTAAGACAGTTTGGGACACACTAGGAGTTATTCCATCCTGTTATGGTGAGAAAAGTTCATATGAAATTCTTTTTGAAAGAGTACTCCCCCTGGGCCTTTAGGACCCAAAGTAAACTCAGCATTTAGCTAACTAACGTAGCAGTCTCTTACAGCCTTAACCCCAGACTATAACTTTTTGTAGGTTATGCTACCCACACTAGCTAGAACCAAGCATTGTGTCGCTAGTTCTGAAAAAAATTCAGCACTGTGAAGACTTCCTGAAGCACCAGACTCTGTCAAGTGAGCAATCCTGCACTATTCTGTACAAGAATACACTATGTACACAGTTTGCTGACAGAGATTGACCTCATAAATGAGACTCAGAAGCATCAGATGTAACATTTCCTTTCTGTCCCTACAAATAAAACCTCCCAGCTGTCAAGCATCACACTTGAGCACTGCAGACAGGCAAAATAGCAGCCAGAAAAATGCTGACCACATTGAATCTGTAAGCACGTCTTCTATCATGTGAACAGGTAAGCCAATCAGCTTGAAAGCAGAATTCCTTTAAAAACCCATCAGGTGGGAAAAAGCTAAAAAGCCTTGGAAAAATTTACAACAGTCAAATATTCTAATCACTTGACAACCTGAGTCTGAGATGCAGGAAAGTGTCTGAAATGTCCTGGCATTTGAAAAATAATGGAGGAGCTCTGCTTTACTGACACAGTAGATAGGGAAGTTTCTATCATATTTGATCATATTTGCTTCTTCCAGCAGAAAACTACTACAGCATTGAAAAACATTACTTCAACCACTCCACCCTCTTTGATCACTCGTTCAAAATAAACAATTCTAGACAGCAACATATACAGCTGTGCTGGTTGTGGCTGGAATAGAGTTAATTTTCTTCACAGTAGCTCCTATGGGGCTACGTTTGGATTTGTGCCGGAAACAGAGTTGGTAATACAGGGATGTTTTTGTTACTGCTAAGCAGGGCTTACACAAAGTCAAGGCCTTTTCTGCCTCTCACCCCACCCCACCAGTGAGTAGGGGCACAAGAAGCTGGGAGGGGACACAGCCAGGACAGCTGACCCCAACTGACCCAAGGGATATCCCACACCATCTGACATCATGCTCAGCATATAAAGCTGAGGGAAGGAGGAGGAAGGGGGGGACGTTTGGAGTGATGGCATTTGTCTTCCCCAGTAAGCGTTATGTGTGATGGAGCCCTGCTTTCCTAGGGATGGCTGAACACCTGCCTGCTCATGGGAAGGAGTGAATGAATTCCCTGTTTTGCTTTGCTTTACCTATTCAACTGCCTTTATCTCAACCCAGGAGTTTCCTCACTTTTACTCTTCTGATTCTCTCCCCCATCCCACTGGGGAGGAGTGCGCAAGTGAGCTGTGTGGTGCTTAGTTACCAGCTGGGGTTAAACCATAACAGCAGCGTTCTCTTTGAAAGAAAGAACAACCTTGAGTGGACCATGGACACCTTTAGAATACATTAGTCCATCCATATGTCACTTTAGAAACTATAACTGACTAGGAGAAACACTGTTGCACATTGCTTGAACCTGCCTAGTAAAACAGATGACATTTCAGTGTTAGACAAATCAATTCCTTACAGTTATCCAAGCCTGTATTAGAAACATACAGATTCTCATGAAGATCAGTCTAAGATAGCTTAAGGAAAATAAACAACTTCAAGTAAACAGAGGTTCAAAAAGCCTGGAATTTGTTAGAAGATAAGAATCCAGTAAAGCCCCTCAATAAGCTCCAACATTCTTCAGTACCAGTAGCATTTTTCAGCATCAAGACATTCCCAAGGGGTTCACAAAAAATCACCAGCTAGTCAATTCAGCAGCTCTTTCCACATTGTAGTTGATCTTGTATTAATTTCTTGTTTACATTTATTTCCTGTCTTATAACCACCATGCAATACAGAATGACCACTGTTTCCTCTTCTTGAAAGAAAGGATAACAATAATTAAAATCCAAAGGAAAAATTTGTGGACATGGCAGCTACAGGAGTTACTTTTGCTGATACAATAGGTACCAGTGGCACATTTTAGAATGCTTTTTGAAACACAAGACTCTTCATGGGAAGAGTAGGAAACGTGGAAAGAAGCTATCAACTATAACTAATGATAATATTATTATAGGATACTATCAACATCAGCTTTCAAATAATTTGCAGTCTCTAAAGCCTGGAGGTTTTGCAACACCAAATACTGATCTGTTGAAGAAAAAAAAAAGGAAGAAAGTTTACTTAAGACTATTACGGATAACAGCTAACTAAAACGGAAAAAGATTACATACATCCAGTAATGAACTTCTCATTTATTTTATCATCTTCAGATAGATTTAAATCTTGTTCTTCATCAAATGAAGTATAATATGCAAGATCAGTCACCCATTTCCCCTCTTCATTTTGATAGACAATGCTGTGTGGTAAATCACCTGAAAGATACATCGAATGCTACACTGTTGATTAAAGTAAAAAGGAATACAGCAAAGTCTCTTAAGTTTAGATTAAGGAGTTCAAAATAATGTAGCTTAAGTTGCTGCAACTGCAAGCTTAAACTAGTTTCATCATCAAATAAACAACAGTTAGGTGCAATATACAACAGTCAGTATTTTTTAAAACCAAGTCAAAACTTATTGATGCTACATTGGTTTTTATTACCAACTTGAACAACTGAAGAAAAATGCATAGCTTACAATTTTATTTCTTTTTCCACACAACGGAGTCTGGTCAATTGCTTAGATGGGTTATATCTCAAGCAACCTACCTTTGTCTGTTGTAGCTAAACTTATGTTCTCACAGCTGTCTGCAGTTGGAGACAGGTAAGTATCAGCAAGACCGACTTCACATTCCATTGCATCTGTTTGAGCTGCACTAAGAACAACTTCAGGAGTGGTGTAGTGCCCCAAAAATCCTCTTGCTGTGTGTAGTACTTCTGCATCAGAAGCAGCAGCCTGATACCCAGAGGACCCTATTTTCTGGTTTGGAAGGACATCCGAGACATCAGCTTTATGGCTGTCCACGCACTGAAGATACAGTGAATCTAATCGCAACTCAGCCGCAGTGGAGGAATCTGGCACATCTCCAGTAGTCACAGAATTCTTACAAAACAATAATAATTTAAAAAGTGTCAGAAGCGCAGTTGTTAACTGTTTGTGCTAATAGTTCTAAGTACGAAATATTCCAAGTTAACTATGTTTGAAAAAGATATCTGAAAACAAAGTGGTGGTGTTTTGTTTTGGTTTTTTGTTTTTTTTTTTTAAAGAAAGTTTGCGTTGTTAGTTCATTCTCTAACAGATTTTTCAAATGCACTGCCACCTTCTACTACTCCATATAATAAAGAGAAATTTGAATGACAGTTTGATACCAGTTGCCGTACTGCTCTGGGCAGCATTTCTCTTTGCACAGGACATCCAGCTATCCCTTGATTTTGTGAATCTTCATCGCTAGCGTTTCCAGAGTCTACTCCTGTCACAGCCTGGTATGTGTCAGGAACCCGAAAGCTCTCCTTTTAAAAAAAAAAAAAAAAAAGGACGTAAGAACAGATATACCAAAATGAAAAAAAAATTTAACACTTCAGTTGTTTTTACAATGTTAAAAAATTCTCTGGTAAAGAGACTATCATACTTTGTTCACTCATGTGCCACTGCCAGAGGCATCTCTACCTGATAGCACCACCACCAAGGACAATAGTTACTGGCTATGCCAATCCATGCATCTGCCTCCAAAGGCATACACAGAAACAATCACAGAATCATAGAATCATTTAGGTTGGAAAAGACCTTTAAGATCATCAACTCCAACCATTAACCTAGCACTGCCAAGTCCACCACTAAACCACGGCCCCAAACACCACATCTACTCATCTTTTAAGTACCTCCAGGGATGGTGACTCACCCACTTCCTTGGGCAGCCTGTTCCAATGCTTGATAACCCTTCCGGTGAAGAAAGTTTTCCTAATATCCAATCTAAACCTCCCCTGCTGCAACTTCAGGTCATTTCCTCACGTTCTATCACTTGTTACTTGGGAGAAGAGACCAACACCCACCTCGCTACAACCTCCTTTCAGGTAGTTGTAGAGAACGATAAGGTCTCCCCTCAGCCCCCCCTTTTCCAGGTTAAACAACCCCAATTCCCTCAGCCGCTCCTCATAAGACCTGCTCTCCAGACCCTACACCAGCTTTGTTGCCCTTCTCTGGACACTCTCCAGCACCTCAATGTCCTTCCTGTACTGAGGGGCCCAAAACTGAACATAGTATTGGAGGCGCGGCCTCAGCAGTGCCAAGTACAGGGGAACAACCACTTCCTGAGTCCTGCTGGCCACACTATTCCTGATACAAGCCAGGATGCTGTTGGCCTTCTTGGCCACCTGGGCACACTGCTGGCTCACATTCGATGGAGGATCTCTTATTCCTACTACTTCCTTTCATTCCCTTTAACAGGAGTGCCATGCTACTCCTCTTCCCCTTGTGGTTGACCCACTGCTGGATGAGAACTCCAAACCCAACTCAGAACCCATTGTACCTACCACACTGCCTATCCACAATGGCAGTGAAGCAGGAACACCTTACACAAGTAGAGAAGACCTGAAGTGACAGAGCAGAACTGTGTTATTCTCACTCTTCGAACAACCACCTATTCCTTTCTTCATGCACAGCTGTACATCTGCCCCTGGCAGACTATGCTGACTGCTTTTACAGGGTTAACATATCACTTCCCACTGCTTAGCAACTTTGATGTCAGTTGGGAAATTTCTGAAATTTCAAAAGCTACAATTCATGTAACTGTTTAAATGAATCACACTTTCCCATTTTGGTCAAGCATGCTACAGCCAGGATCACATCCATTGTTGCAAAGCCGAGGAAATCGAAAGGCACTTGATCCCTGGCACTGTTTGTAATGGAGCTAACTGCTGCTCAAAGATAAACCACAAGCCAGACAGCTGCTGCTCTACGCTTACCTTTCACACACTGACCACTTCTTCAAAAGACGTATTTACTCTCCCAGAAAAACAAGTCTCTGTGATACTACACACTTAATAAAACCTTGGAGATTGCTATCCAAGGTAATAAACCAGTGATCAAAAAGATTTTACGAACTAGTTGTATGATGGAAAATAAGTGCCAGCATGTTACCCTAACAGTTACAGAAACAAAAAATAAAACAGAATCTTTGTCAGTAGTGAAATAAATTTCTTTTCAACAAGTTCAATCAATGTCTTGAAAGAAAATTCCATTCTGTTCTTTGAATTTTGTTTCAGTTAAAACTGTAACTCTAATTAAGAATAGCAAAAAGTTAAACTACTGAAAGTAGTTTTGTCACAGAACCATCAGATTAAAATTAAGCAATTCTTACACAGACAATCGGCCCATCTCCTGCTATTCCAAGCAAGTTATAAGCGAGATTAAAAGATGGCCTTAGCTTCAGTTCAGCTGACCAGCTTGCTGGGGCTGGAGGGGACAGGGTAAAGCAAGCATTTTATGGGTATTACCTTTCTTATGGAGATTCATCTTTCATCAAAAACTCTTTGCATTCAGAGGCTGGTAATCAAAACTAATCATGCCATCGCAAGACAATGGTATCAGCAGAGGCTTCTGCTTAGTTACCAATTATATAATTTTCCTTAGTGGACTTGAGAGGATCTCAAATGCTTATCCACAAACATCTCACCATCTCTGACACTAAAAACCACCACTAGGAAGCTGAGAGGGGAAGCAAGGTGTATAAGAAACATTCATACCTTAAAGCATCCAAGAGAATGCCTCAGAGGTACAAAAAGTTCAGACCAGCTTAAACAGTCCAAAACTCTAAAAGCAATTTTTACATTTGTAATAAGGATTAAGAAATGCAGCATTAAGTAGTCCAGCAGAAAAAGTCCATCTTCAGGAAATAGTACTGATGCTATATTAGTTATTACAGGATTTCTCTGAGGACAAGTCTCCATCATCCCAGATAAGAGGCAGAAATCCAGTCTTAGGAGCTTGGGGTTTGGTTTTTTCCCCCTTTTGCAAGATCAAGTAACAAAATTGCCTGCACAAGGTTCTCTACCAGAGCTGTTTATCAGGAGAAAGGAAAAGGTTATACACAGGACAAAGAGGAGTGTGAGAAGCAGGGTTATAGAGGGGTGGGAAACCTGAATGGAGACTTGAATGAAGCAGACATCATAATAGGAAACTCTTCAGCTTTGCTGCAAGCCTTCCTAACTAACGCCTCTTGTGACAGGAATTACTTACCTAATTCTACCTTATCTCATAAACAGGAAGACCTTCTGTAACAAGCAGGTGAATCAGCTGCTAGCTCCAATTCATCTTGTAGCTGCTAGCTACAAGGAAGAGGAAAATAAATACAGAAATAGCTACCTAGCTTCTTTCTCCCCTCCCCGCCCCCGACAAGGAAAACCTTGTTGATGGAACAGAAAAGGTCAGAAGCTCACTCAAATGGCTTGGTTTCTAGTTTAGAGCTGTGTTTGCTATCTTTAAAGTTAAAAACAATCCTTTCCTATAAAGGCTACCTGTTGGACAGCATTTGGGTTTATCAGGAAAGAAATAAAATCTAGTTCAGCTTGGCAGACAGCCCTCAATGATGCTACCATGTTTAAGGGCCACTGGGCATGCTGAGCTTTGAACTTTACTTTGAACCTACTTGAAATAAGCCATTCTGAGAAAGTTTCAGAGCTGTACAGCATTCTGCGAGTTTCTGTATGTCGGTGTCTCCTCTTGTCATTTCTGGTTGCATCAGCTGCTCAAAATAGGCCTCCAGTTGGTTATCCAAGAACTCTTCATCATCAATATCATCATCTATTGAAACAGAAGAAAATATCCTATCCACCTTTCACAGACATTTTATATCACCTGACATGCTACCAAAGCAACTCCATAATTTTTGATACATTAAGTCTCACAATACACTCATGCAGTCAGAGCAGAATTATGCTGATTTTCCCTTAACGTAATTGGGTCACAGAAACATGTAATTGTCTTACTCCGTGACTGGTGATACACAACAAAAA
>WEKW01021191.1:27311-39793 GCA_013389905.1 Sula dactylatra | reverse complement strand
GGGGGGGGGGAAGGACAGGCACATCAACATCGGCTACTCTGTAAATAGCTTATGGTTAATACTGTTTGTATGCGTTGCCATAGTTCAAAGGGTACAGATTAAAATGTTGCTTTGATACACAAACATAAATAACATGTTCCAAATGTTGTAGTTTGTTTTGCAAAACATGCAGGAAGTCCGCAAATGTTTTAAAATCTTCTGTACCAGAGAAGAAATACAAAGGCAGCCAGAAATGGAAACATTCACAAACACCAGAATAAGGCCCTCCAGAATTTATTTAAAGTAACACGTTAAACCCCTTCATTCTCAGGTAATAGATTAAGAGGCCGAGATACACATCGTCTGCGAGGGTGAGGATACTGGATGTTGGCAGTGTCAGCATCGCATGAGGGCTCTATCAGAGGAGGAGGAGGAAGGAGCTGGGCATGACTGGACCATCTCGATCCAGCCCGTGGGGAATCCAGAGGGGGAAAGAAATACCTGAAACAATTAAGAAAGGAACAAAACACCAAAACAAAACAAAACAAAAAAAAAACCAAACAAAACAAGAAAAAGAGAAAGGTAGTAAATACAAGGAGAACCAAAGGGGAGAAAAAGACATGCTGGAAAAAAAAAAAAGGCTTTAGTATATCCATGCCAAAACTAATAGAACATAATAGCAGAAATCAAGGCTTGTAATTCAAAACAAGACAAATCTGGAAACTGTTCTTTAAAGGAAAATAATACAGTCTTTTCCACTGAAATTCACAGAAAAGAATACTATAGTAATAATAACCCTAGTATACATTTTCACAAAAGGACAGATTGCTTTGGGAATCAAAAGGATAGTGTAGCACAGCTATTGACGGGCTTTCATTCTCCCAGAATTCCTGCGATTTGTTAACAGAGCTTTTAGTAACGCTTCATTTGTGACACAAGATATACATTAAATATTATGTAAGTACATTTTCTGCATATCCATTTAATTCAGATTAACTTCACAGCACTTCTAGAATAGGCGTAAAAACATCATTGTTTTTACAATACTTTAATAATACACATTTACAGAGAATAACTACTTTCAATGAAATACAGCCTTTGCATTTATTTACATATTTCTGCAAAATCCTCAGAGAAGATTTAAGATTCCTGGTGAACGCATTACTCAGTTATGCCATTTCGTGTCATTCTTCTGCTGTTTTTATTAGAACTTACCCGTAATACCTGTGCACTTTAGTATAACTATATTAGATACCTACAGGTGTTTTCTGTCTTGTTTACAGTTCCATGGACTTACATAAAGGACCAGCTATATATTTAATGAAATTATGGCACAATGCACAACAAGCTACCTTTTGGTTTCAATCGTTGTATGGCTCAAGTGTTTGCATTTTTTAGGATGCTGTGCTCAGACAATTTTAGTTAGTCCATGGAATTTTTACCATAGGAATGTCCAAGTACATATCAGAAAAAGTACTTCTCTTAGTTCGGACAATGGAAGTATGACAGTACTTACAAAACATTTATTTGAAAGTCATACCAAGTTATAAATGAAGCAATACTGAACTATTAAAAGCGACCATCTGTACAATTGTCAAAACAGCTTTCTTATTCCGTTAAAACTAACAGTTTCATGTATTACAAAGCAGTTACAAACTTGTGATGTTTAAGAATCTTAATCAAATGCTGAACACTATGAAATGCAAAACAAATCAGTTATCAAAACAATTTTAATGAAAATTTTAATGGTCACTTCCCTCCTCCCATCCCAATCAAGGACAAAAATTCTCATTTTTAGTCATGAACTAGTCTTTTAATTTGACAAGCTTTCAAAAAAATGTTTTGATGGAAGTTTTGGGGTTTGGGTTGTTGTTTGTTTGTGGGGTTTTTTTCCAGACAAGAAGCCTCTCCAAGTATTTCTCTATCAGGAGTTCCAACAGTATCAAACTGTGCAGGCTAGTACAAAAAAAAACCGTACACGTGTTTTAAAAAGGCTTTTTGAATAGCATTTAGTAGTTAGCAGGCTGCTGGTGTCTTGGGAGAGGTCAAACGGCGTTGGGGAGGGGAAAAAGGAGTTCGTTTTCCATTCCTGTGTGCATGCAACAAGCAGCAAAACACCAAAGTTACTCCAGTTAGCTTGGTATCAGCTCTGCTTTCTGTTAAAAAGGACATAATACAAATGGAGAATGGAAATTGTATCATAAATCTAGACACACAATTACATCAACATAACAACATAGCCTTACTGACTTATTTTCCAGCAATCTACATCATCAGTTCTGAAACTATTTTGGTTACAAATCCAGTTTGGTGGTCATGCTTCAACAGAGTTTCCCAGATCTGCCTATGCTTTATCCATTATAAGCATTTACATGTACAAATGCTGAAACATAGCATCTACTGTCACAGACAATAAAATTCTGTGTAGCATACCAGTTTAGCCAAATGTCAGTACATAAATCCTATTAAGTGTTAATACACTAAACAAAGTTAGCAACTGTGCTTATGCAATTCAAGCCGATGTTATTACCAAAGAAAACATGTAGTTAAGGCATCTTTTTTATAGTAAGGCTCAATCCTAGGACAAGACACCATATATTTTGAAATTCTACAGCCATAGACTTAATTCTGTAACAAAACGTTAATTCCAAATTGGAGCTGCGAATAATTTATTTAAAAAGAAAAAAAACACACAAAAAACACTTTCAGAAGACAGAACAATGGAGGAAGTCTAAAATAATGCTACAAGTTTCAGTTTTGCAATGGCTTACTACCAACTTCAGGGAGAGGAGAAAAACCACCCATGGGCTGGGGTAGGGTAATCTTGCTGGCAGCAGCACAGTCTTAGATAAGACGACTGTGAAACCA
The DNA here is from genome assembly GCA_013389905.1 of Sula dactylatra. NCBI lineage: Eukaryota > Metazoa > Chordata > Aves > Suliformes > Sulidae > Sula > Sula dactylatra. The sequence continues at coordinate 36,946 of WEKW01021191.1, read as the reverse complement.
CACCCTGTGCTAAAAAGGTATAAAACAGCCTGGATCTCCCTACAGAAGCCCAAGCACACACAGATATCCAAATAGGTTTGGATATACACATTTCCAAGGCAGGATTGAATTTCAGCATTTTTTGCTAACACTGCAAGTAGCACCTGGAACCAGATGACCAGGATCATTTTGGCCTCCTTTCTTGCCGGGGACTTGGCCCATGACCACCTCTTGCTCTCCCATTTCTCATGTGAGGAAAATGAGAAAGCCCTTCTTTGTTCAACACAGCTAGGGGTCTTGTAGGGGCGCCAGGACTGCTCTTCAGGACTGACTGCTGAACAGGGAGGGGCAGGGAGAGCAAAGGCTACTCTCTGAAAGCAAACCGTCACAGTGCTTTACAGATGAGCATTTTAAACTGAAAAATAAAGCCATATTAGTAGCTGTACATGGATGGAAATGGAGGCTATCCCAAGGCAGTTGAAAAAAATAAAGGTGGCCACAAAACTTGGAAGCTGCTGCTATGGAATTGGGCCACTTCTAGTCCTCACATGGGACACATCCTGTAGAGTTGATTGTACACACCACCATGCAAAGGCGGGGCTCAGTGTACTTCTACACATTTCAGTACGCACAAATTAAAATGGTTTTCAGAAGAGGCAGTTAAATTTACCTACTAAACAGCAATTATTACAGAATTATAACATAACAGAGAAAGCAAATTCATCTGCAATAAAAATGCCACATGAGGAAGATTAAAAAAACAAAATTTTTATTCAATTCATGTTACACCTGCAAAAATGCAAGTAAACTAACACTAGCATGATTGTTGAAACCATACATCATAAATAATCTTTTCCTCCTTCCTTTCTGCTACCTCATCCCAGTGAAAAACAAAATTTGTTGCTGGTATCTTTGCTTCACTTTTAAACATGCATCTAAAACAGAAGGGCAGTTACACAGCAGTATGATGAAGTTTCTCCTTGTTTGAAACTATTTCAGAAAAGTTATTTTTAATCATGATAGGACTAGAAGTGAAAATAGTTGCTTACATTGCTGATTTATACAGAATAGTTCAGCTTGGCTTAGGTTTCGTTCATTTTCCTCTTACCACTGGCATATCAGATACCATCGCAGAGCAAGACTAGAATAGCTTGTAGAATTATTCATGCAATAAATGACATTGCACTTTAAAAAAGAAGTCATAAAACAAACATGAAAGATAAGTGAAATTAAGAACATTCAGAGAAGAGAGCATTTACTGAAATTCAGTCTCTCTCCTAATTAACCTACCTGCTGGCAGATGATCCATTTAGTGAATTCTGTAGACTTGTATTGGCTGAACCTAGAGAGGCATTAAAAATCCCCTGCTGAGAACTACCATTCACTGGACTCCCATTACCTTTCAGTATACCAGTACACTTCCAGTTGTCCATGTAATTAGCTGCAAATACAGATATATAAAACCTGTTAGTTTCTCTTCTCAGGCTCAGCTTGTGATACAGCTATGATGTTTCAGCTGCTACGCACCTGGTGTGAATCAGAATTGAACTTAAATACCAATATATATATATATATTCCAAACAGCTGAGGCCCTTTAGCTGCTCTGCCACCCACAACTTAAAACTCAGTTTTGTTCAGGAGCAAGAATGCATTTCCTTCATTAAAATACCGAGAAACAAATGCAGATGGATGAGGATACTGCCACTGGTTCTTTTGTTATTGCTTTTAGAAGTTTAAACAGAAAAAAAGCTAGTTTGCCTCAACACCGTGACTGAATGTAGATTTTCTGGTTTCAGCAGCAGGCAAAGGCAGTAACACAATATATATATGTTAATTTTAAAAATTACAACTTTACATAACTCTAGTCTGGTGAGACAGTTGAAGGGTACAGTAACAACTATTCACAGCAGCCTAAATGATGCGAGTGTTCCAGCACAGAACGTTTTCCTTTCTGAAATGTGCACAGAAATATAAAAATCTATCACTCACAAATCTAAAATTAACTTTTACTCCAGAACTATTTTTTGAGTGAAATTTCTCAAGTACATTCAGCATACTGCAAAGCTACTGTCTTTCAGGTGGGTGACCTTACCCTTCCAGAGCCTAACACAGCCATCGTCGCCAGAGGAGGCAAGCACCGTGCCTGTAATATTCCAGCTCACTCGCCACACCTGGGAGTTGTGGTTATCAAACTGTGCCACAATATGAATTTCAAATTTCGTTAATCCTCCAGATGAGGTCAATTCTTTCCTGTTTAAGAGCAAAAGTGACAGTTCTGCACACAACTTTTCAAAGGTCTGGGCTTCAACAAGATGACAAGAAAAGAGGACTACATCTTTCAAGGAGTCTATATAACCATTGTTACCAGAAGGGAGTATTAAGAGGTATTCAGACAAAATTATATACTTCCTCACAATCTTGTCATCTTAAAAATCTGGCTGCTAAAAAACAATCCTGCATAAAGTTACTACTTTTGCTTCACAGATACTATTAAAATAAGACTACATAGTAGGCACCGCATCATACCGAACTACCTTCCTTCTAAGCTCACCTCAGAGGTTTTAGTGTGAAAATTCGTACATCTTTGGTTGCTACAGCTAAGATGTGGAAGGATCTTCCGAGATTTGGAGCAAATGCAATATCATGTACAGGATCTGTGACTGTCATCAGAGCTTCTGCTTTTGCATATTTCCTGTACAGCACAAGAAATTAGCCTTTAGTACCATCAGAACTGCCAGTGATGCAAATTATATAAACCAGACATAGGCGAACAGGGAAAAAGGGGTTAGTGTACATGATGAGACTTGCAAGAATAAAAATATTTTCTTAACATAAATTTAATTGTAAGTAGTAGTTACAAGGTAATTTCTTCAGAAACTGAATACATCAGATACAGTAGCTACTAACAACAGTATGCTAAATCATACAACAAAGCAAGGACTCCAGTATAAAGAACATCTTTGTCTACAGCTGGAAGAGGGAAATAAAAAGATTCTTCCCTTCACAAACCTAAAGCAAATTGGTATTGCAGTAACTTACTAAATTTTCTGTACTTGTAAGCAGACCGCTATCTGCCTCCTTCGCTGAATGATAAACATGTATTCCACTTTCTTATTTACCACCAGGTAAGCTACAACAACTTTTCTTTATTGTTAACGCACAGAGAACGCTGTCTGAAGGCAGGCATAAATCCACAAAACACCTTTGGCTCCTTTCCCACACCAAATCACCCTGGATGAAACACAAGTTCTCTGTCACCATTTAATTGAAAGTGGGTGTGCATATGCTTCCTGGCCTTCTCTGGTTCTGAATTTTTAAAACTTTACAAACTGAACTGTCACAGGACACTAGTAATTCACAGGACCTCCTGTCGTTATAAACATGCTCTTAAAAGCATTTTGAGGTCAAAACAGTGCCTAGTGCAACACAATTTATATTTCAACTTTGTCCTATTAGTCACATGCTTCATTTTGCATAAGGTAATTAGCAGAAGTAGAAACAACATTTCTCCCTTTAAAATGCTGGTAAGAACACTGGCATTTCTGCACTGAGATGGATGGAACAAAATTATCAACATGATGTCTGTTAACATCAGTTAATGTTCTGAGGTGTCTCTCTCCTTTCTTATCCAATAGCTCCGAGACAGAATTAAGGTGCTATTATTTACTACTCCACTCCATACCTAATGTCAGGAATAAAAGAAAAGGTCATATATCACAAACTACTTTAAGATCCCACAAATGTTATATGTTGTCACTTAGCATACCTGGTATTTTCGTTATATTCATAAATTTGAACCTTAGCCAATATGTTTGGACTGTTGTCATCACTTCCTACAGCTATCATTGGAGAATGTGCTCGAGAGCTAAAAGGTGAAAACAAGTAGTAGTGTTTACAAATGATTTTACAGAAAGTACACCAAGCTATTTTTTAAATTTCAGACACGTTATCTATAAAGAAAACAAAACAATAACAAAATATCACAAGGGAAAAAAAAAATCACAAGGAAACATGAGTAAGTACTATTCAGAGTCACTGGTACAATCTCCACTTTGTTGTTCTGAATGCCCACTTTATACACCCACTAAGGAGAAATCATTAGGGAACATCATTTGGCAATTCAAGATGATGCTCCCAGAGAGCAGGATCGATTTTATGTAAGCATCTGCAGTCAAGTATTTGCCATAAGTTTCACATTGACAAGAGCCTACATTCTTTGTAGTACTTTTAATAATTGATTTAGTGGGATTTCATTCAGGTTCTGGACGATCGATTACGAAAGCTAAACATAGATGAGTTCTAGTTTTTAAATCAACTCTTAACTCCATCCCATGCATCAGAGAGAAAGCCTGTACTCTGAGCCTTCAGCCCAGACTACTACTAATGAACAGCAGAATAACTGGGCCAGCAGGACACAGGCCACTGCTTCTGCAGGGAAAGCCATCAAGTGCTTCTGGACAAACAGAACCCAACGCAGTTCACTCCTCTATGGTTTTTCCCTTCCTGTTACTGCTAGGGGGAGGATGTGAGATGGGAAGCAAAGGAGAACCTCCGCTTGTGTGTGTTCTGCTGGGTGGGCACTACCCAACCAAACTTCTCTCTGATTCCTTCCTGTTCAAGAAGGGCAAGAATATCATTGAGCCCTCGAGGATATAACTACAAGAACAACTCTTAGGCTTTGCAGTTGTGCTAGCAAGACTCCTGTGGTTCCTAAAATTCTCTTGCACTGGCAGGGGTGCATGTCCATGTTAAGAGTTGTCAAAATTACCTGTTGCAACACCTTTCTTAAGGAAAGAAGGGAGAGACAGGAATTGTCCCTTTATAAATGCTTTCTCTTATGAAAACCGCAGTTAAGTTTTGTGGGATAAATAAAGAACACTCTGCAGCTCTGTAGCTCATTACTTGCTAAAAATAATGAAGCTCGGAATACTTCCTGACAAAGCACAGGAGGACTTTTCGTAACGCTTCTCTGGCTCCACCAAACTTGCTTTATTAAAAGAAATGTTAGTAGCTTTCTTTCAGATCCGAGTAATGTACACTCAATCTTCCCCATGCAGGTTTTAGGATTTATTCTACAAAATTTCAGAACTAACTCTTTGGATCTTCTGCTTAAACAGTCATAAAGCAAAACCTACAGTTTTAATAACATACCTTGAAGGATTCCAAGAAATACAACTGCAGCTTAGCTTACATGAGATTTCATGCTGCAGCGACCACTGACTGAGATTCATCACATCTGGAGCTTCATAAATCCTTACAACTCCATCTGCTGAACAGGTTGCTAACATAAGACCCATATGTTTGGGAGCAAACTTCACATCTGTAACAGATGTCCTACTGTCTACTAGAGTGGTCCTCTTTACCTGCAAAGAAAGACAGAAATTCTTGAAGGAAATGCTAGAAATTTCCATTAAAAATTTATTCCTTAAGGAAGGCTAATGAAAGTCTGACAGCATCACTTTATAGGATCACTTACCTCTTCCATCAAGAACTGAAAAAAAAAAGAATATATCTTTATACACCGATGAACTGGAGAAATGACAGATCATTGCACTGATGCAAATTCAGGCATACTCACACTAGCAGCAAAGTTCTGTTACCAAGAAGAGATGTTAAGATTATGCTCGTCAGAAAAAAAAAGAAAAAAAAAACATAAGCATGCAATACAAGAGTATAGGCCACAGGCAGTTTGAAACTGTCCTCTTCGTTCACACTGGTGACAACATTAACTGCAATGCCTAGCAACGCTGCTTTCTCATTTCAGTGCTGCTGAAGTTTACCATGAAGCATTTCCCAACAGAAGCATCAAAACTACAAGTATTTCTGATAAGGGAATGGGCGAATACAGCAAGCATTTGACAGGAAGACTAGCTAGGGTGAAAGAGGAAAAAATTGTAAACATTTGTTTTTCAAGTTGTCTCCTCTCCTGACAAGAAAATAGGAGCTTAAGCTGGAAACTACGCATAGCAACTGCCTCCTGCTCACAGAAGTCAGCTTTCCTACCCCACTGAGTGCCAAAGGTCCTGACAACCCAACTCTTCACAATTACGTGTTTTAATGTTAGAAAACTTTAGTAGAAAGTAGAAAGCTGCAGACACTTTAGCAACCCTAAAACAAAATAAAACACTAGAGGCAGGAATACTATACTGAGTTACATAAGATTACACATGAAGAATAGCTGCAAAATAATCTGTTTAGATCTAAAATTCCCTTGATGAAATGCTACCCAGAAAGTCTACTTCTGAGCAAACTATTTCTGCCCCAAAACCTGATCTATTGTTTAAATGATGAAGAACAGCATGAGACAAGCTTCAAATGAGCTCTTGTCATAGAAGAAAATAGCCATAACTGGAATTCCCATCTACAGTAGAATTCAAATCTGCAAGTTGTTTGCCAGAGAACATCTTGTTAAGAAACACCAATAGTAGTGACACTAATTGGCCCGAATGTTGCCATTTAGGTGTCTCCCCAGAATGCTACTCTGTATTGGAATATTGCCACAAATTAACAGAACATAGGCAAAACCAGGAACACTTAATATTAACAGAAGGAAACAGGGTGCTTTCTCTGTTTCAGGAATATTAAATATGTTACAAAACCAGAAACACCCAGTAACTTGGTATTTAGAACGATTTTCATGTTCAGTGTTCTGTTTAATTCTGGAATTTCAACAGTTTAAAGCTTCAGCCCATTATGATAAGCAAACAAATCAATGAGGCACAGTAAATCTGTTTATGAGAACATATAGAAACTGTAATTAATATGTTAAAGTCTTACCCAGTGACTCTGGCCTCGGAGTTTATCATTTGACTCTCCCACTATTTCTTCCCACACCGCTGCTGTCCTGTCAAAAGAGCAGGAAGCCAGGACCTGCCCAAATTCAGGATGGGCCCATGTCACACGCCACACGGATCCACTGTGTGTCTACAAGGTAACACCAAAACACCACAGAGAAACATACTTGTTGTATTCGTCCAAGCGACCATACGTTTTCATGACTTTCTGCAGAAGTAAATTCTAGGAAGTAGATAAGACTATTCCTTTGAAACCGATGTTCCTTTATAAAGCTCAAAGTTACACAGCAGCTGTTGCATTTGTTATTCCTATAAGCACTGCAAGGTTTTGTTGGTATCAGTTAATGATTAAAAGGTAATTATTGCGAATGTATTTCAAGGCATTATTTATTACTCCTTTAAACCCTACGTTCCAAGCTAAGATTCTGCCTCGACACAAAAAGTACAGCTTTGTTTTCAATTTTCAGCCTTACCATGCTCACTTGTAGCTTGCCTGTAGCTTGCAAAGCATATGCAGAACACTACATATTGTCTCCTTTTTTACATGGAGCTCCTCGTTCACACCTAGTCAGCCTAATGCTTCTTTTTTTAGACAAGGGGAATTCAGAAGCTTCTCTCACACTTCCATTTACAGGGATTATTGTATTGTATCCCTATTAAATACAAGTTTAAGGACAATTCAGAAGCTGAATGCACCAATTATCCTGATGAAGCAGAGTCCCTATATGATACAGTTCTCAGAGGTTTCTTTAAAAAAAAGAGAACCACAAAACAAAAAAAAAAAAAACAAAAAAAAACCCCAACCAAACAAACACTAGAGGTTCAGATGTTGTAACACTTCACAGCCAGACCTCTTTCTTTTTCTTTCTTTTCTTTTTTTAAGTCTTAAAACATGCAAAAAGAAAATATTTCAATTGAAAATGAAGGTACTGTTTTCCAACTCCCTAAACACCGGTTTCTGTTATGTTTACTGATAACAAAGTCTGCCAACATAACGAAGTGCTACCACAACAAGACTGCATGCTAGCCTCTGTTTTAAGTGACGGGCATCAGAGATGTTTTGTAAAAGCAGAGAAAAAGTATTTTACCATAAGAAATACAGGATCTACAAACCAAAAATATTTCTATTCTACAAGCCAGAAAAAACTAAATATATTTCTTCAAAAACAAAGGAGAAGTTATGGTTATAACTGTGTAATTTTTATAAATACAAACCTTCCAGCTGGCAGTGCAATGCCAATCCCCATTTTCACTTTTGTCCCAGACCTATTGAGAAATCAAAACACAATCATGCAATTTGTAAATAAAGCTTACTAAGTAGCACTGAAAAACACAGCCATTAAAAATGTGTGTATATATATATACACACACACACACACACACCCCCCTCCCACTAAACATTTTCATCTGGAAAACTCTACCTGGCTCAGTACCCAACTGCACTTCACTTGAGCTTCAAAATATCCCTACTACAGGTAGGGAGAATAGGCATACACCTGCAAAATCCACTGCTGTATGAAGCCTATCTTTTTTAAACAATGTATTATTCAAAGAAGACAAATTATTACAATTCTCAACGCTTCATTCGCTCTGTTCCATGAGTACACTACCCAGTTTCACCTGTGAGCCCCCCACGGTCCTCCTCACCACGGCAGGCACTCAGATCTGGTCACAAGACCCTGATGTGGCTCATGGCAATCACCCTGAAGTCAGAGCAGGGCAGCACAAAGACAGTCAAGCCAGTAGGGGAACAGATCTTCTGCCTGTTTCTAGTATTTCTGCCTTGATTTAGAACCACACGCAGATCTCTTAACCGTCCTTTCTCTTGATTTCCTATAAGCTTTATGCCTTTTTTTCCTGAAAGACTGTGAAGGAAGTCACGAATGTCTCCAGATGAAAGAGACCTCTAGAAGCCCGGCATCCACTCCTATTTGTCACTCATTCGCTATATAACGTTACTGCAAGTCGCCTCACTTCTGCCATTCCGGACCCCCAATACAACCTCGGCTGTTACTATCACAGCCCAACTTCGCAACCTCTCCCCGGCCGCTGCTCTGCAGGGCCCACCGAGCGCGAAGGGGACCGTGCCAGGTGTGCTACTGCTGGTTTATAAGCACTGTAAAACTCTGGTCTAGAGTAAAACTTCTTAAGACAGTCTCACAAAGGATACTGTTATGATCAGGAAGTACCATTACATCACTGAAGAACATCGTTTTTGAGTTCTACCTACCTCTTGGCATCTTTCTTAAAGAGCATTCTTTTTAGGCTGCAAGTTTTACGTAGTCAGTCCAGAGCAGAGAGTGACATAGTTTTGGCTTACTTTTTGGAGGACAGTTTTCGTTGCTGTTGTTGTTTTGTTGCTTTTTAATACGTGGTCAGGGAAGAGGGTCTGCTCACTTGTTTTTAAGCCTGATCTACATTTGACATAGCTTTCTATGGAAAAACAATTTTCTCAACCATTTACCTGGTCTAACAAAAAATGCCACTGCTCCCTGCAAATTACATTTTTTAAATCTAACCGCTTAACTCCTGAATTTTTGTCCATCTCCTCCCTATGCACAAAAAAGGGAAAAGGCAGTTACCGTTTCATTTACTAGCATTTCCTCGAAAGGACTGTGAAATCAAGGTTTCTAATATTCTGCAGGTTCCTAATCCGCCAGAGCAGACACAGAGCGCTTCAGCGTTTCGCTTGCTGGCACCGCGTTATGAAGCCGCAGCTTCGTCCCTTGGCGCCCTTAAACAAACACGGATTTTCAGCCGAAGCCGCGCACGCAGCGCAGCCGCGGCGCTCCCAGGGCTCTTCCCCAGCCCCGCCACCGGGCGCCAAAAGCACCGCTGCTTTCGGGCGCGACTGCGACCACG
>WEKW01021191.1:9088-26828 GCA_013389905.1 Sula dactylatra | reverse complement strand
GCGCGTGCGCGCCGGGGCCGGCGGCACTGCCCTCTCCTGGCAACGCTGGGCGGTGACTGTACCTCACCTGGCTTCCCGCGTTGGAGCTCCCCCTGATAATGCCAATCAATAAGAAAGCGGAGGAAACATTCAGCGCGGCAGCGTATGAGTTACTTCATTTTCGTCTTTATGACTGACTGTACTAACGAGTACCGTCAGGTGAGCCCCGAGAATACCGGGGTGCAAGAGAACCCGAGACGTGCTTCGCAAGGAGCGGTGCGCGGGGCCGAGTTCGGCGGGTGTTATGGGGAGGACGAAGCACGCAATACGGGGCACCGACAGCCGAGGAACCCGACGACGGGCTGGGAGCAGCGGGTGAGGCGAGGCGGAGGAGGCAGGACAGAGACTTGCAGTGGCAGAAGACACCTCACACGGGACTGAGGCCTGGGCAGGAGCCACGGGCAGGCCGTGGCTAGCGTGTGGCCAGAGGTGGCCCCAGGGCTACATTAACCAAAGCAGCTGGAGGCTCTTGAGGGCCAAACACCCTCTCCAGTGACCTGCCGCCTTCCAGGGAGCCCCTCACGAGCGGAACCCCATTCTTCCAGTTTGTATCCTGCAGTATAGGCTCACAGACGGGATCACCCAGCTCTTGACACTAGTATTTTTTAAATGCAATTCAGTCATCATATCACTGAGCGCAAGGCTGGTCCGGTGTTTTGTTTTTAAGGAATGTTTCATCTGTAAGCCATATTACTCACTAGCTATTCTGAAGCTAATTACAATAGCTGGTAAACATTAACAAAGAAAGAATAATTCATTCACCACAATCCAAATAGTAATCGTGCAGTTAGTACAATCAAGAGACAAAAATAGTGAAATCCTGATGGTGGTAATAAATAACAGCAAACATACTTGTATTTAACTGTCCTTTATTTCAGTTCCAAAACAGTACTCAAGTCCTTAGGTCACCTTCACTGCCTTATAGTTATCATCCAGTTTTGAAATCGTACATTAAGTGATAAAGAAAGAGAATCAAATGTAAAGTTTCCTGAAATCAGATCTATTGATCCAAGTCCGATTCAGGCCTTTCCTAGAACATTTTTTATATCTGCCACCTTTAACAGGAGATTAGTTTTGCCATTTTCAAAAGGAGTTCAGATTCTCACCACCTCTTTTAAAATCTTCATGTTTGGTCATGGCAATAAGGAGTCAAATTCTGTCCACTTAATGAAGGGAATTTGTTCAGGGATGTCCAGATACTTAACAGAATTAAAAAGAAACTATTACCTGCTTGTGCATACAGCGGGCAGCTTGGGTGTGACACTTGGTGCATTTATTCTTACAAACCGTGAACTACACTCCACAGCAGCTGATGGAGCTGCTGCCATCACATGCCAGAGAGATCACTGTTTTCTGCATAATATGCAAGCAGACTTAATATGCAAGCACTTAACACGCTAATGTGTGTGTTTCATTAGTAGACCTCGTATTAAGACTAGGTATGCTGGCACCCAAATGCGATAAGGAATGATAACAGATTAATGATAAAAGAATGAGGTAAATGACAATAAACTTGGACTCGAAGGGACGCTATGGCATTAAGATGCTAGGATTTAATTATTTTAATGATACTGGGTAAGGAAAAGTTTACATGTTGAAAAATATTCCGCTACCCAGGTACAATGAGTATGATAAAAATGTTTTCAATTACAGAGAATGGAAAATGCAGAAGGATTTAGAAGAAAAGTTACCAGCTGGTTTTACATTTGAATCTAAATTGGCCAATGGTAGTTTTGAAATTATATTTTTTAAAATACTAGAGAGCTAAATCTTAATGAAGAACACAAGCTGAAGAGAGGAATTTGCGAGTTGTTGTCAAGAAAATTAAGACATCTAAGTTTTACCTTTTATATTAGTGGAGAATTTGGTTGGTGTTCGCAAATAACACAGAACATTTGTAAAGCATTTCAAAAAATGGGGAGCTAATGAAAGGAAGGGGGCAACATTTTCTGCTTTCTGAAGATGAACTGGCATTGCACAACTCATCTCCCAGCAGGAACCTCGCTGTGGACTGCAGGGCCATGGTCATCATAACCTTTTCCCCCCCTTGCAATCACTCTGGAGGTTGAAATTTCAGTATTTTCTAAATAATAGGTAAAACTTAAGTAATACAATAGGAGAAGCAAGCAAAGTTCATTGTTCCTGATTGTTCCAGTGCTGCAATTAGAGAGGTATTACGTTTTTCATGCTAGAGGGAAAACACTCATATATAAGAATAAAACAAACAAAAAACCCCCTAACAAATAATATTCATACATTTCTTTAGATTGCTAAGGCGAAGGACTTCTTTAATCTTTTTTCAGCATGATTAGAGACATTTGTATTTTGAAACTTCAGTTATTGCTTCATTCAAATAGCTGGAGAGACAGTGCCTAATAAAAACATGAAAGCTGTTTTATAAGTTCCTTAATTCATGGCAGCGTCTCTGAATGGTTGATTTTGTTAGCTATTTTTGGGAAATGTCTTTTACTGTAAAATGTTGATTATATTTACAAAAGATTGCATTTCTTTTTTTCCAGAAGAATTGTTTCCAGTCAGTGATTCAGCTGTCAAAAACACATTCTTTTGCAATTTTTAGTAACGTAACGATTTTCTCAAGACTTGGAGTATGTTACAACTAGTGAGTTCATATTTTTCACTGGCTTAAATTTTGTTTATTTCTTCAACCAGTAATATCAGCACAGCTGGAGCAGGGCAAAATTGTCAGATTCACACATAATTGGCATCAATCTGTTTCATTTGAATAACATAAATATTTAAATATGGCACAAATGCATGTTTTTGTTTGATCTGAAAAGTTTATTTTCTTTGATAACAGAAATTGTACACTTCATATCAAGACTTAGACTTTTTTTTCTTACATTTTAGTTTGGTCAGTAAGCAAAAAAAAAACCTATCTTTTAAAATACATGTATACTTACACAATTATTTATTCATCTAAATACAATCTACCCCAGTCCTCAGTCTCTAGAGTCAATGCAGGCAGGTCAGTTTACATTTATTTAGAAACTAGGTCCAAAAATCTTTACCTACTTGAAAGAAAAATCCAGGAAATATGTGGGGGATTGTGATCCCAGAATGTTAATTTACCACTGTGTCTGATTTCAGTCAGCACCCAGGAATGAGATAACTACATTTATACCATGTAAACATCTGTATCAGGTATTTTTTGTTAGTGGAAAGACTGATACAAAACTAAGGCTTAACAGAGTAAATGCTTCATAGTGAAACACCAGAATTACCAAAGGGATGAAGGGACAAGATACACCCTTTCTTAGCGCAAGCAGTCATTAAATAGACAATCAAGTAGAGCAGATGGCATCCGGTCTAACGAAGAGGCATTCGCATCTTCTGGGAAATGAAACAATGCTTATTCAAATTCTTTTAAATGGGCAGACTATCTCCTGGATTAAAAGTAAAATAAAATTTGTTGAATAAGATCAAATCTCTCTGGAACTCTTCCGGAAGGCTTCAAATGCTATAAAAGTAATTGGCTATAAAAGCTGACGTGCTACATCAAAAGAGGGATCCAATGGTGTAACATGAGCATAAAATATCTAGGACCACAGAAGTCTTGACATCTAGGGTGGTATGGTAAATCACGTGGAAATAATGTGAACAGTGTGTGTGTGTGTAGTTTAAATGTTTTACTTCCTCACTTAGGTCTAACCTAAACCTTTGTTATTCTGTTGCCTATTTTTACTCTTGTGAATAAATAATTCGATTCCTTTTTATCTTAATCTAGATTAAATTAAGGATGCATTCAAGATCACTGGCCAGCAAGACATTCCCCTTTGAATGGTGTAACAGATCTAGAAAGCAAGGCACTGAGCGCCAAAAAGTGCTGTGGCTCCCTATGGCATTCCTGGCGTGTCCAGAGGGTAGAAAAAGTTGGTGCATGGTAGGATGATCCAAGCTGCGCAGCAGTGGTGAGCAGCCAACACGGCCACAGTCAGGAGGGCATAAGTATCCTTCATTACTGATGGTAACCAGAACACTGTGTGCCGTGCAGCAAAGTAACGGGAAGCATGCTCGCACTGATGGAAACTCCAGGAAATCTATAGCTTCCAGTTACTGAGCCACAAATTAGGATTCAACCATTAGCTAACCTCGGTGACTTCCTCTTACAGCTGGAGCTGAACAGTAAAGAAAAACACTCCATTTGTAGTGATGGTGTGCATGAGGTTGAAAAGGCAGCTGTATTTTAACCTTACTATTTGCTTGATCACATGCAGAGGAAGACCATACAGAATTATGACAATCTTGATACATGGTTTTTAACATTTGGGTTCAATATTGTCTCTAGATAAAATTAAATTGAACCACAGCACAGGAGAAGAAAGAAAAGTATCTATAATAAGGTTAGTTTTTCACTTCTGACACAGTAGGCCAATTTTGTTCTCAGATTGACTGTATAAACCAGCATAACTTAATTTACTTCTGCTGGAAGTTCAGTGTAATTGTATTAGTGTTGGTAGGGATAGTCTCATTCAAAATGACTATAACTGACGCTGCCTTGGATTTAAAAAAAATATAGTTAGTACTTCCCTTTTTTCCCTTTTGAATACCTTCTTCAAGTAAAAGAAGCTGTTGCCTGTAGAGGGAGATTTTCAAAGATACAAGGGCCTGCCCAAGAGAAAGTAAATCATGATCTGTATGCATTAAGGATGTTTATATCAGCACAGGATAGAGGGTGTGGCAGCCTGTCTTATATGGATACCTCTATCATATGCTTCGGTCCTATCTGCACTAGAAGCTGATCCGTTACGGGCAATCATGGACTATCATGCTAACAGTGAACATCTTACAGCATAGTTAAAGGTTCCACTCCTGATAACCATTTAAAAATATTATTGTTGACAGGGAAGACCTGCCTGTCACTGTGAAATTCATACACTTCTCTGTACCATGTTTTCCTTACCTTAACAACTGGCTTCCCAACAAGTCATAATATTTCATAGGGAGTAAAATAATATCTATTATTTTGAGATTCCTGGATTAGGGCACTGTAGAAATACAAAGTGGTATTATTGAGCAATTAGATTCAGGAAAAAAAATCTAGTAAACCCAGTCATTCAGTAGGTTGCTTAGCTTTGAGAATCTGAAGCTTAACAATTAGAAAGAGTTTGAAAATATTAGGCATGCTGCCAGCAAGTGGTCTTGTAAGTGTAATGTTCTGTGTCATACAAACTAGAAAGCTGAAGGTGGATGTTTCAGAGGATAGCACTCATAATCGCAGCAGTGTGTGAAAGATATGGGATGAATTCCTGTTAAAGAAAAAGAACGCCAGCAATTACTGCTATGAAGGGTAAGTCAAATTAAGAGAATCACTTACCAGTCATGACTGGCAGATCATGGAAAGAAATTAGTAGCAAAACGAGATTTCATGGGCCAAAATGAGGGTAGATAAAGTCCCCAAGTCTTTATGTGAGTAAACTGAGAGCAAAACTCCTACAGGCATTTAAAGAAGCAGAAGAGTGAACCTTACCTTATGTGTCACCCTGCTTTGTTGCTGCTGCAATCAGAGTTCCGCTTACAACCTGTTATTATTTGTCTTGCTAGGAAATCGATAGAATGTCCCAAACTGACATTAAAACTGTTTACCTAAAAAAGGACTGTTAGAAAGACACAAGAATAAGATAAGCTCCAAATCCATAAAATTACATTTTCCCCACATAATGTAAAAAAGATTACAGGAAGACAAAATAAGCAAAATAATAATGCCATTCAAGAAAACAGTTACCCAGTCATGAGCAAGTATAGCTTGGGCAGCCCATAAAAGATGAGTTAAGGGGAAACAGAAGTGATGTTGTGTAAGTGGCTTACGGATGGAAAAATATTTTCAGCCATATGAATGTGCAAAGAAATGTAAAGGAGAATTGGAATGACTGACAAGCAACTTGACTGACAGCTAGAAGGGGAATACTAACGGCTTCGTAACAGATGAATGTGAAGGTTGATCTCAGATCGTATAACTGCATCAGAGCTATCTTTAAACTAGTTGTCTCAGGTTGGGAAATAAAAACAGACCTTGTAGGAGTAAAAATGGAAAATAGCTGGCCCCGAGAGTTTTCACAGTAAGGACAGACAGAAAAGTCTAAACTTAGCAGCAGTGGCTTTCCTCCCTCTGCTTTGGTGTCTGTGGAAAGAAACAGCACCAGAAGAAAAAAGCATGTAAATTGCTGACAAAATTGAAAGCTAAACCATTTTTCTAGACTACAATTATGATCTAACATCAAATACAATATTAAGGTTGTTGTTTACAAAATGGGTATTTATGATTGTTTATAAGCTACGGAAGCCTTTAATGCCTTTGCTGGTGGGCGGTCACATGAATCTTTCACTGCCTTAAAAAATGATTTCACAGCACCACCAGATACCACAGTAATATTTAGTCATTTGGACAGTGGGGTCAGACAGGCTTTGGTGAATGGTGTTTCACCTTATCCCACTAATTCTGCTTCTCCTCAGATGACCTGCCCTTCCTAAGGCCTGGCGCCTCCCTGTTTGCATGCCAAAAGCTGCAGCACAGCTGTGAACTATCCCACATGCCCCAATCCTGATCGAGGACCCCTGGGCATGTTCACCTCCCTCAGTGAATGCCCTTCTGCCCTCCAGAGTCCATAGTGTCTCAGTGACCCCACAGAGGAGCCAGCTCTCATTTCCTTCAGCAGTCTGCTCATGAGGGGGAAGAGCGGTGCCGCTCAGGGAAGGAGCAAATCTTACAGCCTTTCCTCTTCAGCCTCTCGCCCATGGGATAGAGACGCTCTGCAAATGGCGGCCCTCCTGCTCTGAGGAGGTGCAGGCACAGCTGTGGTGGGGCACACAGAGCAGGGCTGGGCCACGCTCCACAGGCTGGTTTCTCACAGGGTGCTTACACATCATGATGCCATCCATCCTGAACGTGACTTCACTTCATTTACCATAGGTATCTTCTTTAGATTATTTTTTCCTTTATTTGGAGTTTTCCCTTCTCACAGTTTAGAAGTGAGTATTCAACTTGATGTGATCAGCTTATTAAATTGGAAAATTTTAAGTGGTTGGTTACTGGAGCTGTCTCAAGGCTTCTCCACGTACAGGAAAATTTGAATTTTGCAGCAGCTGTAGTCAGAATCTGTATAAAAAAGTACATGGAGGTTGTAGAAGGTGGAGGTGCATGAAGAAGAGCATGGAGGGAAAAGAGGGAGGTGCAGGGAGATAGGCTGAGAAGACTCAGCAGGATTTTGGCTGACTAGGAGTAGAATTAACGGGCCATCTTCACCCGTCACTGTATCCCAGTCCCGCAGTCTCTAGGTTCAGGAGGTTGCGCCTCTCCTTGCCCATGCTCCTTACCACTCAAGCAGTAAACGAATCATCATTTACATCTCCTCTGCTGCTGCCAGGGCTCAGCTGCTCCCGTAAAGGGAAGGGGCAGAGAGAGGACTGAGTCAGAAGGGTCAGGTTTGCTACTGCCGCTGGCGCATACTCACTCTGAAAGTGAGTATAAAACATGTATAAATATGGTATAACACATATATATATACAGAGCATAAAAGTATAAATGACTCAGGCTGAGAGAGTTTGCCAGCAGGAGGTAGAAATCAGTTGTTCATATAGCACAAAGAGCTCAAACATGCGGTCTTCCTCTCCACAGGAGAAAAGGCCTTGCAGAGGAAAAAGCGGAGCTTGGCTGCTCTTTACTGGGACCGTTTTGCCACCCTGAACCTATGCATCCGCAGGCAACCTGCCTACACTGCCTATACCTGCAGCTGGCCCTGCTGTTCTCTATTCAAATAAAAGAAAGACTCTAAAGTTAAACTGGAAATTTTAGCATTGCTTATCAGTAGAAATAAATGTCTTTAAGATTTTTATTTTTGTTTTCCCATTTGGAAAAAGAAATGCTTCTATTAGGGCATAATATCCGAACATTTGTCTGGTAAAAATCTGCACTTCTAATGCAGCAGAGGTGGTACAGCACAGTTTGAAAGATGACAACAACACGATGTTATTGCAGTATTAGCTATGGAAGTAATATTAGCTATGGAAGTAACTTGCTTATTAGTCTTGTTACATGATCGATACTTTTGTTGTCGGTAAGTGTAACATGCTTCATTAAAATGCTATTTAGCTATAATAGGCTAAAGAGCTTTTTAAGTTAATGTTTTAGGAAAACCACATATTCCCTAAACCCAACAGGATTACCCATTTTAAAAAATTATTTAAGCAGCTATACAAGGATGTTAATATATTTCTGCATCTACAAGGGCAGCAGTTTAACAAACACAGGGCCCGTTCTAAAAACAGCCTCATACTTCTGACTTACAGCAAAAGAATATTCCTTGGGGCCATTTGCAAGTGTCTAAAAGTAAGTGCTTAAGGAATCACAATCTATTACATGTTCTGGGGCTAACAGGAATGCCAGCTAGGGCAAGTGGCTGTACTTACAAACAACTTTAGACTTCAAGGAATATTGTTGAAAGGGTAATATGAAAGGGCATAGCCAAGATATTCAAACTGTTAGAAAACACTTTCATCTCTTCTTATGTAGAATAGACCCTGTCTGTCTCTCAGATTTCAAATTTTCACCTGGTGTATGGGCTGACTATGTAATAGATTTGGAATCACCTATTTATGAATGCCATATGTTCTATATAGTTTTTAGATCATCATGAGACAGAACAAGATGGAGTTAATTTAACTAAAGAACAGTCTGGGGACATAGTCCAGGTAATATATATCAGCAAATGTTAAATGGACAATGCTGGAGTAATTTTCTAGTTTGACCACCATTAGGAGAAGCTAAACATATCTGTCTAGAAAGGTTTTAGACTCCAGTAGAGAGAACACCCAAAGGCTCTCCAGAGGTCTGCTAATCACTTCTCCTCCCTCTGACATTTCTAAAAGCAATGTTGATGATTTTATTCTGACAATAATAATAGTTCATTGTTTCCAAAGCATTTGAAACATCTGGGTTAAGAACATGTAATGAAATCCCAGACAAGATTCCAAGGGAAGCTTACTTGAATTTCTAGAAGACACATGACTTCAAAAGTTGATTTCCCATTCATGGAAAATTTTGAAAATGTTTTGCTGTGCTCACTTAAGGCTTCTCCCCCACCAGTGAAATGCTCACTAACAAAAATGCAGCCTTACAGTCAGCTATAAGAGCGTGCTCCCTTCAAAGAGAAACTGTACGGTGATTTTATACTCATCACCGACCAACTGTCTCAACTCAGAGATGCTGTTAGATCAGAGTCCTAACAGGGAGAAATTTCCAGCAGGAACTGCTAGGAGGACAGATTACCCAAGGGACCGATCATTAGATGCAGCAAAGAATTTATATAGTTTTTAACTGTTATTGCATAAACTGTATGGTCATAGTTTATGTTAACATATTTTCAATTAAATTATTTCTGAACTTCACTGTTGCGAGACAAGAATCAGGTCTGCATATTGTTAGGTCTCTTTTCTACAGACATGTACTAATGAGTACGGTTAGCTGGCCTTACAGGAATAAGGGCCGTTTGTGCTGTGACAGATATTTAAACTGAAAACTCTAGACACACGTCAAAACAAACACAGTCCGAAGTTAAGAGAGCATCCACCGTATGAACACGCTGAAAAGAGCACTCAAGTATTTTAAGGCACGTTCACCTCATGCCTTAGGATTAGTGGCACTTTGAACATTCCCACACAAGCCCTATTGTGGAGGCTTATTAGCAACTGCTGAACAGTGAATACTCTTTTCAGCAAAGGTCAGATAAGCGACACTAATTACCAGCAGTTGCTTCCTGCCCAAGGTAGCTCACATGCCATGTTGTGGAGAAAACAATGTATGCCTAACAGACATAATTTCTACTGACACAACTTATTCAATGGTTCACAAGAATTACCTGCTTTTGAACAAGCTGAAATATAATTATTTCAGATTTGTGTATCTTGGGTGAGTGGCTGATGTACCATCCCCCAGTACAGAGCATAGCTTTTGAGCCTAACAAATGTCCTTGAGACATCTGAAATACAAAGAGAAGACACAGCACGTTGCAGTGCTCTGTGGGAAGATAGCAGGAACAGATGATATTTATAAACACAAGTATTGTGCACAGAGTATAAACACACCCGTGAAATGCTGAACGGAAACATTCTGCGCATGGAGTTTACTTATCCACTGTCCCTTCAATTACACAGATTAGTCAAATGAAAATATTATTTCCATTTTCGCCCAATAATGCTATATTCTAATGTTGAAAGAGGTAAATTTCAAAGAGTTAATCATGCAGTTACCTGCATGACTATTAAAAGTATCTGCCCTACTTTTTATAGAAATATTTTTAAATTATTGAGGAAAATATAATTCAGCACTTGGCAACTCTAGCTAATTTAATTTCCATCGCATCTGGTACACTTGGTAGATTTAAATGTATACATATATGCAACTCACATTATAAAACAATTTTATAAAATGCTGTGCATGTAAGTTTCCAGTTAGAGCAACCAGGGGGGTGTAATTTGCAGCATAGATTTCATTAATCTAATTCGTTATTGAACCTATTAATGAATCACTCCTCTGTGTGAACAAAGCACTCGCAACTATTTCCTCTCTCAGGAAAGTGAGAGGTGAAAGAAATAGAAGGGAAAGTTTTCACATCACCCTGAAAGGCATATGTACTTCTGTTTTAAAACCATAATCATTGCATTATTTCATTGGAACCTCCTTTCAGAGATATTCACGATTTATTCCACTTGCTGTGACAGAATTGTATAAATTATATATTAAGGTTGCACACTGTTGATGCATATTTGACAGCAGATTTAGCTGTACTGGCTAATGCAGTTACCTCCTTCAGCCATCATCTGCCTCATCCTACTGTCCAAGGTTGCTGAAACTCTGGAAATCAAGTGAAAATTATCCTTACCACTTTTTATGGGACCAAGAAATACGGGCATCACAGGGTTTGTGACGTTCCCCAGAGAAAAACCCTGGAACTATGAGTGTGTGTGTGGCAAGGTTTCACAAACAGTGCATCCCACTTCTCGTTTCACCACTGCTGCTGTCACATTTATTCCTTATATGGTATTCACAGGTCAAAATATATTCTGAATCTAGAAATTAGATTTGTGCATTTATAACTTCTGATAACAGTATGCAGAAGGTATTACCAATGTGCTGAGAAGCAATGGGAAGTCAGGAGCCTACTGATTATGATAGAAATGCTAATGTAACAACTTTGTTGGGGTATGCAAATACGGGCCTATATATGTCCTAATCCCCTCCTCACAGAATCACTTTCAAGAATCTAATCACCAGACTCAACTAAATATTCTTTCTTCATCAACAAAAACAAAGAGCAAAACTCAGGTGGTCTTGCTTGGACACAGAAAAAAAACCCTTTGCTTTTGCTGTGCATCCTACCTTTCCAGCTCAGTGCTTACGAGGGGGCTGGTAAGAAGAAATTGGCCATCTTGGACAAAGAAAATCAATTTCAAGTGAACAGAGCTTCCAAAATTAGTGTAAGAGGATGGGAGCTAGAAGCTAGAGATGCTTAAGTGATCCTGAAGGATATTTCTTGACAAATATATTTTAACAACTTACTTTGTTTCTTTATCTCTTTGTAGCGTTGCTCCATTAGTGCAAATCTGTGTTAGTAAACACATTATTTTATACTTAAATCTTGAGGAGAATCTGACTCTGAGTGATCTAACACACAATCGAGACATTTCTGATTAAAAGGGTGGCAAAGCAAAGAAAATGCTGTACTAGTACACCTTAAGCATTTTCTTTGTGACAAATTGTTTCCAGTGTGTTTAGAGGATACTGCTGTCTTACACTGAAGAAGCTGCAGAGGTGTCTTTGAGAAGTGGTACCACAAGGTTTGTAGAAAGAAAATAATATCTTCTGATGACTAGTAATATCTCTTTGCATGCAGTGAGGCAGTAGGAAAAAACATCTAAAATTCAAAATATCCAGCGGATTTCATACACCTATTTGATACTGGACACATGCTGTACAAGGGCGCTTTTCGCCCCAGGTTGTTAATTCCAGTAAGTGGTAGTGTCATGACTTGAGCCGCTGGAACTGTTCCACTGGCTAAAATAAGATGTTAGAGACCTTGACAGCATTCCAACTGGAAAACTTGCGTTATGGATCCCTCTTTCAGTACATTATACTCAGCTTCTCTTTTCTTTGAGAAAACAAACAAATTGGTTTAGCCGTTACAGCAATTCATATGCCATAACGGTATCAATTAGAGGTTTTAAATGTCTGGACCAAAGAAAACATAGCATACATTCAGAAACTGTAATATACTTGTTATGCAAACCAGATTTTTTTAAGACTGCTTACTTTGGTAGATTAGTTTCAAAGCCATTTTTATAAGAGGTGTTTTCAAAGAAAAAAAGGGAAGATAAATTTTACATGCACTACTAATATGTTTTTGTTAGGAAATCATACCGCCTGAAAAATTAACAGTTTCTTCATGGCTCTTTGCCACGTACAGGCAAAATCTATTTTCCTCCTTGCTTGCTGATTTACTTTGAGGGTAAAAAGAGAGGTGCGTCGATTATTGCAATCCTGCCTTGCCAAGTAAATGCAGCTGTGCAAATTCTTATCTAGTATTCTGTGGTCCTTACAAGATTCAATGCCTTTACACACTGACACAAGCATGAACACCTTGCCCTATACAACATACCGAAGGACATCTCGGCAGACAAAAACTAGCCACACATCCATGGAACCCTGCCATCCAAACAGTGACTCAGAGAATGTGGCTCCTACAGGGCTGCTGATTATCTCAATAGGACGAGCTTATACGGGAAATTGTATGAAATCAGATATATTTATGTCAACTTAAAACCAGACAAAGATATCACAAATTTTGCACAGATCTACCTCTGCTAGCCGGAAAGACAGAAGTAATTATTGTAATATTTGTTGAAGGCTCACCACCACATGGTAGCTTTAAGTTTCTATGAAGTTGGTAACAATAAGGATTTTTAAATCATTATTACAGCTAATAGTAAAAGAAAACGCTTTCCTGTTATTGGCACTTTGGGTTGTCTAATGCAGAAACATAAATTACAAAATGGATTACAATCCTAAACTGCATTGCCAAAAATACTTTTATTACTTTATTTCAAACTATTGGGGAGGGGGAATAGGAAAACACAATTTGGAGACTTTTACACCCATGAAAATAGGCATAATTGCTTTGTTCAGATGCTGGGAAACCCAAAGAAAAACTGGAACATGAGAACAGAAATCTATAACAGAAACATTTACCGATACTCCTCAGTACAAAGTCTTCTTCTACCAAAACAGTATTTTCTTACAAGAACTCCTCCTAGCAAATAACAATGGTATGAATCGTGCATTGCAACCTTTTCAGCTGTAATTCAGAGAATGCCCTTAATTTTGTAATTTGGAAGATAAGCTTGGATGTAGATGAAAATATGTACAATCAAGCATGGAAGCCACCAAAATACGGAACCTGTGCTACCGAAAAATTACAAGATCATGATAACATGATTTCAAAATTATGAGAGAATGTGAATTAAAGACTCACCGGGCAATGTAAAGCTGTTTCCAGAACTGCAGTTTAAACACCTCTTTAACCACTATACAGTAATGTAAAGTGATGCTTTGAAACAATAACTGTGGGATTAGAAATGGTCTAAGCATGCAACAGCTCTATTCAGTCTGTGAGGAAACAATTTTAAAATCTAAGAAACCAGTGATCTTCAAACAAATGCAGGTCTCAGTAAATTCACAATGTGAAAACACTATGTTAGCCTTGGGCAGTTCCTATCGATGCAGTTTCTAGTAAAAAATTACATTCTAACCAGGAACGTGGAATGCCGTCAAGCCACTCTGGACACTCACTGAATTAGACTTTCTCACTTGCAAACTATGATTTTAATAAATGTCACTGTAGCTAGGGGTGAAGAGGAAAGAGGGACGGAAAATCAAGTAACGTATACAAACCACCCCCAGCAAACAAGATCCTCTCTACAAGCAATAAAAATAATAACTTGGAGTCATCTTTCTCTTGGCAACTGGCTCCTCTCCTCTTCCTGTAGCCGTACCCCACATCCCCTGCATTGACTCACAGGCATTAGGTTTTGCGGCTGACTGCACACCCCAGCTTAGGTTGCTGGAAGGGTTGCTTCACAAAGCCACAGCAGAGCCTAAAGTCATTCTACCCATCACACATCCTGGCTGGCTGCCTCTTCTGCTAGCTAGTGCCCATTCACTTGTGACTGACTCGTGACAGCACTTCTGCCGGTTGCTCTTTTCTTGCCACACTCCACAATTATTTCAGCTTCACCGTAGGAGTCCAGCGCCATACAGACTGGCACAGACCTCTGGACTAGAAAACAGACTTCCTAAACAGACCTTAATCTTTCCTTTCTTCCTTGGCCATGAATTTCTTCTACCCAGAACTCCAAACTACAGTTTGGGCAATCATTTCGTCTGGGCACAGCAGTGTTGTCCTTCTCTTCAAAGTGTTAATTACAGCTCCCATAATTCCATCACTTTTACTACATAGCCATTTTTTAATAGACATCGGACACTAGAATCCCACTGTTGTGGACCTGTGACTGGTGTTACAGAATTCCTTTGCTGAACGCGAACCTGCTACGGCCCCTTGCGCTTCTGCTACTGCTGCTGCTACAAGATTTGCATTTTGCTGCATATATTTTCAAGTCTTTTTTTTTTTTCTTTTGTTGTATGCCAAAATACAGTTTTGGGCAGGGGGAGGAAATGAATAATATAGCTGACGATGGTTATTTGCAGTGGCACCCACTTTCAGTAACAGGAATTTTAATGTTCATTTGGACAAGGAACACAGTCCCCAAAAGGCCGAAATAGGAAGACTCCGCTGTAAATGCACAGAATAAATGAAACCTGTTTCATCCTGACCACTGGACCTTTTCATTCAGCTTCTCCTGCTCCCTGCCAGATGCCAAAGAGCGGCCAGCCCTTCTGGGTTTCCAGTCCTACCCAGTTTGTGGGGAAAGGGAGGATCCTCTTCTCCTTTAGGCCTTGGGCTGTAAGACTTAAATCAGGAAAGATATGTTCTCATCCTCTCACACCGTGGCAAGCTTAAGCACATTACAGCTTTCTTCCTTAATAGCTAAGATTGATATGGAGTGTATTTGTGAATAAAACCACCTCAGGGAAGAATTTGTTCTTCATCTACCAGTAGCCAAAATGTTTCTCAGAAAAGCAGCACAAACCAGATCATTTCCAATAAATGATAATTAAGTAATTGCAGTGAATGACCCAAAAAAACCATACACATGGAGGAACAAGCACTTACTCCATTCTGGACCAGTACTAAAGTTAATTGTTCGGCCAAGGTCACTGGACAAACACCATTTAAAGTTAACTTGATTGGTCTTTTTCATTTGGATGAGCAAGGGCACCAAATCCAATTCTGAGATCAGAAGGGCTGTGGATACCAACTGCCCTGGGGTGACTGTTTTGTCGGCACAGTAAGGGGCTTCTCAAACTATCAGACATTTTAATAAGAAAGCATTGCAATAACTACTTGTTTGTGTTTACACTAAGACAGAAAACACTAACAATATACCACACATTCCAGCAACGCCATTATCCTGCTTTGTGTATGTCTCACGCTATCTCAAGGGTTTAAGAGTTCCTGTAGTAGTTCATCTGGGTTTGGCTGCACAGCTAGTACAGAAATGGAATATACTATTGGCAATAGAATAAATAATTTTTTGTAATGAGAGTACTTGGTTTATGTTGTATATACAGTTCTCCCCCATAGACCATTGTAACTGTAGTCCTGGGCCTATCGTGGGCTCATTTGGCTCAATTCCCAAAAAACAGAGAACTGGTATAACATTGTCAGCATATTTGCAGTAAAAAATAACAACCAAAAAGAAAACAATGGCAATTTCTTCAGAAACCCCTGGTTTACCAGTTTTTGCTCTTCTAAGCCAGCTGTAAATCACAACTAATAAACACTTCTAGTTTTCCATGAGCTGCCTCTAGGCACTGGTTTACATTACAGATCCTAAACATAGCTGCTACTATAAAACTCCCTCTCCTCAAGGCACAGTTACATTGCTTTCCCAATATGAGCTACATCCCCAAATATCACAAGCAATGACAAGCACGAGCTTCTCATACACATGACAGCTGCTAATCAGAAAAGCAGAATACGTGTTCCTGTGTTTGTATATCAAAACTACCACTTCCCCTGTGCCCTTCTCGGAGCACACCAGTGTCTCAATGGCCCGCTCAGCTGATACACACGGGGTGCTCCTTAGCTGATAGAGCTGTCCTTGGACTCAAGCACAACATCTTCTCACACTACATGGGCAGCGACATCCAAGTTATCCCCGGCCTTTGCACTAGAATAAAGAGGAAGTAACATGTCATCGGGCAGCATCACTCTCTGTTGTCTGGACTGACAGGACAGTGACTGGGCCTCCTTTAGCTGTGACTCATGTTGGGTGGCTTCATGGGCATCATGATGTCTGCGACCTACAGGTAGCTCCAGCAAGGGGTAGAAAAGGCTGTAACAACAAATGCCGTAAAGAGAGGTCGGTCAGCAAGTTCGTATCCAGAGAAAAGCATTCTGAAGACTCAAATCAGTGAGGAAGTTTTCTATTTTAATTTCTTTATTAAAATTTGTTATTTTGCAGACAGTTTCTATGTATGTGTTTACTTTCTTATAGCCAGCCCGTGCAAGATCAGTTTTCTGAGGTTAAGAACACTTTTTGTTCATTGAAACATGAAGTCAAAGAAACCTATTATAAATTTAAAAGAACCATCACCTTGAGGATGGGCCCTTGGATTCTCCTCTGCACTCCTAAATCAAAAACGCAACTCACAGATGTTGTCTTAATTTACTTATTTCCCAACTGATCACACGTAGCACACTGATTAACTAAAGAACACCCGCAGAACGACAGACATTGCCTGTCCCTCAGCCTTGCAGGCAGAAAAACCCAGAAAAGTGACTCCCTACATAGCTTTCAAAGCTTGAACCCACAGTTCAAGAAAATCTTACACAACGTTTCCTTGAGTTACGTGGCAAGACATGCTATGAACTCACGGACGCGTACTGTCCCACCAGCTATGCTTCAGAGGTGTGTCACGCAAACCCCCAGCGTACAAGATACCAGCTTTCATTATAGGACCTGAGGGAGCGCATCAGCCTGTGGATTTGGAGCACTGTGCTGCACTGCAGCCCGCAGACAGGAAGGAGATGCAAAAGCTTATGATGGGTGTTTGGACGTGAAAACCAGAAGTCTGTTCCAAAAACATCTGCCTTACCTGTGTAACCACACATCCATCTCTCCTGTCATGCTGAGTGACCCTTGTCCCTGTGTTTTCTAGCTATGAAACACCTCAGTGGAGGGGACCGTGAACTCTGCACACCCAGCTCTGAGGCCACATTCCTCCAGCACGCAGCTTTCGGCCTTTAGGCGCGACGTGGCCAACGCTCCCGGCCAGGCATCGCCCCTGGCTGCCCCTGCGGACTCCACGCTGCGCTGCTTTAACGGCGGTCGGCACACCACCTCGTCAGCATCTTCCCAACGGAACTGCATCATTGTGCTGATGGCGTGAGCGCCTCGCTCTGCTGACCTTTCCTCCTCACCTCACGCGTCTGAAGTTGTTCTGCGGAACCGCCCGGGGCCCGGCCTCGCGCCACAGCAGGGATGGCGCCCGGGGACGCGTGGCGGCAGC
>WEKW01021185.1:50920-62219 GCA_013389905.1 Sula dactylatra | reverse complement strand
GGAACGGGCGCTGCCCCTCGGCTGCCCGTTTGAAAGCTGCTCCAGGGCGTGACTGCGGCACCCTGACCCCTCCAGGCGCGAACGCCCGGCTGCCGGGGGGATTCCCAGGGGCTGCAAGGCTTTGCTTCTCTCCCCGAGCTGGACTGTGTTTTCCGCCACTCACAAAACAGCGGTGTCATACAGCAGTAATCTTACCTGTTAGAAGCGCTTACCCTTGGAAGGAAGATAGTGGGCTTAAAATTGCGTCTTCATTCTCCCCTGATTACAGATATAGGAATCACTAAGGAGAAATGAAACTTATATATAGCCATTTCAGAGAATTCTGAGACAGAGATTGGATTTGTGCTAGGAAAGACACCAAACCTTCACAGAAAGCGTCTCTAAACAGCGCAAGAATAAAGTATCTTGAACAAATCCCTGCATTATAATCAGTCTACATATTTTATTCCCATAAACTACCATACTGTGTTTAAAATATTTTTTGTTTTACAGATACCCTTAGACACTGTACCTGAGACACCACCAAATAATTCCACACAAAACGCTGGCACCAATTGGAATTGACTGTACTCTGGTGGAGAAGCGTAAAATGTATTCTGGCTATTTCTACAAAGACCAAGTATAGCTTCATACCTTCTGTTCTTTTTGCTCAACTAATCTCATTAGGAAGCAACACAAGAAAAATTCTAGTCAGTCTGATCATAATGCTCCTACAGCCAAACTCAGTAAAATCAGTCTCTTTCAAAGGGAGAACTACTCAGGCCATTGTAAAGAGTGTAGGCTTCTGTTTTCTTTGCAGGTCTCATGAACCAATTTCATGTTATATTAATGATATTAAGTGTTTTCTGAATAGATGGGACCATGCTTCATCTCTGCAGAGGACATCTGTGTGTTTTAGACACCCCAAGGTTTGTTGTCTTTTCATTTGGAGTGTGCAGATGGTCTCTGATTCGCATGCTATTGGGTCACTTGCCTGATTGGATCCCCAGATCTTTGAATTAGGAAAGTATCAAATAAGAGAAGATCAACAAATACCTCTGTTTGCACAGAAATTGGCAGATTTTTCTTCTGTCCCAATCAAGAGCCTGTGAAGAAGCATTTAATAATCTGGATTGTTTCCTTCCCACACTGTTGAGAATTACTGGGAAGACTGAATAATCACTGTTTTTCCTTAAAATCTGACTGGATTCTTCTTGAAAGCTGGTTCTCACAATTCCTGCATTTGTTTTTTGCGTGTAGTTTGTAAAACCTTCTGCTGCAGCAATACCATAACTAAAAAGAAGAGGTTGTTTCTTTTAAGAGGACTGTAGTATCTATCCAACTACCCTGACAACTGAGTGTCTCATATGGACCCTAAAGTGTCTGTTTGCAGATGGATCTGGAAATGAGATAAATCAAAGCAGTAAAGCAAGCAGTAATGCATATATAGAAGGAGAGAGGGCAGGGGATATGCTAAGAAGCTAATTATGATAATCCTATTTAGCAAACCAAACAGAGAGGGAAAGCCCGTGATTGAAATTACTGAAGAGAGGAGAGAAGATTTTGGTTCATAGACAAATATAAGAATTTCTAGAAAGGAAAGCTGTTCTCTAGCACTGGTATAGAAAACCCACTTATCTGAGCTTTTAGGACCAGTAAATAAAAAGGAATTCAATTCTAATCATATCAAACACTAGCCTATTAATGAACAGTTAGTATTTGCTGAGTGTGAAGAGTTCTACTTACAACTGACAGCCCAGCTGTGAAGACATGGAGGGGAAATATCATAAATGGATGCTACAAACATGTAAGCACTGTTATGAAATTGCTTTTGACTTAAATATGGTCTAAAGTTAAATACTTTCAGGGCTGCTCTTACAGGAGTTACACCTCATTCTGAAATAGCTGACCTCTCTTTTTTTAACAGTAACCTTATACACACCCCCCAACTGTGGTCACATGCATGTTACTTGGCCTTAGACTTGGGAAAGTTTACTGAGCTCCAGACCTTAGTGAGTTTGGGAAAAAAAATAATTTCAGCGTGACAGTCTCTGTCATGATGCTAGCATGCGTTTTAAGTGACTGGAAAACTCAAAGGAGTTTGATATATCTCAAACTTACATGCACAATTTCTAGAACTATGAATTGCTGTGCTTAATTTGAGCCCTGACTTATTGTCAAAATAGAATTAATAAGAATCAACGCGATGTTCTCTGAGTGTTCAGTGCAACAGTGAAAGGCATATGAAGAATGTAATTATCTGCATTTCCATTACCCATTACATGTATAACAGCAACCTGCGGACTTATCTGACAAATTGTCTAAATCACGAATTGTTCAGACTACATACGGTCATGACTGTAAGAGAGAATTGTAGACATGAGATGATTTTCAGCTTCTAAAGGTTCATCTTAGGTTTTGCACCATTCCCCTGAATGCTTCAGCCTATGGTAAAGCCAGGATTTGCAGAGCAGCAAGCTGCCAAGAACGCTGTGGATGTATATTGCACAGCGTGTGGTATTCACATTAGAAAACCATGCCTACATTTCATTCACAAGCATTCAGGATTATCAAAGCCTTATGTCTCCCGGCTTACAAAGAACCATTTCCTAATGAAGCAGCAGTACCAGTTCGCAGCAGGGCCAGGCCTGTCCAATATTTCTGTCAGCTGCATGCAAAGGAAACAAAATCAGCTTCCCACTCCACACATGGGCTTTTGGGTGGGAGGGTACATTTTTGTTTGTTTTGCTTTGTAATTCAAAAAGGATGAGTATTCCTCTACAGACAAAATTCAGTATAAACTTTGTTGTTCCTAATAGGAGCTCAAACCAGCTTTGCAAAAAGAAAACTTCAGAGTCTGTGTGTGTGTGTTCAGAGATGCCACTGCCACAATATTAATTCATGATGAAATAATGACCGAGTTGATCTTGGATTAGGTCTGAAGAATGAGACTGTATGTGTCCTCAGTTTGATGCCAAACTGAGGTTAATCTGTCTCTAAGAAGCTGTAGGCCAGATTCTCTGTAAGAAATCCAGCCCTTTTGCCCTGATCTGTTTTTGTAAAGGGTCCAGAGAGCAGTCAAATCTCGCAGGCTGCACATTCCTCAAGTACGGAGCGCATCACACTGGGAGCAGAGCTGACACATTTGGCTCTCCTGTCAGACCCCCTGCAGCCTGGACGTGGACGGCATGGATGGATGGCATGATGAAGCCACATGGCTAGTGCCATACCCACTGTCAGACAGTGTGCTAAACCACGGTATTCCCCTGCTTCGTTATTTTCTATGCGGAACTGATGTAAAAAAGAATCCACATCTTACACAAGCCTTCCCCATGTACTACCTCCTTTTAAAGGATTTTATATATCATAAAATATATATTAAAGATATACATAAATCCTAAATTTATTTATTATTCATATTATTTTAAAATAAATCTACATCTTTTTAGTACTATACCACCAACCTTGGTTGAGATTTTTCAGTGACACTTTCATAAAGCAGTAGAACTTTCTTTGGAAGACTGGCATGATGAGGGCTTCCTTTCTGATAGTATTTGGTGTAGTCCATGAAATCTGAGTCATTAGCTACTAAACTGAAAATGCCTTTTTAAGACCTCTCATAGCCATCTGCCATGCTCTGTTTCCATGTGTGTATTAATGAAATGATTGCATCAGATTATATCTTTTATTCATAAAATCATCTAGGTCATCTGCTTCCACCTACACTTTCTCATTAAAATGAGCATTTGTGCATACATTCTCCCCTCACTGTATGAGTACAATCCCAGCTGCCGCCAGCCGCCTTGTGCATCTTAATAAGAAATCCTTCTCTGTGTTTTTTCCTTAAATGAGATTCCTTCAAAAGACAGCTCTAGTGTTTCACACCACATAAAATGCATTTTGCCTACATTTTGAAAAGTAAAAGGTACCAGAGCCGGATGTACTAATGACCTCAGCCCTTCACAAGAGAAAGCAACATTTCAAGAACACTGTCATTTTGCTGTCCAGAAATAGGAGCACACTCTTCACATCTAGTCAACCTTGTTCATGTCAAAACTGTCCATAGCAGGGCAAGCATGTGTGTTCCTTCTTGTGAGGATGGCATACAGCCTGCATTTATACCCATCATGCTTGAGAATAGCAAGGTGTCGAGTGCACAAAATTCAGGTCTTTCTGTAATGCATAAACAAACAAAATACTCAGTTACCCTAATAATCATATTAAGACTCTATTACGCATCAGGGGTTCATATCTACAACTGAAGATTACTATAAAGGGAAGGTTCTTTGGCAAAACAATGAAAGTTATCAGTGAAGAAGGAGTAAATCTATGAAGATTCATGAGCTTTTTAAGTGAGGGCTCCTAAGTCATGTTGAATTTCCATAACTATTCTTGCCAGGGGGCTTAGTATAAGAAATATTCATGAGGGGAGCAGGTATTAAGTAAATATTCCACAATGTTTTGAACTAAGAGAATTTAAACTATCTAAATGTAGCTGCTTTAACTAGAAAGCAAATTTTATGTATCATACGTTTCTAGTTGCAGAAAATTTTATTCCCTGGCAGACAAATCGCTCAGGTTTCATGGGGTTCTTGTCAGCTGTCCATAAGGAATTTCTCAAGCACAAATTAACAGCTCAAATCAATTTCCTTGGAAATAATTTGGACATATATACTGAATCACAATTGCATATGCTTCTGGCATATGTACAGCTCCCAGTGCAGCAGGGTCTGCACTTCTTGCAAACTCCTGAGAGTAAACTCCGATTTATTTGCAGACAGGCTGCAGCTAGAAGAAGAAAAACTTCATTGAGTCAAATCTTATGAATTGACAGGCTCTAGAAAGAAGCACAGAACCAGAAAAATATTCCAGGGGCCAGATCATCTGCTGCCAGTCTCTTGATCTTCCTTGCTTTCTTTCACCAGTCTCAAAAGACCACTCACATTCTGCTAAAGCATCCATTAATGCAACTTCATGGACTATGATGGCTTAAGTGTAAATTTGTTAGCAAATCTTGTGTGGATTCCCATTATACTCTACTTTAAGATTCTATACTCATTAAAGAAAGAGCCTTTCAAAAATACTTTGGACAAGGAAAGGTATGAAGGATTCCATATAAGCAGATTTAGTACCGACAATACGCATTGTAGAGAAGCGAAGAAATATGCACATACTAGGAATATAACAAACTCAATACAGGAATGAAAATCGTCTTTCATTGATTAAAAATTGATTTTTTTTCCTAGACTCTATTCTTTCAAAGGTACATATACCAAAAGATATGAAGCCTTGTATAACTGATTAACGCATCATGATAAAATACTAGACAATTATGCAGAATATTGGCAAGATTCAGTTTGAAAAACCTTATTTTCCTCTTTTCCTTACAAAGCAAAAGGAGTTATAAATTGTAAACAGAAGAAACAATCACATTTAATGTTAATAATATGTTTTTTTCAAATATATAATAAATTTATTTTTTATTTATATCTTAACACCTCCATCCCATGGTAGTCAATTTTTATGGTACTAATGGCAAATCACATTGACTTTAGTGGAGCCAGAATTTAAAAACCCTTAAGACCTTATTTACACCAGAACATTTTTAAATCTCTAATTGCAGAATACTAGTGATGAGAAAGTTAGTGAGTGCTTCAAAATACCCAGAACAGCAACAAATAAGATCAAACAGTAACAGGATAGGCCTCTATATTGGAACTCTAAGCAGCATTTTGATGCTTCTTGTATTCTGTAGGGAAAAAAAATATGTATGAGAAATCATGGTTCAGTATTTCCGTATGAATGCATTACATCAAGCATTTTTTTCAGACCTCCTGTTTTGCTTTGCCTTGTCTACATTTGTCTTCATCCAAATGCTGAATCCCTATACTCCCAGCTGCTTTCAGTTCAGTGGCGTGATTTAGGGCAGAGTTGCCTTCCTTTATTTTGATTGTTACACCACCGTATGTCTTCAGTATTCCTGGTGCCCCTCACTCTCGTCCTCTCCCTCCCCATCTCAGAAGGGAATTCACATTACATTAAAGCATCCCTTGCGGAGGCCAGGCTGAAACAATCCCTGGAAATAAATAGGGCACTCAAATGATTGATTCAAAAGTAAACTATGTCAGTGAATGGGAATGAAAAGTGGGAGCTCGGTAAGAAACGCAGAGTCTTTTTATCCTTTTGTCATTCAAAGATTCTACAGTTACAATAAAAATGGGTGAAATATATTTGATAAAAAATCCATTACAGATATATAAGGTATAAATGTATACACACATGCACATGTGTGCGCAAATGCCTGTACTTTTGTGTGTTTTCTAATTAGTGTCTTTTTGTATGACAGACCGCAAAAAGAAATACAAAATAATATTTAATAGAGAATTCCACAGGAAATCCTATTTGCTAGGAATCCTATTCTATAGGATTACTGAGGTGATTTAAATGGCTTCTGTGAGGAGAATATATTTAAATTCCACATGATTTTAGACTTTAGACCTGGACTTTCTCACAGGTAAGGCCCTAGGTAAAAGCTATTGAGTTATCTTTCCAGTCACAGTAATTGGTTTGAAAGAAGAATCTCACATATTCTGTAGAGTTCATGGAATATATAAAAAAAATCTTCAACTGAATGAAAGTTTTATAAACATTCAAGAGTGTCAATCTTTTAGTCTAGAATCTTTAGTCTAGTCTACAGATCTACACACTTTCACTGAAAAATACTGATTCACAGACCCAGAATAGTTTCCCAGACCCATCCCAATCATGCACATCTGGAGTTTCACAGGTGGTGATTTAAACAGGCATTTTTGAGAGTTCCACAACTCTTCCTAACAAACACCATCTGCTCAGTGCTGCAGAGCATGCTTTGTTTTCAGAACACCGTTTGTTAATCTTTCCTAAACAAAAGGTTTTCTAGGATGAGCATTCCATTCAATTTTTGTAATATTTCTGTTCCAAAATGGAGCAAAATAAAATTTGGAATATCAAAATTTTTTATCAATCAAAAGCCCTGAGTTTTATAAAGTTGTGATTACAGTACTCAATTTCTTTTATCCTACAGAAAATTGAAGTGTTTACCTATAGATTTTGCAAAACATTTCATGCTGTGAAATACTCAATTCATAACTATATATTCCAGAATATATTAGAGAGGATGTATTTTTGACTATGCTGTAGGAAAGGGTTTGTGACACAGCAAGAGAAAAAGATAAACTCAATCATTCATAAAACATTGTAGAACACCTTCAATTGTGCATGTTTTATTTCTGTGTTCTTGAGGAAAAGAGAAATCAGCATAATGTGTAATGTTGCTATGATACTGGAAGTTACAGTTTATTTTTCTAGATAACAGTGAAACCCACGTAATTTCTCACATAGGTCAGAGTTGCTCAAGGGCTGCATTGATTTACACACATCCTATGCAAATCTCTCCTCAATTTAACCAGATATTTACTTTGCATTTTAGATTTAGAAACTCTGCTTTGTAGATGTTTGCAACTTCTTTCACACTTTTCTGTAAGAAAATGTGGACTGCCTTCCTGTGAGAAACATAATCAAGCTATAAGTGATTTATAGAAAAAAAAAATAAAAAAAAGAAAAAGTTTTTCATGGTGCCTTGCTCCATGATTTCCTTAATCTAAAGCTGTGTCTGTCCAACTGAGTGGGAAACACCATGGAAAGATGTATCTTCTTTTACCCTATCCACATCTTCTTCATGACATTCTCAGGAGGTTTGGGGGCCTGGTGTGAGCAGGCTGGTTCACACTAACAGCAGCACCTGTTTGAGTCATCCCTGGGTACGTCTCCTGATAGTGCTTGCCCAGCTCTACACCTAGCTGAGGATCAAAGGGAAACCAAAAGGCTCCATTATCCACTCTTACCAGGCTGAACACCTAATACAGACCCTGAACCACAGAACTTGCCACTGAAAATGTTCATCAATTGAACTTCAAAAGCTACATCAGAGTGAGAACAGTGCCATATATTTACATTTATATGCAAGTGGATATATGTTTTATGTGTACAATTTTATCAACTATTATTTTGTAACATTTCATAAGATTTACTGCAAATACTACACTGGGTTTTATCTACATTTTCTTTTTTTCAGATTTTGAAGGATCTCTTACATTTGTGCCTGTCTGTACCTGCTGGGCACACAATAAGCAAAATACAGAATTTTATTTTCTTAAGTCACACCTCCAGAATATCTCCATTCTGCACACACCTTCCTCAGAGCAGACTCGCTCAGGCTGTGTGCAAAACAAGGAGGAGGTCATACCTCCCAACATGGGACAGTAAGTCTCCCTTTCCCTATCTGGATTTACTGTCATCTTCCTTCTTCAGTACAGAGGCACGACGAAACACCGGTTTTCTTGTGAAAACTTCTAAGAACGAGTTTATGGAGACCTTGTCTCATCCCAGAGGCTTCACTCTGCCTAAAAAGAAGACAGGTTATAATGAATCAACAAAACTGAAAAAACAGGGATCCTAAGCTTTAGATTTAATTAAAGTTTTCACATGGTCAAAACAAATGAAAATTACACACACACAGAGAACATTTTCAGACAGAAATTTCAAGGCCTCATGCTGAGATGCAGTTATCCAGTGTTCTCTCAAAACCAGACCTCTTCTGATGCTGAGGAACAGACATCAATGGATTTCCAGCCCTGATTTCACCATATAACTGTTCTATAGTTTCAGTGGACAAAAAACAGGCAAGCGATTTGAAATATTTGCTGATAAGCACTTAAAGACCTGACCTGTTTAAAAAATATGTCAATAAGTAATATGTCAAAGACATGGATAAATTATTGATCTGATTTGTTACATTAATGTCGTTTGATACATTTTATTATTTCATATATTTCTTCAGAGCGAAGGATCTGCATTGGGGCAGAAATTGTATTATAAAGAGAAAAAGATTACAGGAAAGCTGGTGCAGTGGGGGAGAGAAAAGAAATGACAGCAAAGTCCCCACAGGGCTTTAATAAATATTTGTGAAGCATATTTAGTTTAATTACACCAACTAGTTATCAAAGTCCAGTGTTGTGCTACCTGAAATGTCAGCGCAAACTGTTCCTTGGCCTTGAAGGTGGTACGTACAGTAAAAATGAATGCGTGAAATCCAAATATGACTGCCACAAAGACAAACAAGGCATGAGAGAAAACATGAGCTCCAAGACAGATCAATTAATCCAAAGAACACCAACTAGACAGGTGGATGAGTCATACATATCACGCAGAGTTCCTGTTGAATGGAAAATACACTTAAACCAGCATGTTTCACGGTGAAAGACAATGAGGCCAAAAAGCTAAATTAGATTGGGTGGCAAGGCTCCTACTTGTGCCATGATGACAGAAACATCCTCAAGCAGAAAACTTGAATCCCTCAAGCAGGGACTGAGTTTCCCCTTTTACAAGGTCTCCCTTATCTCCCCTTCCCAATTATGTGGCTTTCTTCAGTTTTTTAAGATGACTTTGGAAAAAGAAGTACAGTGTAAAGCAAGACGTTGTTTTTGACTTGATAAATAAGACATACCTTTTCTTTTCATTGGAAGGGCTGTTCAGATAAATATATCAAATGAATATATCAAAAGAATTAAATAAAAGATATTTAATTGTTCCTTTCTCTGGCAGCAGTGAAAAACAATCTTTCCAGAACTAGGAAGTGCCAATATATTTGCCTCACAGGGCAGTGATGATTGTCCTGCAGAGAGGGTATGACATATCACAGCTGGCTCTGGAACAAATCAAGCACACTGCTACAATGGCTATGAATAACTTGTTAAAATATTTTTATTTTTAATTAAGTGAATGTGCAAATAGGAAAACCAAATGACAATACACATAGAAAAGACAAAGTTAAAGTAGTACCTCACTCAAAGTCTAAGTGGTATTCTGTGACCGCGTAGCGTTTCATTCTTACTTAAGGGTACACAAAAGTATTTTTTATGTTTGTTATTTATTATGAAAGTCATCTTCTCAGAAGTCAAAACGTACATTCAGAGATATACAGCTGCTTTTAAGACATAAAACGTCCAGCGTTTTGATGGGTATAATAAACAATTCAAAAGTTGCACACACCAGCATTTAACTCTCAGCACCTGCAGCAAGTTACACCAGAATATAGCCCAAGGCACACAATTTTCAAAATCCACACTAAATGCCCTTTCACAAAGACAAACTTAAAATGTCTCCACTTGATTATTTTCAGCCACTATATTCAATGGTTAATTAGAAGCATGCATGGGAGATTTGCAACATGGGAAGAAAAGAAAAAAAACCTATGTAGGAAAATAGCCATACCCTCACCTACTGTAGACAGTCCTACTAGTATCACTGGCTTCAAAATAAGAGCAGTGTTTTGAATCATCTGAGTTGAGAATTTTGCCCTTAATTTTTTTTTTATGGCTGTAAGCATATAGTGCAGCATTTTTGTTCTACATTTAAGTTATATCTGAAGTTCTAGTCTTCCAAAATAATACTCATTGAAGCAAAATACATTCAAGTCTTCAAGAGATTTTTAAGGTCAACTTACCTATGATTTGGGTAAATTTCAAATGCTTATAGAAATGACTGAAGTTGGATATAGTACCCTCTTTCCCTAGAATACTTCCCTCCATTGCTTTCACCAGGCAAATTTTGTTTGTGGAAAGAGCATGGGACTTTGGAGAATGCATGCCAAATGAATGTGATGACTTTATGTCAAGGACTGACAGCAGGACTGACTTGTAACACACAGGTTTTGTCGATAGCCCAGGAATGTCATTATATACCCTTCAGTGCCATCTGCTGTAATCAGATGCATTAAAAAACTTAAGAGATAATCAAATTGACAGTCTCAACATCTCCATGGCAGGAAAACTACCTGACTTTAGGCTTAGGTCTGTCCTACAAGTGTAGAATCCAGTTAAACGATCAAGTACACATCAATGCCAAAGATGAAGAACTTGGTCACAACTATGGCCACATTCTTTCAACTTTTTGCTACACTTCTTTACGGTGTGGCAAAATACCCTTTACAAAACTTAATACCAACGAGAATTGGTGCTTTAGCACCACAGCACCTCCTCCAGTCAAGCAGGGACAGAACTGCACTTATCGAAAAGACTTGAGAGCAGGTGTCCATTTCATGTTTACCCTGTGAACCTGGAGAATAGAAGTCAAGAAACAATGTTTTTCCAAGGTACAAATGGGATTTGGGTGCCTGGTCTCCAAAAACCCAACCCTGTGAGACAATGGCAAAGCCTTTATCTCCTCTACCAGCACTAAAGTTGCTTTATTAGGTGAAGAAATAATAGTTCCATTATGCACT
>WEKW01021185.1:38226-50875 GCA_013389905.1 Sula dactylatra | reverse complement strand
TGCAGTTATTCCAAAGAAAATAGTGATGATTTTTCTGTGTGTCTTAGAGTAAGTGTGACTGATTATGTCCATTCTGTCCTTCAGGATTTAAATCTTCAGTTATGTCCTACAGAACAGCTTTCTGCTTGAAAAGCCATTTTCTTTCCAGAAGATTTGCACAGTGGGTTGTTTGTCACAAGATACACAGCATATTTTTGAGAGCCATTTCCTAACCTTTATGTACTGGACAGGCTCTGTTTTGTCTGTGTGAATGATATGCCATGATCTGGTTTTTATTAGCTTTAGAACACTCAAACTCTGATAGGGTCTCCATTGCTCTGGAGGCTATAGAGAGACATGCAGAAATATTTCCTATACAAAAGACCTTTTGGTCTAAACAGGTAAAATAAAGGAAAAGGGAAGCATAACAAGCTTTTTTCCTTTTCCATACCAAGAAAATCCTAGCCAATAGCAATGCATTTCCAAAACGTAGAGCACTATAGGTTCAGCAAAGCACCACCAGCCGTTTGCTGGTTTTTGTACAGCAGTATTTATCTGTTCTGTGGTATTTGTGGCATTCTCTATACTTAGATTGGCAAATGCCACAAATACCACGTTAAATTTAACCACTGTGAGTGATAAATGTCAAGCTTTTAATAGCACCCACTGTCTCTCTGTCACCGCACGACCCTATTTGGAGATTGCACAATCCCCATCTCTGTATTATTACTTACAAAATAAATAGTCTTTTGAGCATTTTAAATGGCAATGTATTTGCTTTGTTTAATATGTATGGACAGAATGAGCAAAGGAACCCTTTGTATGTCTTTTGGCAGAAGGAAGAGCCTGCAGAATACTACTCCTGATAATTTCATACATTGTTTTTTTACAAAAATAAGGTCAGAAGGTAGTTTCCTGTTTCTGTTAGGTGCCAATACAAGGGGCAGAACTCATAGTCTCAGCTGAAATGAAAAGGCAGAAACAAATTTGTCCACCCAGCTGATGACAACAGCTGACGTTATGTTTGATCAGAAAGCAAAAGTCTACAAAATTATTGCTGCAGCCATTAAAATACAGAATGTGACACCAGAAATTGCAAACTTATTTTACATGACTTTGGGCACTTTTTACACTTTCAGCAGTATGTGACATATTTGGACTAGATCTGAAGAACATAACTCTGTGGCACTTTGACTGTAGGTTGTAAGAAGGAAAGAGTATTTCACGTTATCACCAAAACCACTTCAGTTCTGATCTTTTCTCAAAATTCCAAAGTTTTGAGGCTTTCCCTTGAGGAAAAAACTAAATCAGGAATTAACCTCTGACTTAGGAACCAGACTACAAAATATCCACAGTTTTGTCTTAGTCAAATATCTCTGAGATGTTTCTGACACTAAATATTTGTCCTTCCAGCTTCAGTTATGCTAATTTTCTAGAAGGGGTACTCATACGCTATGTCATAGTGATGTGGTCTCTGAAACTTGTTACCAAGTCAGGGATGTTCTTCCATTGCAAAATTAAAGAGAAGAGTTAGGGAAAGTATTTGTATGCATATATATGTGTATATGCACGTATCTATAGATACATCTATAAATATATATGTATATATAATTACAGCAAACACTTTGGAGAACCCAGAACCAAATGTAAGAGTGACTATCACCAGCAACAACATAACCACACATTTCCTATGTACAGTGAAGATATCGGTTCCATGTAAGTCTCTTTCAAAACACATTCGATTTAGCTGCCAAAATATATGGGCAAAAGATCAGAAGCTACTGCATTACTATGGTTTGTCTGGTTGCCATAGAGAACTGAGCTGCACAAGAGAGCTCCAATTCAATTAAAAATAAATCTAAAATCATTTCCACAGTAGTAAGACTAGTAAGGCCTTAAATCATTTTTGTAAATTTGTTCATCAGATGTTACAGGTTTTGTCACATATTAAAGATTTTGGTTTTTACAATACACTACATTACAATCTAAAAATATATCTGGGCATTTGGTAGTATCTTGCAATGGACTGTGACATATAGTAAGCCATAATATACATTAAATACCTACTATATATTCATTCCTGCAAATATATGTATTTTTTTTTAAATATGGATAGAAGAAATCATTAAGCATTTGTAAGAATAAACCCACAGATTGTGTTTCTCACAACTCACATTTCCACGTATACAAACAGGTTGTCTGCTGTGAGTTCAGTGTTTAAATTATGAATGAAACAGTAAGGTAATAAAGTTGATTTCACAACAAATGCTGAATTAATAACTCCATTGGTTAATGGTATTAATTTCTATAATCAGTTACTCAAATTGTCAAACTACAACATCGGGTAATAAAGTCCGAAGTTTAGCACAACAATGGTGGTTTCTGTTTAGCCTATAATAGAAGACTGAGTAGGAGATGATTCCCTTTAAACTTTTACCTGAAGTAAATTTACAGCCACAGAAATAGCCTCGAATTAACTCCTGGAAAACAATGTTTTCTTGTAGGTGGTGTTGCTTGACAAGGAAGGATCTCCCAGTTTAGGTGCTAAATTCAAGTCATAATTCATGCTAAAGAAGTAGAGAGTGAAGTGCTTTTGTCTTGTGGCTTGTTCAGTGGTTTGTCTTTAAAATCCGCTGAGATTTCTATTTCTGCAAGAATTCTTATCCCCTCTGGCTTATCAGAGAATCAGAGCATTGCAAACACACACACACACAGACA
The DNA here is from genome assembly GCA_013389905.1 of Sula dactylatra. NCBI lineage: Eukaryota > Metazoa > Chordata > Aves > Suliformes > Sulidae > Sula > Sula dactylatra. The sequence goes on along the minus strand of WEKW01021185.1, from coordinate 48,178 downwards.
CACACAGACACACTTAACTTTAAAACATTTTTAGTAACCAAAAACATTTAATTAAAAAAAGGACCCAAGGGGGACAATTTTCTTGCTTAAGATTAATGTTTCTTACTGTGTTTGGATTTGGGTTTTTTTGACGAAATAGAGACAGCTTTTGAAGACAGAAGCCTGTGTCCTGAAAATTATTTATATAATCAAAATAAAAAAATAAAGAAAAATTAGCATGAAATTGAGTGTCAAAACTCATCTATTACATAAACATGAGGATATGGCTTGAATTCCCTAAACTTATCTTCTTTCCTTGATAGCAGCTACCATAAAATCCCTGTGCTTCTGGATGCTGTGAAAGATCTCCCCACCCGGACTGGCCCAGCAATATGTACCTCCTAGACCCCTTCCTTCCCAGAATGAAATGAACTAGATTTTTCACCTTCTTTCTTTCTCATCTCTGCTGAGGCAGACACAGCCAGCTACAGAGAGCTGGGAGAGAGAGGACTATGTGGCAGGGGTTGCTGTGCTGCTACAGCCACCTATTTCCACTCTCTCTAGAAGAGCTGGAGTTGCAAGCCCTCTCTAACACCCAGGAGCTCCTCGATTTCCCTTTGAGCATCGCCTTTTTGCAAAAGCATGTCTAGAAGCCACAATGTAGCTCATAAGGCATTTGGGACCCTTTGGAACAAAAGCTCATGTAGTCCTTATTATCATTGACAATACCCTTTCTGGTGATCTAAACCTGAGGGGCTTAGAAACTGAGAACTAATCTTTAAGCTCTTTCTTACTGCCTCGCTACCTGGATTTTTATTGGGTGCCTTCCCAGACTTACTATATTGTTTAAGTAAGTGTTATGTAAATCTATGTCAATAAAGCTTTATGCTATTCCACATCCACTTTTTCCCCTGCATATATAGATAGCCTGACAGAAAATGGTTAGAAAATGTTTCTAAAATACAATTCCTCTCCTCAAAGAGAGCATACTGTCCTATATTTGGTAGACCTCAGATATACTCTATTTTGTGAATTATTTCTTTATGATGAAAAATAAGATTGCCACCAGGTATATCAACTTTTGCTAATGTCTGCTAAAATCTATTCATCCATATATTTATTCACACAGGACAGCTTAATCACAAATTAAATCCATCTTTAATTATGTTTCAGCATAATACAGTTTTTCCAATAATTTACATATCTATACGCTGAGTTTGCAAGTTTCAGCAATCATAGTCATCCTCAGGAGAAAAAACAAAGGTAATTCGTGGTATGTTAACTGCCTGAATTGCTTCTTTCTTCAGTGTAATGACTGAGATTTACTAATCACTCCATTTTATAAATTATTTTTTTTCCTTTTTCTTCTGTCTTGATAAAGGCAGAGGCTTCTCTCACAGGATGTTTCAGGGTGGGACTGGGTTCAGCTGTTACTGGAAGGAAGCAACAATCTCTGCCTGGGCCTCGTATTCAGTATATCCAACCAACAGAGGACAGGTTTTTTCTCTATTTTTTCTATTGTTGTGTTATTATTGTAGATTAATCTGACTTTCATATATATTTAGAGTCACCTGACTTTTTAAGTATAAATCTCTCTTATTCTACATTAAAAAAATTATTACTCTACAGTATTCAATTATTCAGGCTAAAAATTTTCATAGTAGCGTTTTGCCTTGGGCTGACTTTTTTAAAGCTTTAGCTAAAACAGCATTTTTAGAGAAGATTAGTGCAAAGTAGACAACTTATCAAATTTATAATTACTCTCTTACCAATTTTTTTGAAAGAGCCTTGAAGCACTAACAAGTGGCTTCCAAAATATCTCCTTATATCCTGTCAAAAAATCCATCTTTTAAAGCAGATTTCACAGGACTTTCAGATTCTTAGCACATACTTCATAAAGATGTTACAAGCTTTCTGTTTTGATCATAATCCTATTCCTCAATACTCCTTAAGTACCAACATGCTCCTCAATCTACAAGGAAAGTTTTCTGTAAGATCTGTGGGTCAGGCAACAGTGGCAAAACCCCAATATCCTTTAGTCAAAAGCAGAAGTACCAGGCTGTGTTGTTCTGGCCATAAGATTTTGTCCCAGGTCTTACTGATGTGTGTTAGTGTTTTTTAACACCGTTTAGCCTTTATTACTGAATAAAGCCTCTTTATGCACCTCAAAAAATCACATAGACTTTCTTCCACAGAGTGACTTCCACACCACTTTATGTATAGAGCAACAAGGAGCTGCAAAGTCAGATAATGCGACACACTGTGGCGTGGCAGATGGATGTTTTGCCATGTACCCACACTGCTTTTCAAAATGCATGCATTGAATCTATAAATTTGGCTAAACATTAAGCTTTCTCCTTCCATCCAAAGAGAATCTTATCAAGAGCAATAAAGGTTAGCTGTTATCCTTTAGTCTCAAAATTTATGGCAATATCTTCATTAGCTGGAGTGCCTCACAGAAGATTGAAGATCACGGCAGTTTTGGGGTACAGCTGTTTTTTAATTTGCTTTTTTCGAGGAAGTATCTGCAATAGTTTTACTGGTTATCATATAGGTGCTTTCCAGTTAACTTCTGCATCCCATTCCACCATATACATTTTGTCATACAAAATGTATACCACTGTAATTAAGGCTTGTTGTAAAATGTAAATGGAGGTTAAACTTTAACAGTGGCATCTTATTGGTGTTCTGAATCCTAGTTTATGTGACTTAACACTCAAATTCTTCTCAATCAAATTGATCACCTGCATCATCCATACTTAAAAGATCTAGTTTTCTTTCCATAAATAGTTATCATAATTCCTACCCCATTGAAATATTAGAGTTTTCACTGCACTGAGTGTGAATACATATTTTTCAATGGCAAAATATGGGATTATTGCATTAAAACTGAATACATCTGGAAACACACTATAAGAAGAGAAAAAGGGTAAGGCATTGCTACTTTTTAGTCATATCCTACATATATCCAAGCACGTCACTGTTTTGCACAATCGTTGCTGCTCATATCCATTTCCATAACCTGTGAATTACAAACCCCAAAAAGTCTATGGAAGGATTTTTTCCATCAGTCATGCAATCAGTGGCTTCCTTCAGTTCCCTCCTCATGCCCACATGCTCAAGGGTGAACTCTCGATCACAGCCATGAATGTGGTGCCAGCTCTATGCCTGCCATTCCTGACCTGGAATCCACTGGGTATGACTTAGCATGCCCTTTGCATACTTGCTTAACATTTTAAGCTCCAATTAGTTGCAATTTATGTCCAGTATCACCCTATTAATTCACACTGATACCTGAGATGACGTTTCTGGCCAGCCAAATCTTTCAGATTAGTGAGCAAGAACAAGCAAGAAAAGTACAATGGTTCTGATGCAAACATCTCTGGCAAATGCCATTTAAGTTTGAATAATTAAATTTGTGTTGGTCAGAAATCTGGAACAGTTCCCATGTTTTCGAAACATACAAAATCTCCCCATGGTATGAACTTCAGGGTGATTCCCTACTCTGGAAACCTTCTTAAGAACGGTGAGAGCCGTTGGCTTTACCTTTACAGATTCACACGTTAGTTTGTATTTTACTGCGAAAAGGCCTGTTTGTAGCAGCATTTCAGTACTACTGTGTGCAGTGTGAGGATAAGTATTCCATATTTATGTTAAAATTTAATTTTGATGTTTGTTTAAAATTTTAAAATTCATGTTTCAATTGTAAAAATGTTTTAAAATTTTATATTTATGTTAAATATAAATCAAATTTAAACAACTCCATCCACCTTCTCTGTCCAAAACCAAATATATCTAGAAATATTTGAATATTTCAGTTGCAAGCCAATGGTAGGCAACTACAATGGCACCTCAGTAAAATGTCTTCTAATAATAAGTAAATTGAAGACAGATACTAAATACATCTTCATATATTCAAAGAGTAAAATAAGTTCTGCTTAACTGCAGATCACATCTAACAGCCAGTTTTCATGCCTTTCTAGAAAATAAGAGGTGGGAGAAACAAGAAAATGTTTCCCTGGAACTGTGTAAACTGCCTATTATTATTATCTGGGGTTTTTTAATTAGCATTTGAGTATAAAATTAGCATTAAATCTAATCTTTTCAAGCATCTGTAATGGCTCTCAACTGAGCACATGACTAACTAACCACATGTACATCTTGATAAATGCTTTAACTGATTTCCTAAATCAAGTTTAGGTGAACTCCAGTCTGTACATAGTTCAAACTATGACACTGACTGGTTCTTTATTTTAATGAAAATGTCCCAGGTCATTCTGTACTTCCTCTTTTAGATATTACTTTAAAAAAAAAAAAAAAATCAAAGAGCACAGTTGTAAAAAGTCATGGTGAGGAACACAAAAGCCCGCAGAAAGTAGGCAATTTATGATTGTAGTATCTGGGTCAAATAGCGACAAAGAACAGCAGGAATTGCCTAAGACATATGTATGATGATGTGAAAATAATCATGATTATAACAATTGTATGTTTATACAGCAAAAGTTTTATTCTTGTGCATTAGTACAATAAAGGTTTCACTTCTTTATCCCTGGCTTTGAACAGATGGGGGAAGATGAGTAAACCGTCAGTTTGAATTAATGTTTTGTCATAAATATTTATAGCCCACAGAAAACAGTTTATGACTCTTTAGGATTGAGCTAATTAGTTATAAATCGCATTCTAAATGTATTAGCATAATTCTTTTACAGAAGCTTTGGCTTTTAATAAGTTAATATTAAAATACTTGGGTTATAATAAATGCAACAGAAGAAACATTTCTAAACCCAGTGAGTGACTATGAGAGGTTTCTTTCCACTTGTTCCACTTACTGGGTTTACCGTCAAGGCTATTTCTTTGTAAGCCTTGATATATGATGCTTCTTTTGTTTCAAGTTTCAAAATTAAAACTATAAAGTATAAATTCTTACTGATAGAAAACCGTGACCTAACATGCCTCCATCACTTAGAGGGACATGCATGCAGTGAAGGCATTGACAGGTTTGGTGGGAGTTTCCAGATCCCAGAGTGTTTGGTCTCATGTTTTTAACCAAAGAATACTTATAATAAAACAAAAGACAATCATTTGTAGGTTGCAAGTCCCAGATCTTGTTTATTTATAAAGCAATAAATATTAGAAGCACAAATAAATTGCACGGATGTGTAAACAAACTGTACAATGACTGAAGAGTTCAGGAAGGGTTGCCAGAAGACTCCAAGAAGCATATTGTCGTCATCCTGAGTGGGAAGTAAATTGAGGGAAAAAGTGCTTAGAAGCACTTGCGGTGGACAATGGATGGACCAGCTTCATCATACTCCTGTTTACTGATCCACATTTGCTGGAAGGTGGACAGAGATGCTAGAATGGAGCCACCAATCCAGACAGAGTACTTGCGCTCAGGTGGGGCAATGATCTAGGATAAAGAAAAGCAACAAAATCCTCATTTAACAGTTACATTTCCAAACAACCAGCCCCCATCACCAATGTAACAAACCACTAGGTATTTCCTTAAGTAAATAAAGAACTTTTCTAAAATAACAGTATTGATCTTCAGCAGCTGGTACAATACACGTAATATTCCTTAAGAAAATCTATAACCATGTTTTCCTCTTTTCTAACACTTGCTTCTAACCAATATAATTATGCTGATTAAATGGACTTTCTTCTCATTTGTCCATCAGCTGTTGACCTCAGTTTTGAGTTGTTCCTATAACCCAATTTAATGATGTGGACGTTTTCCCCACCCTTACCCACATTCTATAGTACAGAGTCAAATTCCTCACCTTTATCTTCATAGTGCTAGGAGCAAGTGCAGTGATTTCTTTCTGCATGCGATCAGCAATGCCAGGGTACATTGTCGTTCCACCTGAGAGGACGTTGTTAGCGTACAGGTCCTTACGAATATCAATATCACACTTCATGATACTGTTGTAGGTAGTTTCATGAATACCAGCTGATTCCATGCCTTAAGAAATAAGACAGTAGATCTATAAATTGTACAAGAGGTCTTCATGAAAAGAACTCTGCATTTCTCCTCATCGTTAATATGAACTTCTGACATTTTTGTTATACAATTACTTACTGATTATTAAATGTTACAGAAAAACATCAAAAAATAGACTTATAGAACTAGCTAAGAAGTTGAAAACTATTTGTTAGAAAGGGTAAAACTCATAGTGCATGTGCAAAGGAAAGATACTCAAAATATACAGTAAGAGAACAAGTAGACACACAAGATAAATTCGTTTAGTATACAGCATTGGGAGAAAGTTATAGAGAACAGAAAACAGGAGTGTCAGGTTACATCAGAGTCTCACAAAAAGCATTAGCTGAATATAGAAAAGACAGCAATAAAGGCAATGAAAGCAGTTGAATTAGAACGAAAGAAGACAACAGTAACTTCATTCCTTTTTCAGCCTACTCGAAATACAGTCTATACCATTTATAAACATCAAGGCAAGACATAACCAAGACATGGACCAAGATAGTACTTGGTGGTAGCGAAAAAGAAACCAGAAGCAAGTGTTTGTGGGTTGCATTCCAATTTATTAATTTTAACAGGTGTTTCCTGAAAGGGCTGACACTAGATCCACAGTAAGATGTCAGCTGATGAACAACTGCATTTATTAGTCAGGACTTAAGAGTATAAGCATTTGCTATATCCGTCAGCTGCACTCACAAACAGCAAAGCCTACCACCTTGACCACGGCAATGTTTAATTACAGTGCATATAAATACACACACACCTTCATTCCGTTTTTTTCCCCCCTCTCAGACACTTTACCTCTTCATGGAGTCAGATACTGTTTTAAGTGTAAGCCATACACATGCAGCACTGAAAGCTATTCTTGCCATCAGTGGCTTAGAATCATCAAATATCTCAAGTTGGAAGGGATCCATAAGGATCATCTTGTCCAACTCCCTAATGATGATATTCTAACTGTACATTTTATCACTAAAAAATTGTGACCCTAAAACCTGATCTACAACTTGGAACAAGAGCCCAGAGCTCAGCTAATTTACCAGTTGAGCCCACATCAAACACAGCTTACAGGGACCAGAGGATCTAACGCATTATTTATTTATGTTTGATTTTATGCCAAATTTAGATAAGCAGGAAGAGGAGTGGGACACCTTCTAGACCTTCTGATTCATTCATACCTCCTCCAGAAAGGAGAGTTGCCTGAGAATACTTACCAATAAAGGATGGCTGGAATAAGGTTTCGGGGCAGCGGAAACGTTCATTACCAATTGTGATCACTTGTCCGTCAGGCAATTCATAGCTTTTTTCCAGAGAGGAGGAAGAGGCAGCAGTGGCCATTTCATTCTCGAAGTCCAGTGCAACATAGCACAATTTCTCTTTGATATCACGAACAATCTCACGTTCAGCTGCGGATACATGGGAATCAAATCAAGGTTTGGAGAAGCAATATACTAGAGGAAGAAGATGGGCCAAAAGAAGCACAAGCATTTTCACAGGAGGGCAAAGCTGACGGACTGACCTGTTGTCACAAAGGAATAGCCACGCTCTGTAAGGATCTTCATGAGGTAGTCAGTCAGATCCCTGCCAGCCAGATCCAGACGCATGATAGCATGAGGCAAAGCATAACCTTCATAAATAGGTACATTGTGGGTGACGCCATCACCAGAGTCAAGAACAATACCTGGGAGAGAAATGTCAGAGAGCAGCTGGAATCACCTAGCAGATGCTTAGAGCCCTCAGGTAATAAGTAGCAACAAACACAACAAAATACAGGATTTTTTCAGGCACTATAAAGTAGCATCATTCTATTTTAGCCATGAAGATCTTGCCCATTCCTTCTGCGTTTGCTTGCCTGGACGTTCCTGTTTGGTGTGAACTTTCCCATAAAACAGTTGTCCCGTACATATTTTAAGCTAATCCGTACAAACAGCCTTCCACTACTACTACACTGAGTAGTAAGTATATTCGCAATAGTGATTGCCTTGGTCCAACAATGAGCATCTTTTGGGCCCAGTTTAAACCCTTAAACTGGTGTAATACATGTGTAACTGCAGTATCGTCACAGGAATGACTCCTCGTTTGTGTCATGGCAAGGGGCAGGAGAGTCAGTTCCACAGTACCTCTCTGAAGGCAATGCAGACAGGTCCACATTGTTCTGTCCACAGACTTATTTTGTACTGGCTTTTCTTCTACTGTTATCAACAATCACTATAAATTAAAAATGCCTAGCTTCCTGTAAATTTGAATGAGGGGTTTTTTTTCTTGTTTGGAGTGAGAAGGAAGGAGGATTCCTGAAAGGAAAAAAATCTATATAGCGTTTTTCATTTTACCTGTTGTACGACCAGAAGCATACAGGGACAGGACAGCCTGGATCGCCACATACATAGCAGGTACATTGAAGGTCTCAAACATTATCTGGGTCATCTTTTCACGATTAGCTTTAGGGTTCAAGGGGGCTTCTGTGAGCAATGTAGGGTGTTCCTCAGGGGCCACACGGAGCTCGTTGTAGAAAGTGTGGTGCCAAATCTTTTCCATATCATCCCAGTTGGTGATGATGCCATGTTCAATGGGATATTTCAAAGTAAGGATACCTCTTTTGCTCTGAGCTTCATCACCCACATAGGAATCTTTTTGACCCATACCAACCATAACACCCTAAACAAAGAAAATACAGAAAAGCATTATTTGAGGAAGACAACATCACAGAGCCAAAACAATGACAGCACAGACAGCTATGCTATTTTCAAAAAAGGTACAAGAGTCACACCACTAAAAGGTTGCTTAGGAAAAGAAATGAGCATTGTTAAAATATTAAGTCAACCGAATTTGAAGTTTTCTCATAAAATCCTTTTTCCTTTAATCAGATGAAAGGATTTTTTCCCCCTTTTTAATGCACCTGTTATTTTCAATTCCTTCTTTATGATCCAAAAGTTTGACTGAAAGTAAACAGCACAATATCATGAGCAGCAAAAGATACAGAGAGACATGCAAAGAGAGTTTATAAACAAGAAGGTACAGAGTTGAAATGAGCTTTCTAGTGAAGGAAGATACTCTGTATTATTATGGAGCCTCAGCAGTAATTTATTAATGATAACAATATACAAACTGCAAACGTTTTAGTTAAAAAAAAAAAAAACAAAACCAAAAAAAAATTACAAACTTTTTTACGAAGGAAACTGTAGGAGGAAGAGTACTGTATTTTCTGTATACTGATTTAACTGTGACAAGAGAAGGAGAATGAAGCAGGAACAGAGAAAAGGAGGCTTAGAAAGGGTGAGAAGGCAGGATCAGACATAGACAAAAGTAGAGAAAACTGAAAGGAGGTGTTTGGTATGTGAAACATTGGACAGGATGGGTGGGAAGGGCCTTAAACGAACTGCATCGTGTGCAAATTCAGCCAATGGAGATGCCTTTGAACTAGCACCAGCAGCAGGTCTGGCCTAGGGGATGGAGTGCGCAGCAGCTTTGGAGGAAGCTGGGTTTGGGCTCATTAGGAGAGAGAACAGGGAGGGAGTCAAGAGGAACTTCGGTGAATTAGAAATAGCTGAGGGAAAGGGAGACAGTGATGGAAAGGAGATAAGGGACAGCCAAACGGGGGGAGCTGAGGGAAGCACGAGTGAGAACTGGAAAGGCACTGCCAGAACCACCGCAAGAAGTGAGCCGCGGGAAGGGCAGGGTATTTGGGGCAGGACAGAAGAACTAAGGAGGGAAGGGGCCAGTGGAGGCGACTCGACTTCCGAGAGGGGGAAGGCTCGGTCCTGCCCGGTCTCGCCCCCGGTATTTACCTGGTGCCTCGGGCGGCCGACGATGGACGGGAAAACGGCCCTGGGGGCATCGTCTCCGGCAAAGCCCGCCTTGACCAGCCCCGAGCCGTTGTCGCACACCAGCGCGGTGGTCTCCTCGTCGTCACACATCTTCGGAGGGAGGCACGGACCTGAAACACAGCGCGGCGGCGCGTCCAGACCCCGGGGACAGCGGGGCGCTGCGCCGGCC
>WEKW01021185.1:1324-21459 GCA_013389905.1 Sula dactylatra | reverse complement strand
TACCTTCTACAGTTAAGTCAAGAACCTTCTTCATTCATGTTGGGAAGATTACTGCAAACAAAGGGAAAAAAATCTCCCTTTTCCGAGTTGTGATATCTCACCCCACCTCAACCCACAGCTGCAAGGAAAATCACCAAGTTCCCTGCGCAGGAACAGGCAAATATTACATGCTCACCTGTTCTGTAGGCATGGTGTGGACTTAGCCCAGAATTGTGAAACAGATGAGCATAGCTGAATATAGGCAGAGAAGACGGACTCTTCAGAGATTTCAGCTGCTCAACACATACACATGGCTTTTCTAAGAGCTTATGAAGCAGTTGAATTTCAGCAGATTTTCCTGAAAATAGCAAAAAAAGTCATCCATCACACCTACATGTCCCTCTGTCAAATTTCAAATGTGTAAACAGTGGGGTGATTAGAATCTCTCAACAAAATGGCTGTACTTCTTTGTTTTTACACAATATATACATATATTTCCCCAGCTTTGCTTTCAAAAATGGCTAAGTAATTTGGGGTCAAACTGCCCAAAATATCCAACCCGAGATAGACTTTTTACATGAAGAATTTCTGACTAAATGGTTATAGTTTTGGCAAGACAGAGGAGGACTCAAACTATCAAGACCATTCCCCAGCTACCACAGAGACCATGTCATGTTACGCCTTCCATGAAGTAATGGAAGTCCTACTCAAAAATAGGCATTCAGTCCCACTATGTCAACTCTGTTCTGGTCTCTCACAGTTAAATTGGGGGAAACTTTTTAAATTTTTTTTATCCAAAATACATTTTTTTCAGTGGCAAACTAGATGAAGTGATAAACAACTGAAAATGATCAACAAAGGAAAATTAAGTCTTCTCCCTCCTCAGTGAGTTCACTTGTATCAGTGGGTATAACTCTGGCCTTACTAGGCAGCCATTATAGACCTCTTTGAAGGTTTTCTGATTTTCAGAGGGCAACTTCTTTCTTTTCTTGGTACGTTGACATTGCATTGAAACACTGTTTCATCTAATCATACCATCCTCTGGATCAATTAAACCTCTTTAAACTTTCTTCTAGACTTGCTAACTTCTAAAACTTTTCTGGAAACACATAGGAAATGTTAGTTACTGTCGCTCTGTTAGCTGGTCACTTTAAGCTATTCAATGTCTTTTAAAGCAAGAAAAGAAACTTTCAGAAAACCAATCTTATTTTTCATATAATTACTCACTACAGAATCAGCAAACACAGGTGTTAAAAAGCAAAAGAAAAGGTATTTTCTTTAGAGACCTACTAAAATCCTTAGAAATCCAAAGTATTACAAGTAAATGGTTGGACAATCCTTAGAGTTCAATGGATCATAAAAATATAAAATATGTCAAACAAAGGACAAAGAGGGAGACATTTCAATGAGGATGTTTACAGAAATTGTTTATTAATTTAATATACTTGAAATCATTGCAGTGAACCCACATGAGCAAAGTTGTTCCATTGAAAAACTGCTCCTTACAGAAAATTAACACAAAATTAAAAGGTAACACACAAGATTTCTATTGTCTATTGCAAAGGAACTAAACTAAACAGGCATTGAAATGTATATATGAAAAAATACACACTGTAAAGACATCAGAATTTCACTTTTCTTATTATTGAGCAATGTACACTGTATATTATAATATTCACAAAAATAAATTTCCAGTTCAGCATCCACTCTTCTCAAAGTGTCTTAATCAGACCCAGTAAGTGAATTCCACCTCTTAGGTAGTATTTTCAACTACTTAGATTTTTGACACCGAGCTCAAAACCTGAGAGGTGCGTACATAACTACCTTCTCCAAGTACGTGCTATCATTAACTCATTTTCAGAATAGCTGCAACTTTTATCATGTATTTTATAAAACAAACCTCTGGATTTTTAAGGTTTCTTAGACACCCTCAAGAGAAATATACACACTTAAAAGTTTGTGTAGAACTGAAAAATTAAGATTAACAGAGTAAACTATGAAATCAAGCAGCACACAGTTGAATGCTTGCCTGACGCAGGGCTGTCTACATTGCTTAACACAGGGGTTTGACATTGCACACATTCTGAGCATGCTGCCTCCCCAAACATACGCCCTCCAGCAAAGCTTTGCTTAATTCATCTAGTCCTGGTCAAGTAGCAAGAGGGGAAAGAAATCCATAGAGGGCACACAAGGCTGTGCCTACAGACCATCCAAGAAACACCAGCACAACGAGCCAAAATAATCCCCACACTAAGCAGTTTCAGTTTGCCATCTGAAACCCAGTGACACGGAAAAGAAGGGTTAACTTTGACTGCAAGTGTATACAGAGATATACAGATAAAACTTTTTTTTTTTGCGCATCTTATTTCTGGGGGAGAAAAAGATATTTTCAGCCAACAAAAACCTGTTTCCTATATTTAACAAAAGCCTAATGTAACAAATACCAAGTCACACATACCTCCTGGAAAACTTTTAAGGAGGAAAAGGAAATATCAGATTTGCTTTAATGAGTAGTTTTCTAGACTAGAATGACTTGGATGCAAATTTTTAACATAGCTTTACAGAGATAAGTTGAAATGTATCTTCAGCACAAGAGAAAATATGGCTATAGAAGAAAAGCACAATTAATAAATATGGCTATAGAAGAAGAGCACAATTAATATTTGTAATATAATATTTTTGGAATATAATACCTTAAGAAAATCCCGAGGTCCGGACTATGGCTAGCCCATAACACTGCAGAACTCCTCAGGCTGTCAACAGGCAACCTATGAAGGCCACCTCCCATTGCTTATACTCTGACTTAATGAGAAACAGGTTGCACACAACTAGTACCAGGTTAATTGAGTTTACATATCTGCCGGTCCTCATTATCACCTACTCCCTGTGCTGAGCTTTGAGACTATGAGATTTATTTAACAGATCCATCAAGCCTATTATCCACCAAGACTATTAACAGTTATTTCCCCAATGATTGAGATGTGTTGTGAGCTGTCAGAGCATTTTATTTCTGCCTTGTTCATTCTTTCATCAGTCTGGAAAATTGCAGATGTATTTATATGTATGAAAATGCTACACAATCCAAAACACAACCTGGCATTTTCTGCTAGTTTTATGAGATGTCCAGCAGCTAAATAAACCAAGAAAAATCAAACAATGGAAAAACAAACTGATCATACCAGAACAGTAGAACATTTCTCAGTGTTTCATTTTTACTAATTCATAACTGAGATTTCATGGTAAAAATACAAACTGCTCACGAAATTCTTTTAAAATTAAAAACCAAGCGTTTACTATGAGCACCTTGGTTATCACAGGACTGCTGTTAACCAGCCATATATATAACATGATAAAGTGGTTAAATGTCAAGGAGAGAGAGAAAGAAGCAGAAGTTAGGGTAGTAAAAAGCAATATTGCTCAGCCAAACGAGTGATCACTGCGGGTGGCTCAGTATTATTGAGTTAAACAGGTTGCTCTAATTCAGACACTAATAAGATACATGAATAAGACAGCAGCAGGCACTGCTTTGAAATCATGACAGAGTAAATAATGTCGTGAAAAATAACAGTAACCCTGGATCCATGGGCAGCCTAAACAGTTCAATTTCTTTAGCCAAGTTCTGTTTACAAAACATTTAACATATGACCAGAATGTTTTCTTCAACAATATAACTCTACCTAGTGTTGCTTATGGACTAATTTCATACTGATCACACTAATATTTCATACCAACATACTAATGCTGCTTTCACTGTTCCTGTTTAGTAAAAGAGACTATAGCAGGGCTCAGGGAAAGGATGGCATGGATTTATTAGCTGAATTTATGCTGCTTTATGAAATTGTACTGAAAAGTACATAAATTGCTCAGTTATCAGCAAAAGCAGAAAAATAAATGGAAAACAGCCTTACCTTTACAGCACAACTCTATGGCTTTTTAAATGATCAGATTTTCTCTGCCAGGTGTTCATCAAAGCAGGAAAGCAAGGTGAACACATTGTTTGACAAAAGCCCTTGTCTCCTCTTTTGTCACCTGAAAATGAGCAACCACACTGTACCAAAACCTGGACATGCCCACAGCAAAAGACGTGGCCTCAGCAAGTGGCTCACGTCTTGGGTGGGCTGCAAGGAACAGAGGGATCACTGCGAACAGCAAACAGCTCCCAGGAATTGAGGCAGCCCTGAGCCTGGCATTCCCTGACATTCACACCCATAAACCTGCAACCTTGTCAGAAACTATCTTTGCGCTGGCTCTTGTAATCCCAACAGGGTGACTGGGCTGGCTGGAGATGCTGGGCAAGGACAGAAGTGTGTTGAAGTCACCAACATCAGCCAGAGACTCCACATCCCAAGGGGAACTGCCGGCTGCCCTGTTAAAGCTGTGGTTATGTCACCTGTGGCACAGAGCTGAAGATGCAGCTTCCAGCCTTAGCCATGGTTTTGGCAGCTGCATTTTAGTTGATATGGTAAGTATCTTCTGATCTCAGCCACAAAACCATGAGGTAGGGAAACTAAAGATAGACACTAATATACGTGTATGTCATGTTTTGACTAGTGAAAACTTTTGGAGGAGAAACCTGTCATATCCTAGAGGTATTAAAAATGTGTCCCCCACTTCCTTCCTTGACAGGTATAGAGAAATAAGGATGGCTAAAAAATTTTTGCAGTGATCTTACAGAAAACTCCACTATGCCCAGTGGAAAAGAGTCCATTTCAGAACAGACATACAATAGAAACAGCAAAGAACCAAACGGGGAGGAAAACGTCCCAAAATCACTGTGGGAAGGTCTCTGTTCGTATCAGTTACACAAGCACTTCAGATGTTCTACAAATCTTTCAATTTCCTTCATTTTGTCTTTTCCATCTTTGTGTTAGATAACAAGAATATTCTATAATTTCCAAGGAATTTTCAGTGTGTATTTCAGTTACCACATTTGGTAATTTTTCAAAGGACAGCTTACCAATGCTGTTGTATAGGCAGCTTTTTATAATTCAACTATGTTTATGCTTCAGAAAATTCTGGTAAAATCCACTTAGGCTATACTAAATCACATCAGAGTGAAATGCTCTAAGATATTCTAAGTAACATGCTTGTTACCTAGATATCTCAAAGAAAGTCTTAGCCAGAAAATGATTTGAGCATTTAGTTTAACAAAACATCTTATAGACAAGGCAAATACACGGTGATCAGAATTATGTCAAAATTATGTCTCAGTTATGTCAATATTTTTTTCACAGTGTATATGCAGAGGTGGGTTTTTTTCATAAATTTTTTCAGCACTGAAATTGCTAAACAAATATTACGGTTGAAAATGTAAGTCTATGGATGTCATGATATTCACAGTTATAATGCTGCTGGCAAACCTGACAGCTTGCCAGCTGAAATTTTAAACACCCAGTCAGCTTAAGCAGAAGAATGAATTCAGATAAAGAAACTGCACAGGACATAGCAAAGATTGGTACTATATCTCCAGTCTTGTCTTTGCTGAGCAGGCCCTTAAAATTCAGTTACAGACAGGTTTTTTTTCTTCCATTAGAAAACAAACAGGCTAATCTTCATTCTGAACATGTACTCACTGAAATAATACCACAAATTAGTGCTCAATTTCTGATTGCCTTTCATAAACAAGTTAGTTAAATAGCTAATTAAAACTGTCTTCAAACATCTCAGATGCCAATATATTCAAGATGTTCTAAATCTGGCTTCAAGATCTAACAAGACAAGAAAGTCCAGTCTTTGTTGTTCTTTGAATGATTTCCCTATTTCAGGCAGATTTTACTAGGGTATCTGAAATGTTGGTAGTCCACAAAATCTAATGAAATCACTTCAAGTCTCTTCTCAGAATTACCAAAAAGATTGTTATGAATAATTGTTCCTTGTCTCCAAGACTGCTGATTTGAAAAGGATGCTGCAAGACTCTGGTTTTTCTCCATCTATTGATATCTATACAGCCTAGAGCTAGAAGTGGAAAAAAACACTTTTGTGACTACAGCGGCATGTAAACATCAAAATCTAAAACTGTAACCTGAAAATCTGCACATAGCTCCTGCCTAATCGCAAAGGGTTGTATGGCTCATGAGAGACCTAAATTCAGAGTTGGGCGGTGGCAAATTAGGTGACTGGCAGTTTGGCAATTTAGGCCAATTACCCTAAAACAAATTTGGACTTATGAGCACATTCATTCTTTTTCACATTACGTCCTTCACAGGCATACTATATCCAGTCCAGAATGCAAGCAAGGCTTACGTCTTTCCCTTCAACTGTGTGTAATGTGACCATATTCAGACTGCAAAAAGCAGCAAAACTCAGCCAGCTAACAGGTACTGAGTAGAGGGAAAAAGGTCCCGTCACCAGCAAACTGAGACAGTCAACCCATATCAGAAGGTGGAATATAGGGGAAGATTCCCACCTGGGCTTTTCTGGTTGACTTGATGAAGAGAGCTTTTCTCTGCAGGCATGAGAAGAATCCTGAACACCAGTCAGTTCCCTACCTTCTCAAAGGCGAAAGGTAGCCTAAGGTGGAGACAGGTGCCAATTGGGAAAATATTTGATCAAAGCAGATGAAGGAAAGGCTAAGGATATCCATGACAAGTAAATCCAGTAGCAACCTCTGATTCCAGGATTCTTGTCATGGTTTTAGCTCTGGGTCCCTTCAGTACTCTCAGGGACTCACTGTTGTCTGCTACTTCTCTTCAAACGGTGCTACCCTAAAATCAGCATTTGAGGCATCCTAAACCCTGAAATCGCTTATAAATGCTCCAACTGGGCTGTTGGTTATCAAACATTGTTGTTTTAATTCTTTAGGATAACATGAAAAGAAAGTGAGGAGAGCAAGCTCAGTGAGTTGATCAGTGTCTTCGTTCTCAGAGAGGTAATTTCCAGACTCCAGAAGAGATATCCTGAGACACAGCAATCATCTTTATATCAGGTAATGGCCAACCTGCCTACACATAGATATTGCTTTGTAACTAGTTTGTCTCCTTACCATTTGCTCCATTGGAAAGTTTTAATTCTTTCCTCAAAGATATGAATTCCCACAGAGAAAAAACAGTTATTCTGGGAAGGAGTGGAAGTTGCTTGCCAGGATACAGTCAAAGTTAGCACCCTAAAGTTACTGTGATGGCTCTCTCTTCAAAAAGTTGAGCTCTTCAATGAAACAAAGTACAGTTTTAGTCTAAATGGCACCACACAAAAGACCAAGATCCATTAGACACGTAGCAAAAGTGTGCTGCAAAAACTTTAGGAAAGTAGCCATCTTTCATACCTAGGTAAGACCCAGTACATAGACAGGTGCACACATGCATACACTTCTCCTGAAGTTTGGCTTTGGAAAGAAATAAAACAAGCTAATCTTCAGTCAGCTGCACATCTATCCCAATTTTTTAATCTAAAGCCAAGAAAACATTTTCCCTGCTAGTGCATATATTTTTACTGGTTTTCACAATTGTATTTATAGCTCATTTAAAAGATCTTGCTAGAAGAAACATGGAACTGTGGTTGGATTCATAAATTAAAGCTAAAACACTGAAGTATGTATTTAGCTTACTGCTATACATTACTGGACATCTCCTTGTAACAAACTTATTGCTCCTCTAATCTAATGCCCCCACCAGTTTCTGCCTATCGCATTCCAGGTCCCAGTTACTCACAGTCATGCAATCCATTACACAGAAGTTTGGATAGCAGTTTTCAGGACAGCCTTATATTTGTATGTATGTAAACTTAGATCTTTAGCTAAGGTCTAGGAGGATTAAGATAAAAGTTCTTGACCCAAACCCTCACTTAGCTTGGGTGGAACATGCTCTCCTTAGTGCTCTCCTTTGCTGGCAGAATTCAGACACCTAGGAGAGGGATAGCCTTCTCCGCACCTCCTCCTCCATGGTACAGAAGCATCAGCAATAACTTACATTGGCTCTTTACTCCACTGTATTCATCTTGGAACCCTGTAAAGCATCATTTCTAAAAATAATAAAATAAATCCAAATAGAATAATTTTAAATTTGCTGGAAAAACTCTTTTTTTGGAAAATCAGATGCCAAAACACCACTTAAAAGGGCATTACATTGTTTAAATTGAAAGGCTTTTCATATATTCCCATAGGGAGAGAGCATATAGGGTATATCTTCATTCTTAGTTCTGTATACTGAAATAATAACAAAAACATTTAAAGTTCTGGTTTAAACTAGTAGTTTACAGAATAGACTTTACCTTATATTAAGTAAAATAACAGGTTTCATACTGACACAATTAAGCATATCACATTTGTGATTACAGTAAGAAATTCTCTTAAGAATCAACTTTCTCTACATAAATTTACCACTGCACAAGATCTGCATGTGTATTTCCACTGATATTCGTGTTTCAGTAAATAAAATTTAAACCAGTAAACCCACCATGTTTGCTAGGTTTTTCTTTTCAGTTTTTCTTTCCAGTTTATAATGATAATTGTTTCAGCTTAGAGTTACAGGAAGGTGCTGCGCGTAGGACTGAGCATGAAGATGAGTCAGGAGCAGCAGCTGTCCTCAGTGCCTCACCTCATGATGCAGCTCAGACTGACAGATCGCCAGTGGGTGAACATTGCAGGAGCAGGGAGCAACCTAGGACAACTGCCCCATCACTGAACTATCTGGGTATGCAGGAGCAAGATTAGTTCATATTACATTAGCGATCAAATGAGATAAAGAACAGAGCCTGTGAAAATAGTGAGCTACTCGGGAGCATTTCTTAGCTCTGAGTAAAACTAGTGGGCGCCTGAAACATGGTCAGTCCAAACAAGGCAAGAAAAGGTATGTTAGTACATCCTGTACCAGGACAGGAAAGCCGGGTGTTGAAGACAATTTTAATAGCTTGAACTTCATGAAGAATCATTCACTTCTGTGTCTAGGTCGGTCAGTTTTCAAAACTGGAACTCAAGTGGTACTGCAGGAAGGGTTCAACATCCAAACATACTTGATCAGAGCTGGTCAGAGTTTCAAGTTTTCATTTTGTGTGAAATTCCAAATTTTAAAATTTCCTTTCAGTGCTAATTGGGAAAAAACATAAGAATTTTTAAACACTTTCAACTGTTTGGGGTTTTTTTTGGTGTGGGTCTTTCTGTGATTTATTTTTTTTTTTAAATTGAGAATACTGTAGCTTTTACTTTGTTTTATCACTTGACTTTCTAATAACATATGATTCATGTAAGGGAAAAGTGCATTACTAAAGCCAAGTGCTTGAACAGTTTTTGTTTGTCTGTTTTTAAATATGATACCAACAGAGTGCAACATTTAAGTAACATTTTCGGAAAAGCATTGCTTTGGGAAGATTGTCATCAACTCTGCAATCACATTATTTCCTAAAACAATACCCCACAAAAGTTTCTTTATTCCCTAACATGTTTTCTGTTCTGAAAATCCCTAGTTTATCACTTAAGGTTTATGTAAATCACATTTATTACAACAGTTCAGATAAAATGTTATAATAAGTACAGCACTGACCAGGATGCCTTGCGTTCTGGCCTTCCACTCCACATGATTTTTCATTACTACACACTGACAGAGATGAGAAAATCCTGACCAAGACAGGGTAGTGTATCAGTAAAAGCTACTCTGCCAAATAAGGACTCAACGTTTTCTAGAAGGTGAATATGTAATATTCTCCTCTAGGATCCGTATGAAACCACAAAACTGCTAACAGAGACTTGAGTTTCAGTGAAGTTTTCTATCAGTCAAAGAATAGTAATTTTCAGTATAACTTTCCAATAAGCAACCCCATTATCTCTTATTATCTTAACTTTATCTTAACTTTTGTCATTATTAGGTTTTAATCTAGAGCCATACAGAGGCAATATTTGAATATGCATGAGTTCAGTTCAAACTTAGGTCATATTTACATACATTGCAATACAGCAGTTAGTTATTTAACTCTGCTCGTGTTTCCAGAGGTGGTCAGTGACAGAAAGCAAGACAACTCTTCCTCAGCTGGGCTTTTCTTTTTCCCAGTCTTGTTTCAGTGTTCTTGCATGTGCCTGCAGCACAAGAGGATTACTGGTGAGGTGCTTTCTCCCCTCTATGACTCAGCAAAACATGGTATGTCTCATTTCAGAAAACATGGTATTGCCCAATAGGACATGATTGCTGCTGCCAAAAATCACTCTAAAAAAATAGGGTAAGACTGTACGGCTGTGGATTAAGGTCAGAAACAGAACCTTAGTACTTTTATACTGAGCTTCTCCCTACCCACTTCTGCTGCCCCTGAACTACTTCCTTTACAGTAGTTAAGATACATTATGTCCCTAATGGCTGTCCCATCTAAAAATAAGTGCTCTTGGCACACATGAGATGTCAGGCTAGCACAGCAGGATGCTGAAGCGTCTCTAGATGTGTAGCAGCGCTTCTCTTTCACTGGGTTGCAGCAATTTAGGAATTCACACTTGATAAATGCAATAAGGGCAGCTTCTTTCTATCTCTTGCAAATGGTGCCAGGACTGATATACTCCTGACCCTTATCTGGGTCTCTAGCTTATTCTTTTATGCTGCTCTCTGGAATCATAAAAATCTAATGTTTCATTAGGCAAACACGCACTGTAGTTGTATACACTTTTTCACTGACATCTATAGTTGAATTATGTAATTGACAGCAGCTGGCTCAACTTTTTGCTTGGGTCTACATTTTCTTAAAAGACACACATACAGAAACGTACTCTGTTTGCTCTGATAGGGTTTCTCAAGCACAGAGATAATGCCTGAACTCTGGAAAGTTTCTTACCTATAGCTGAAATAACTCTTCTTCAGCTTTTCTTTCTTTCTTGTTTTCCAGGCATAACAGTACAGCGACAGGCTTCTCTGCATTACACTTAAGCAATGTTATTACTGGAGTCAAAGATCCATGTCCTTGCTCTTTTTTTCAAGGTGAGTGAAAATCATAATGGAAGCTAAATGAAATGCACTATTTTTCTTAATAGCAGCATATTACTTTATCCCTGATACAGGCTAGATTAAGCTGATTAAAGCCCTGCCAGAGCAAAGCCCAGAGAAATAATCTGTCCTTGTTACCTACCACAGGAGAAGGAAAAAAAATCACTTTCTCATTACAGTAGTAGTAGTATTTAGTCTCCTGATATATTACTATTTACAAACTGAGCAGGAGTAGTATTGCAGGTATTGTTTCTCCCACTTTTCTAGCATTCTCCTTACTGTAGTAATTTTGTAGATGCCTGTGTTGGCAAGGAGGAATTTTATTTTAGATTTCTGAGTACTGTACTTTTACAGAAACCTCCCAAAAGTTAGTGTCATGGTTTAGCCCCAGTCAGCAACAAAGCACCACAGAGCTGCTCACTCACTCCCCCCACCCCTGTGGGATGGGGAAGAGAATTGGGAGGGCCAAAGTAAGAAAACTCGTGGGTTGAGGTAAGAACAGTTTAATAATTAAAATAAAACAGTAATAATAATATAATGAAAAGGAAAATAACGAGAGAGAGAGAGAGGTGAAACTTCAGGAAAAAGAAAAAAAACCAAACCACAAGTGCTGCAACCGCTCACCACCCGATGACCGAGACTGCCGGTCCCCGAGCCGCGATCGCTGCTTCCCCCTGGCCAACTCCCCCCAGTTAACATACTGGGCGTGACGTCACATGGTATGGAATATCCCTTTGGCCAATTTGGATCAGCTCTCTTGGATGTGCCCCCTCCCCTCCCGGCTTCTTGTGCACCTGGCAGAGCACGGGAAGCTGGAAAAGTCCTTGACCAGTGTAAGCACTACCTAGCAACAACTAAAACATTAGTGTGTTTTCCCATTATTTTCATACTAAGTCCAAAAGGCAGCACTGTACCAGCTACAGTGAAGGAAATTAACTATCCCAGCTAAAACCATGACACTGAAAATGCATGGACTTACAGAGGATGCTTAGCTGAAAGTCTTTTAAGAAAGTTCTTTTTCAATTTCCAATTGAAACAGCATTCTTTTAAAATGTGTTTATCATTACTATAGCACATAAACATTACACAGTTATTGGGCTTTTTTGACAGGTACCTAAGCAACCACTTCTCTGAGGAAAAGGATTGTCAGAGAACAGTCAGAGAAACCACATAGCAAAGGAAGCACTAAGGGCCATAAAAACAGCCTCCAAAATTCCCCTGAAAAAGTTCATTTTCTATTGATTATTTCTACTGGGAGGATTACCATGTTTGGAAGAGGAAACTACACTGCCATATGTCTTAATGGC
Source organism: Sula dactylatra (assembly GCA_013389905.1). NCBI lineage: Eukaryota > Metazoa > Chordata > Aves > Suliformes > Sulidae > Sula > Sula dactylatra. Next base: position 9,281 of record WEKW01021185.1, on the reverse strand, counting down.
ACTCACAGCTTCTTGACTGCTGTGGGTTGTGATTCATTTGTTGGCTAAGAGGTTCGCTTTTGTCCGCTTGCTCTACAAGATTTAAGTGTTACCTAATTCTTGTTTGAATAGAATTGTATGTCATCATGTTTATCCAGTGTGTGATCAACGTTGCCTCTAGGTCTTCTTTTTTAAAAGATTCTGTGATTTCAGTGAACAAAATTGGTCTCTCTTGTCCTGTCAGCAAAGCCATTCTGTCAGGAAAACTTAATTTCTACTCCTCATGAGAATACTTTTCTTCAGGATTTGTATCCTTTTATGTCCCAGAAAACTGCAGAGGACCATTCCAAGAGCGACAAGAAAGGCCAGATGTTTGCTTTCCTTTTGAAGGAAGTTAGAACCTACCTTATCCAACATGTAGGGCAGTATTTGGTATCCACTATTAAAGCAAATGCAAGGTAGGCTTGCAAGGAAAAAGTAATGGCCTTATCTTTAGGTGTTTATGGACTTATTCATTATCGTAAACTAGTTATTGAGCCCTCCAGCTTGTCTCTTCTTGGCAAACTTTGTCCTGAATGTTTTAGGACTAACTTATCCACTGTCTTTGCCACAATGCCAAGCCATTTCAAAGTCGCACAGAGACTAAAGCAAAAGCAAGCCATGCTCCGAGAGCATTACTAAGGCATTTTCTTTGAAATAACACAGTAAGTGCAGGTTTAGGTATGAGCAGAGCCACAGATGGAAAGGGGCCTGTATTTACATAGTACTATCTCAGCTATGTATGGATGACAGAACCCTAAGTAAATTGCCCTTGTTTTTCTATTACAGAAATGAACGGTACATTGAATTACAGTATCATTTTTATATCAGCACAATATTAGAGTCCAAGGGTTGAGCTGTTTCTAAACTAGTCTCTATTTAAATAAATCTGGAAAGTAGAGCCTAAGTTGTTTTACAGACTTAGTGTAACATAGGAAAATTGAGCAATTCATGGAAGTGTTGGCTAAATAAATATGAAGAAAAACCACAAACAGTTCTTCAGTTTCACTCAAAAAGTCCTTAGTGGTTTTTTTTTTTTATTACATGGCTTTGGAACAATAAAAGAAAGTAATTTTATATCTTTTCCTCTGGTTAAACACTTAAAGGATCTTGTCATCATCACAAAGATTTTATTTGCTAGGTTTTCATGCAGCGCTGTAATAATTCTTAGCAATAATGCTTGAATAGAATTTTTTAAAAGCTATTTTAACAACAGTTTTGTTCACTTACAGATTGTCTTTTAAAAATAGTTAAATTTGTATTTTTTTTTATTTCAATACATTTAGTTTAACAACTGGATCTTGTTGTTCACTAGAATACAGATAGGGACATCAGAAGTGTAAGAGAACAACCCCCCCTTGGAAAGAACAGGTATTGTATATGTTTCATTAGCACAAATCTAGACTCCTTTCTTTTTGATCAAGCACTGTTTCATGTTTTAATATTTAACCTAAGCTTAGGGATGGGATATCTTGGCCATCAGCGATTATCCATTTGATTGAGGACAAGCGTTCCTTTTAGAAGAAAATTATGCAAAGTTGACAAGAGAAAATAGCCTTAAATTGTCCTTTCGTAACATGCAACCATATATGGGTAAAAAGGGTTAGGGTACTTTATCTGTAAAGACCACCAAAGACCCCCCGAAGAGAGGAAGGCATGCACAGAAGAATCTGAAGCAGAGCCAAGAGGAGTGACTCAATACCATTTTGCAACCTATGTAGATTAGAATGAATATGTATTAGGTAGAATATGTATAGACTTATTGTATAAATATAATGACGTAGCTGGCTTTGGGGTGCTTGATTTGTGGAAAACCACCGAGCACCCAGGCTTGTGCAACCCTGAAATAAATTAGCTGAGCGTGTGATTATTGACTCATTGCACACTGGGCGACAAATATGCTTTTCGGACAACAGAAGGGATCAATATTGCCATTAGAAAACAAACTGTGTGGATCAAAATTACAGTTTTAGACTGCTTCACTTCCCCCACCTACTCTTTCTTATAAGAAAATGTAAACAGAACATAAGAATTATTTTGGTGGAAAAGGCAAAGTTGATCCTTTACCAAAAATGAAAAAGAAAAGAACTGAAAAACTTTGGGGGTAAAAAAAAAAGCCCCAAACACTTAACTTTATACTCCAAATCAAAGCCTCAGGAACATTCCAACCACTGCTACAAGAAAAACATGATATTCCAGATTTTTGAAAATGCATTCTCCTAATGCTATCACGTCCCTGAAAAAAGTAAAGGTCAACATATGGAAGATGGCAGCAAGGTGTATTTGGTTTGCATGGCAAGGTTTTGGTAGCAGAGGAGAGGGCTACAGGGGTGGCTTCTCTGAGAAGCTGCTAGAAGCTTCCCCACATCCGACAGAGCCAATGCCAGCCGGCTTCAAGACGGACCTGCCGCTGGCCAAGGCTGAGCCCATCAGCAATGGTGGTAGCGCCTCTGGGGTAACAGATTTAAGAAGGGGAAAAAAACCCCAGCTAGAGAGAGGAGTGAGACTATGTGAGAGGAACAACCCTGCAGACACCAAGGTCAGTGAAGAAGGAGGGGGAGGAGGTGCTCCAGGCACCGGAGTAGAGATTCCCCTGCAGCCCGATGAAGACCGTGGTGAGGCAGGCTGTGCCCCTGCAGCCCATGGAGTTTAACGGCGGAGCAGATATCCACCTGCAGCCCGTGGAGGACCCCACACTGGAGCTGGTGGATCCTCCCAAAGGAGGCTGTGACCCCATGGGAAGCCCACACTGGAGCAGGCTCCTGGCAGGACCTGCAGACCCGTGGAGAGAGGAGCCCACGCTGGGGCAGGTTTGCTGGCAGGACTTGTGACCCCGTGGGGGACCCACGCTGGAGCAGTTTGTGCCTGAAGGGCTGCACCCCAGGGAAGGCACCCACGCTGGAGCAGTTCGTGAAAAACTGTAGCCTGTGGGAAGGACCCACGTTGGAGAAGTTTGTGGAGGACTGTCTCCCGTGGGAGGGACCCCACGCTGGAGCAGGGGAAGAGTGTGAGGAGTCCTCCCCCTGAGGAGGAAGGAGCTGTAGAGACAACCTGTGATGAACTGACCCCAAACCCCATTCCCCATCCCCCTGCGCTGCTGGGCGGGAGAAGGTAGAGAAATCAGGAGTGAAGATAAGCCTGGGAAGAAGGGGAGGGGTGAGGGGAAGGTGTTTTAAGACTTGGTTTTATTTCTCCTTATCCTACTCTGATTTGATAGTTAGTAAATTAAGCTAATTTCCTCAAGTTGAGTCTCTTTTGCCCATGACAGTAATTGGTGAATGTTCTCTCCCTGTCCTTATCTCAACCCACAAGCCTTTCATTATACTTTCTCTCCCCTGTCCAGTTGAGGAGGGGAATGATAGAGCAGCTTTAGTGGGCACCTGGCATCCAGCCAGAGTCAAGCCACTGCACAAGGATAACGAACCACTTGCTCAGCTCAAGTCAACTCAAAAAAACCTTCCATCTCTTTTATAGATGGTGCTTGGTTCCTCAGAAAACAGCATATTAAGGCTGTTCAAGCGTTTGCAACTGGTTGCAGTTCAGTTGCCTCTTCCTGCACCTTAGCCAGAAACAACCTTCGTTACAGCTCTGCTCACCATTTTAGGGCTACGCTGAAATGTAGGAGTTCTCTATACTTGGCTGCTGTTCCACAAGGACTGAGCAAGAAGAGACCACGTACACCTGGGGCCTGCACACAGAACCCAGCATCACACAGGCAGGTGTGCTCACAGTTCGTTGCAAACTGTGCACAACTCAAAAAGGTCTTCACAGCTCCTTTCAGCTTTGGGTGCGTGCTAATAGTCATTCTGTCCTAATTATTGATAGAATCCCTGTCAGTTAAATTACCCATTTTAGAAAAAACCCTCTAGAATCCTTTTCCAATTCCTAAAATACTAAAGCACAATAAATTATTTTAAGACTGAAATATTTAAGGCCCTGTATTATTTGACCCTGCATGAACAGGTGAATCTTACTACATGAAACTTATCACCCAAATGTTCAACACTAATATTTGTTCTCCCAAGGCCGACAATTTGGTAATACACAGTACACTCCCTTCCAATCAAAATAAGCAATGAAAGAACACTCATTCTGCTCAAATGATTAGGTTTCTTATTTCAAAAAACTTCATTTCAGTGAATGAAAAACATAAGAGAATGCTTGTGTACCAATAGCAAGTATTAGGATTTCTTACTCCTGAGCTCCCCTCTAACTGATGGGGGGAGCATGATTTCAGGGGGAGGGGCAGATAAGATCTCAGCCTGCATGCACAAATATGCAATAGATGTGTTTCATGGAGCTTCGCTTACTTTATACTATTTCTTTTTTCCATATTATACTACAAAAATATTAAGCAAAATAAAGAATTTCAATGCTATTAATAAAAGCTTGTAAGTTAATTATTCTCTAGTCAATTTAGTGAGGAAGTCCTTCTGGCAGCTTCACAACTGCAACACTTGAAAACCGAGCATTTTCCCTTTGCCAGCAATAAAGGTGTTCCTATGGCTATTGCTTTGCTTCAAAATCTACTCGGAAATTCCTCAGTCTCATTGAACCACTGAATAATTTGCCAAGTTGGCAGGCATTCTTAATGAACCAGGGAAAAACCTTTCTCTGATCACTTTATGAAAGATGTGCACTTGGAAGTGACCCTAGAAAACACACTCAACCATTATGTCATTAATATCAATATACTGTACGTTTTGCAAATCCTGCATTCAGGGAACTACTTTCATTTTTCTTCCTCGTATGGCTTTATCCTGGGCAATTACTGTGTCCTCTTAAAGGAAAAGAAGTTTATTTCAAAACACTTATTTAAAGAACAGTGCTGTTGAAAAGATGCAGCCTCACTTCTTCTGTAAATAACAACCAATTAAAAAGATTGGCAGAAGTCAAAAATGAGAAATTGCTACAAGTACCTCGGCCTTATGAAATTTTGAGAACCTGCTAAGGTCCCAATTCAATAAAGCTTTTAACCATTTCAAAGTCCCATGGTAATTCACATTTCTCAGACATACAATTAAATATCTTACTGAACTTAAGCCTAAGCCTAAAATACCATCTCAGTGTGTACAAGCACAGCTGTGCATAAGGAATTCTCCACTGCAAAATATTAAGGAAACTATAAAGAGTGTCTGCCCAAGAATGTACTTAATCAGTGAGGTTTAATGGATAACTCAGTGACTGAATTAAAGGTCAAATATTCAAAACTGGTATAAAAAGCATCTTTACTGAACAGCTTATGAAAAGGAAACTGTATCATTTGAGGCCATTAAACAAATTACTGATACTGACAAGAACTCAGTAAAACGTTTGCCAAACATTTTGCTTGTTCACAAAGTATTCAGTGAAAAATATACCAAACAGGTCACATTACACAAGCAACCATTTAAAAAAGTCAATGTAAAAATAGCAATTATATTCCTAACTGCTTTTTTCCCCCATCCATTTTCCAAAACATGTAGAGGACAAACATCATGTGGATCACTTTTCAGTCTCGTTCTCAGGTTCGCTGTCTCCACTATCACTGTCTCTTCCGGGATGTTCTGGCATTGTTCGATGTTCATCCACTTCGGCCACTTTCAATTCTCCTTCCTTTATTGTTTCTTCCCCTACCTTATTTTCTTCTTCTTCTGTGTCTTCCTGCATGCCTTGCACTTCACCTTCTACTTCAGTCTCTTGAGTCTGAGTAGGTTCCGGTTCTTCAACCATGGCAGGTGGGGGCAGTAAACGCTAGATAATTAAAAAAGAAAGGAATTTCAGTTTTTACAACAAATGCGTCTATTTAGACATCTATTCCTATTTTAGCTTGAACTGTTCACCTTATACTCAGGATTTTGCATTAGGTAAGTTAACTACAAAGATTTAAAATTTAGAAGCCCTGAACATTTGTAAGCACATAACTCCACTATTAAGAAAAAACCATCACAAGACACCATCATAATAGTCTTATTAGACGCATTTTTTGCCTGAAAAGAGGGTTTTAAAAACTCAGTACTCCCAATTCAAGGATATAAAACACATTTCATTATCCCGAACAGCCAGACAAGTAATAGGACTTTGGTAAATCCCTGCTTGGAGCAACAAGCACATTCCTACTGCAGTCTCATCTATTACCATATCAAACTCCTAGATATGTTTAACTTGCTTTTTGAGGCCTTTAACAGGCCTGTCTTTAACAGCTCATTCCAGTAATTTCCCCTTGAAACATGTCAAAATGCTGCGTGAATGTTATCTGTACTTATACAAGTTTAATCCACAGCTCTAAGTGTAGAGCACCACAAGTTCCAGTATTAAAGCAATGCTTAGATATTTTTCACATAATAATTCTAGAAAGCTACTTCAGTATATTCAAAGTGTTTTGCTCACAAGCAAAAAGGTAGTTTGCAAAACATTATAAGCAGCAATGGCAGCCATATCACAGACTTCAGAGAAAAAAACACCAAGAACACAGTGAGCTGCAGAGGATGAATGCTATACAACTCCAGGCTATACAGAAACAAACATACTTCTTGCAGCCTGACATTACTTAATGACATGATGTATATTTCCTTGGAACACTGTGAAGCATTTTAATGAAATGAAAGCCTGATAAGCCTCCCATGGATGATTGTTTAGTTTCGTTTTGCTTAAAGGCAACTTGGCTTCACATGACAAATTAAGTGTTTAATTACAGTAAAGTCTTATCTTCAACTAGATGACACTAATATTACAAATTTCTGACAAGCGTAGGCAAATATATGAAGTAATTATGACTACCAGCAGAGATATGAAAAGCATTTTTTATAGACTTTGAAGTTATCATACTGGTCCCTATAATCCATCTCTTAACAGAAAAAGTGTATTTCAAAACCAGAGATCCTTTAATTACAGAAAGATATTACTGATGCATGAGACAAACGCAGACTTCTGTGATTTAGTTAGATGCATGTTGTGCTTCTTGACCACTACTGTTAAGAATAGCGTAAAAGAAAAGGAAAAATATAATTTTGTACTAAATAGGGTAAAAGAAATTTAATTCCTGCCTTTTTTTTTTTTTTTTTTTTTTTTTGGTAGTCCATTTTTTGGCTCCTCCTGCAAGGAGAATGTGATTCATTGTCACAGTAGGAAACCAGCAGTTTTCCAACTAATTTTAGCTAGCAACGGATAAGATTAGGATGCTACAAAGAATAACTGGTGTTAGCAGAAGGATCAGGCCCATATTTGGTTAAGGTGTCAAGCAAAAATTTTGGTAAAATTTAGATGCTATCATCTGCTTTCAGGACATGTATACTCTTCTCAGTTTTGACGGGGCTATTTATTTGCATCTGAATGTGACCAGCTGCACAGTCCACTGAGTCTTTATCACATACGATCTGCACGGCTGAGAGATCTCCAACTATATCAGACAAACCGACTCCAAACCAAGTCTCATTATGTGCTTACAGGACTGTATTTCTAGCTTCCACTACTTTAAAAAAAGCACAGTTACAAGAGGAGATTTTAGTAGTGTCACTCCTCTCTGTCTATCCCCTTTTCTTTACAGCAGACAGATAATTACAGCACTTCCCCAAAAGAGTGAAAAAGTATTCTGTCTACCTGGCAAAGGCTTTTTCTGGGTAGCAAAATGCTTCACGTTTGGCTGAAGCTATGCCTCCCAGAAGAAAAAAAAAAATAATCCACGATTCCCTGGATATAAACTGCAGAGAAAAATAAATTTTCTGTCTAGAAGACTGACATTCAGTTAAAGGAGAAGTTCTGGGTTCTGATCTCTACTGATTACACTGTTTCATATTAGATGAAACAGTCACTGGAAGAAGGAGGGAGGGAAGGAAGAGCAGGTGACAGAAGAACATCCTTGCGTTAAAAAACAGTACCTAGATCTCACAGACAAGTACCTTGGACTATACTGTTCAAGGATACAGAGCCATGCTACGCTCTCTTCCCACAGCCAGCTAAT